>VZTM01012500.1:112532-189924 GCA_013400555.1 Jacana jacana | reverse complement strand
TTTTTTTTTTTTTTTTAATGTGAAGAGTTAGGTGATATAAATTTTTTACTGCTTTTATGTTTTTCTGTCTTGTTTTGAAACCATGACGGTTACACTTTTGGTTCTTAAATAAAATTTAAAACAATTAACAGCCAAGTCACAAAGATAAATGGGTTGCACATAGACTAAGGAATAAACTTCAGATTTGTGATTTTTGTTTCTAATCTTGATGTAAATTTACACTATTTATAAATACATATTTATTGCTTGAAAATATTTGTGAATGGAATGCTGTTATTTTTTCCAGATTACCTGCCATTGAAATTTTAAGGAGTTCTGTAATTTCAAACACTACTCCTATTACATTTTCTATATGTAAATAAAACTGCTTAGCATTGTACAGAAACTTTTATTAAAATTGTTTAATGTTTAAAGTTTTTCTATTGTTTGAGTTTTAAAAAGATTTTATGTACAGTGCCCAGTTTTTTGTTCTTTTTTGAATCTGATTATATATATTTTATATATACTCTTGTGCTTGTGTATATATATAATATATATAGAAACTCGAATATAAATATGTGTATAAAGATTTAGAGACTAAATTTTTCTCGTTTTAAGTTTTACATCTATGGTAGATTTGAGGTGTCTACTGTAAAGTATTGCTTACAAAAGTATGATTATTTTTAAAGAAATATATGGTATGTATCCTCAAGACATAAAATGACCTTCAGACTGGTTTATTGTTAAATTGCACTTTTTGCAATAACAGACCAATAAATAGTTGCTGCCAAAATGTAGTAGTAGAGAATAAGTAACGGCTAAAGCATAAAGCTCTCTGAGAAAACACCGGCTGTGGCAGGAAGTTCGGCACGAGTTTTAGAGGAGGAGCGGAGAAGGCGGATCTGAGCTTGGGTGGGGATATTCTCTAGGACTCGGCCAAATCGCAGCTTACCGAGTGCGGTGTGCTCTGTTAACAGTCCCAGAAGTTAAGACTGAATCATCTTGGCGTCGGTGTTGCCCCCCAGAAAGGACGTTGGTTTGTGGTATACTATTGTATTCTCACATATTTTGTAATACGACTTCACTGGTAACTTTTTGAAGCACTAGGTTTATTTAGGACGAGTTTATAATATATCATTGTAACAGTTTGCAGTTCTAATGATGGTATTTATTTTAAGTTGCTCCTTTCTCATTAGCTTCTTGAAAATGCATTAAATCTAAATTTCAAAACGGAGAGCGTTCTTATCGATCAGAGTTGCCTGATGCAGGAGGCTCCGCATGGAGCCGTTGCTCCTCGTTTCTCGATAGCGGGATATGGCAGCGGTTGCCTTGTGAAATCCCCTGTAACCGAGGGGAAGCGTTAAAGGCACGGAGCGTGCCAGCAGCTCCTTTTGAGCTGACAAGGATCAGCCTCTTGGCGTTTGTAGCTCCCAACGAGGGGTGTTGGCCTGAAGGGTCAGTACAGCTGGTCTAAGGCTGCCTCACCACCCTGACCCTGGTTCCCGGTGACTTCCCCGCTAGTTCTCGCAACGCTTGGACAAAAGGGCGCAGAGGTTAAAAACCAGTGTAACAAATGCTCGTGCCGGCGAAGTCGTCAGCTAGCAGTTAGGAAGCCAGTACTGGCAGTTCTGTACAGATGTAAGTCTCAGCTCTCCATAACAAACTCTACAAATCACCTTTTTTTTTTTTTTACTTATGTATTTCACTCAGTGGTAAATATTGTAATCTTGACGAACCATGCTGCAACTGAAAAGCTACTCCTTTACAGTAGTCTTAAACCCAAATAAAAGCAAGATAACTTACCTCACCTAACGGTAAACAAAAAGACCTCGTTTCTCAGTGCTGTGACAGAACGTTGCTCACTAGGGAAGGAGCTGCCGAGCACTAGCCAGGAGTACCTTTTCTCCTCCCCTTTGGAAAAGAGGAGATGCCATTCCCGAGGACCAACGGGTGTGCTTGGCCAAGGAACCGGCAGTCCGAATCAGCAGAGCCTCGGGCAGCCTTGCTCGCTCTGCTTGAAGGTGCAAACCCTCGTGGGTCTGAACTGCCGCAGGGCTTCAGTGTTCTGCGCTTTTCCTACTTGGGAAGTACGCTGTGCTCTGAAGCCGGGGACAGTTTCCAGCCATAAGCTGCTACCATCTAGGATGCTTTTGGTTCCTGGTATTAAAAAGGCACCAAGTTACTCCTTTTATCAGCCGTAGTTATTACGAAGCGCTTCTGCTGCTTCTTAAATGACGAAGCACACGATGGAAGCGAAGCATCCCTAGTCTCCAGGCGTCTCCAAGTGTCAGCCATTGGGTGGGCCAGGGGTGGTGGGAGTCCTGAGCTGGCTGGAGGGGGCTGGTGGGCTTTCCAAGGAGCTCAGCCTTGGGGCCATTGAGCTCCGCAGCTGAGCCATCCTGCAAGGCAGGCTGATCTGCTTGTGGCTACACGTTGTCGTAGCCAGCAAATGAAAGATCCAAGCGGAAAAGGAGGAAAATGGGCAAGATGTGGCCTTTATTGCAAAACTTTTTGAAAGGTACAGGCTATTTTTAAAACCAGCACTGTCAGGGGGTAGATAAAACCAGAGATACAGATGGGTGGGTTGGTTTTTTTAAAAATAAACATAGTAAAATGTTGAATTAAAGCTAAGAGGGAATTAGAAATAAAAAGCAACATTTACTGCTGGGCTGTGGACCTCGGAACTGTGCCAGGGAAGCATGACAACAAAGGGACCACATAAATGGGAAATAGGAATAGTTCTATGTTTCTGAGCTCATTTTCAGTTCTTCTGTACACATATTGAGGAGGGCATTTGATTGTTAAGCTTCCCTTCAGGTATATAGCTTGGGAGAGCGATCTGCTGCTTTGGACAAGTCAAGCCCTGCCAGTGGTTACGTTTTACAAGTAGTGATGCTGGTCGCTATATGGGTAGGAAGTATCTAGAGAAAGACTCACCAGAGAGTGAGAAAACTTCCCCAAACTTCCTGACTTTATAGGGCAGATAACTTGGTCCTAAAGACAAAAGTATCCCAAGTCCATGCCGTTGTAGTTGGAAGAAGGAATTTCAAAGCAGTAGGAAAATGATATTGCTTTGCTTACGAGAGCACAGTTTGGCTCAGTTCAGCACAGTGTAGCAGATCCTTGGGACAAAGCTGGGCAAGGACTGGGGACTCCCCAGCTGGTGGTAATCCCAGCCACAAATAGGTTTAATAGATTAGAAGATGGAAGATGCAAGGAATCAACTGAGGTGCCAGGGAGGGGGCTGCTCATCCTTGCTTGCTGCCCTAATGAATTGATCCTGGGGAGGGGGCTCAGGTGAAAATTGGTTTTGGCACAGAGGGATTTTAAGCCTGAGCTCCCCTAGGTTTTGCCTGGATCCATAGCAGAGAGTCGTGGCCCAACGATCTTATGGCTAAGATGGGGCCAACAGATGAGGCTGGTGAGGAAGCTTCATCTTCCATGTCTGCTTTAGCCAGTGTGGGAACCAGGCAGAGGAAGGACTCCAGTTGGTTGGCCAGCAAGGGATGCAGCGTGGGGAAAATGCTGATGAGGGTGATGATTTACCCTTGGGGCAGGTCAAAGCCAAGCAGCACTGACTGCTTCCCTTGTGCAGAAGAGGAAGGAGGGATGAAGGGGATGCCTGGGCAAGTTCAAGCTGAAGCTCAGGTTCAAGCAAGCTTGATGCAGGGTGGCTACCTGCAGGGCACAGGGTGCTAGCAAGGCAGCAGTGCGGGCATGGGGCCCACCGAGCCCCGGGGCAGCCTCCCTTCCAGGAAAAACAGCAGCATTCCTCCAAAAAGGGAGGAGCAGGACTTGGGCAACTGGGGAAAGATTGCAGGGGGAGATGACAGATTGCCGTATTGGTGCCAGGCTGCTATGTGCAAAGCTAATGAAAATAGCAGGTGGAGAGAGAGCAGCCTTCGCACTGCACTTGGGGCAGAGCCCATGCTGCAGGAGGTTACCTGCGGTGGGGTGGGATGCGGTGCAGCTGCATGTCTAAGGTAAGAATGTGCCTCACAGGAGCTGTCACCCTGGGTCTAGGGGTGAGACAGAGGGCTGGAAGTACCTGAGTGGGAATCAGTGCCTTTGTGCTGGAGGGAGTGGTGCTTGGTCACCCCCCAGCAGGCTGGGCTCTCCCACTGCTTCTGGTGGGAAAGCAGGGGTGGTGGTAAGGCAGGAGGGATCAAGCTCCTGCCTATTAAAACATTCTGTATGGGGTGAGGCACAAGTGTCCTTATGTACTTTAGGAAACCATAAAAACATCCTGGAGGGATGGAAAAAGGAGGGAAAAGGCACCTCTTAGTGACAATAGTAGGGAGAGCTCAGCTTCCAACTTCATGACTTGGGCAGTAGCATCAGCCACAGGCCTCATTAAAGCATTAAAATGCAACTACTGCTGCCCCTGCTTGGGTGTTGGGTAAACAGCAGTTGGGACACATGCATGGGGGTGGGATGGAAATGGATTTATCATTAGAGCCCACTGCCTCCCTCCTGTCTTGCCCCTGAGCTCCTGATGGGTGATGGTCTTCTCTCACAGAAGGATGCATCCTCCAATTTCTAGCAGGATGGAGCACCACTCTCAAATGACACATCCCACAACTTTTTCCTGGCAGGAGGCATTTTCAGTGCGCTGTTGCCCAGGATATAGGGAGTGATACGTGGCTTGGGGCTGAAGCTGGTGAAAAGGGAGACGGATGCAGAATGGGCATAGGAAAGAGCAATTTCAAAGTACCAAAGGCCAGGCAGTGGTTAATAGATGGACTAATGATCAAACAAATGGGCCAAAGTACTAACTTTTAATTCACGGAACTGGGAGATGCTTGGAAGGATCCCACCCAAAGCTGGGGTGTACAGACCAGTCATTGCCAGTGTCTGTGGGAACACTGAAACGTGGCTCTACTGAATGAGTTGACTGTAAAAGCACAGAACCATTGACAGGGGCAGAAAGGACACCACAAGAGGAGACTTAGAGAAGTAGTGGAAGATTCGTCCAGTGACACATGGCTGGGCTGTCATTTATAGTATCTGTCTGGACATGGAAAAAGATGAACAGGAAAAGAGAATATTTTCAGTTTTTTCCTCATCTATACTTTTTAGTCCAAAACTGGTGGGAAACTGAGTAGTCCTTTGAGGAAACTGGACTTTTCTTGTGGCATCTTTAGCTTGCAATGCCATATACAAAGTCCAATGGGTAGTTCATGTCCTGGCTGATGCTGGAGTTTTAATCTGATTGGCTTTGAAGTATAGGAGTTTTCATTTGTTCAGTTTTAAGATATGGAAATTTTAAGGGTTTGAAGGGTTTTTTTTGCCAGTACATTGTTGCCAGTGGGCTATCCCACAGGCTGGCTGACCTTCAAAGAATGGTTCCAGAGCCTGGAGAAGGCTCAGGAGCTGGAAATGGGTGCAAACAGGCTTTGGTCACCTCCTACCTGCAGGCAACTTTCAGGTGGGTGTAAAAATGATGTATTTAAGAACCAAACTGGGCCTTAAATACAAGTGGAATTTGGCTAGTGGAGGATAAGTGAATCACCAGGAATAACCTCACATGGGCTGTGAAAAAAAACCAAGGGAAATAACTAACAGCCAGTCCCAGTTGCCATAGTTTTTTTTTTTTCAGTGGGGAGAACGAAGGGGTTTTTTGAGGGCAGTGGCACTGGGGAGGGTGTCCAGCGCAATGCGAGAAGAGCATCTGCTCTTGTTCAGTTCCAGGACTCCAAGGCCACCTCAAAGGGCAAATGTCTTCATAGCTGAAGATCTGGAAATGCTTTCCAGGGGCTCCGGAGCTGCTGGCAGGCTTGGGGTAGGTTTATGGCTCTGTATTTATGTGCAGGACCTTGGCTTGCTCATGAGATGCCAATGTTACCTCTGCTGCTGCTGCCCTGGATTAAGTGCTAATGATTTGGGCATGTACGTATTCATTGCAAACAGGGCAGCTCTGCCAGCTCCTCTGTGGGGCATCGGGAGGAAGGAGGAGCAAGGGGGAGCTGGCTCTGCTGGGTGGTGGAGAGCAAATGCTACCAACCCTGCTTGTATCCCCCATGGTCTATGAGCCTTTTAGCAACACAACAGCAATGTGCCCTGAGTTCTGTTCGTGGAGGACCCGGGGCAGAGCTGGGGTCTCACCCACATCCCTTGAGACTGGATCAGTGTGGGCAAAACCATCAGCGTGGGCTGCAAGATAGGATGGAGAGGATTTAAGGGCTGTTGCTCCTTAGTGCTGTGCCCAGCTTTTTGTATGCTTATGCTTCCCAGGCCGATGGAACCCTGAAACTGTGAGAGTATGCAGGGAAGGCAAGATTTTAGGTGGTGAAGTGATTGTGGTCATGCTTGAGGAGGCAGAAGTGCCTGGGCAGCTTAGGGATGCTGATATATACAGTCATTAGATAAGGGTGTGGATACTTAATAGCATGTGGATACTTAATAGATATAGTGTGGATACTTAATACCTGTCTGGCAGATTTAAAAATAATAATAATTTAAAAAATTGGTTTTACTGACAGGTTGCCTGAGTGTAAAGTTACTGGGAAAAGACAGTGTGGGCTCAGCCCAGTGGTGCTCCATGGGGGTGCCATTCCAAGCACTCACATGGCACGATGCTAAGATGTTTCACAGTAAAATACTACACTTTGGCCAAGATCTAGTGGGCAGCAGATCATGGGCTAGTAAACATTTTAGGAGAAAAAGACCCCAGGTCTACATGGATTAAGTTTCTTTCATTGTTACCCATCACAGCACTCAAATGCAACATGAGATCTTGGCATTCCTAAACATGGATGAGGGAAATTGCTGTGTCTGTGTGCATTGAACCATGTTTGTACCGAGTGGCTGTAAGTAAAGTCGCAGCCTGACATTTAAATCCTACTTCAGCATCTTTCAGTTTTTACCTCTGTGCCCCAGTCAGGAATTCTACAGGGTTACGTCTGAGATACAGCAGGAAGCATTTCTCCAGAAGAAGAAAAATGAAAAGAACAGGGGGAAAACGTCATTGCTTTTATGAGAAAGTGTCTTAGAGGTGCAAGTGTACAGGTTTTTCAAGGTAGGAAACCAAGAGGAGAAGGAGCAAAGTGTAGCAAGGCAAAAGTCTGGGCAGGCCAAAATTTGTTTGAATGAGCACTCAGTGACCTTCCTTCAGTTCTGCTGAACAGAGAAACAACGTGTGCCTCGGTGGTGGATGAGACCTTTGAAAAGACACTTCTTCTGCAGGTACAAAGCAAAAAGCAAAGGTGGGATGAGTTTGCCAGCACTGAACAAAATGAGCTGGCAATTTTCCTAAGTGCAACTTCAGTACCTAATTTTCAAAATCAGTGGAAAATGCTGTTTACGGAGCCCAATGGAGCCTTTAGCAATTATTGCTGTATTACAAAGAATACCGTAGATAATGCAATAAGATGACTTATTTACACAATTACAAGATGGGAGAACAGAAGACACTGTATGAATGAAGTGCTGCTGCCTTGGAAAAGGTATTTCATTGCCCTGTGTGTGCCAGAAGCTGGCTGCTTCAGTGCTGCCTGGTGTTTCTCCAGCCAGTCCTCTTGACCCCTGCTGGGTAAGAGCCTGAGGGCCTGACAGCACAACTTGGTTGCCTCTGAACTGTAGCTATGAGATGCTTTGGGGATGATGCAGGACAACACTAAGCTGTGCATTCACATGGAGGCTTAGAAAAACCAGTTTGGCTTTCAGCGCAGAAAGGTTTCCAGCCCCTGAGTTCCAACAAAGGCTGGTCCCCTCCCCACCACTTCCTCTTTCTCAGCAGTTCACCCTGAGGGTGGCAGGGTCAGCTGTAGTGGAGGTGCTGGCCGCTGAAGAAGGCTGCTGGGGCAGCTTGACACTTTCTCCCCTCACTGCTCACCACTGTCCCAGTTGATGAGTGCTGCCAGGCAAACAGGGAACTTGGAGACCTGTGAAAGAAACCACCAAGTTCTGCTGAGAAAGGGTCTTAGGAATGGATAAGGAGGTTTGTGCTGGCAGATTTTGGTACCTGAAAGGAGGATAGAGGGGTGGAACATCTTGCTTCACATTTCTTTTCCTTTTTGCCTGTGATTGCCCCCATTTACCATTTCAGGCTGTAGAGCAAAGCCTCGGGGAGCTCAGGCATTGCATGCAAGGTGGTTACAGGGCAGTGGTAGATGTACAAGTTAAGGAAGTGCGGGTTTCTGTGGCTGCAGAAAATGGAGGTGCATTTCTTCTCATTTTCCTGAAGCTGGGTGGTGTGTCTGCTTGCAAAAACTTGAAAACACAGGAAAAAAAAAATCTTAAATAGACAGGGAGAACTGCTCCCTACTCTGTGTCTTTTTTTGCACCTCCTTCCTCCTCCAATTACATTGGCAAGCTATCGATCTGCCATAGCAGAAACTCTTTTTTTCTCTATTCTGGCAAATCTCTTCATTTCTTGAACACCTTGTATGCTTTATGTGCTCATTTTGATGATTTTTAGTGGTTATGCTTACCTCTTTCTCTCAAAAAGAGATGTTAAGAGACGTCCCCTTCTCTTAACATTTGTCTCCGTGCCGACATTGCTAAGTATCCTTAGTGTCAGCTTACCATGTGTTGACCTACTCCTTGTTTCTCAGCGAGCAGGTTGACATTAGGAGGAACTTCCAGGCCAGGGATATGATAAAGCAATTAACTCAATATTGTGCATAGATCTGTGCCTGTCACTGACAGTGGCAAATCCACTGGGATACAAGAAAAAATAGTTCTTTTTAAAATAGGCATTTATTTGTCTTGTTGGAAAGTGACTCATTTGCTTGGGCTGTCTGAGAAAGCATTAAGTACTTAAAGTTTTAAAAACTGTGAAGGCTTAATGTCCCTCCAACGCTCCTCCACCTTAGTCCCCATTACTGAAATGGCATTTGAAACATTGGTGTAACTTGAATTACTCTACAGTTCTTTATTTGGCTTTCTCAGGTTTGCCTCTTGCCATGCTAAAATGCTCTGACTGGAGTCATCGCTTCCTGGTTACGTAGGTCACATCTTTCCTTCTCTTGTCTCCATCCTTTATCTGTCATGTGACTGACCTGAAAATCTATATGACTTGTCCTCACTTCTCAGCTGGAGCTGTATGGTCTTTCTGCACATATGTGTGCAGTTGTGTTTCCCCCCTCTCTGCTGCAGCCTGCACATCTTCCCCTACTCATGTAGGGTTGGGCTTTCTACCCCGCGGCACCATGCTCCTCTGCCCAGGACATCCTCCCCACATCAGAAAGCACTGTGCTCCTCTTGCTGATTATCTCTGGCTGCTCCTGACCTGCTCCCTTGTATCTTGGCTTGGGTTTAGGTGACCTCCCATAGCTAATCTTTCAAGTTGATGATGCGCATTTGACATGACATGATGGACACTGAGCTCAGCAGGCAGGGGCATCTCCTGCTTCCAGGTGGCTTGGAAAAGGGCTGGGGGACAGGAGCTTTGTTAGAGGAATCTTATTTTATTATGCCCTTTTCCCCTAAGGTCTGCAGTGGTTATCAGGTCAGCAGGGAAAGAAAAATGTGATCCAGTTACTAGGAAATGGACTAGAAACTGTTGCATTTGCATTTTTTTTTTTTCAGTGAAAACTCTTTCACAGTTTCTGCCTCCTGTGATGTAGTTGCTGTGTCTGTTTGAATGGCAAGTTCCCCCAAGTAGAGTTTATCTCATCGGACAGGGAGCAGCGCTGGCAGAAGCCCAGCACCTCACACCACGAGGCCCTATGCCCCACCGTGCTCCCTTAATTAAGTTGGAATTGGAGGACCCATCAGTTTGGGTGAGAACAACCTTTCCCTAATTCCTCTCTTTGCAATCCACTTTCATCTCCCCTGACACTCACCCGGAGGAATTTTTTCCCCTGGTGCCTCGACAATTGCACCAACTTCTAAGAAATAGTTTCTCTTCCCTTTTCCAAGCTGCCAAAGCAGCTCGAGTCTGGGTGATGCTGGGGCACAGCTCCTCTGCAGCTGGGCCCTTGTGAGCAGAGTGGTGACCTGGCAATTGGGACCAGTGGCAGTGGGGATATCCTCTAGAAGCACACAAGGTGATGGTCACATTTCATCTCAGGGCAGGGAAAGGTGTCCTCTTCCCCAGCTGCTTGTTCCCAGGCAGAGCTAGGGAGCACCCCTAGGTGCTCACCGAAGTCCCTTTTCATGTCATTTCAGAAAACACAAAACTCTGTTTCTGGAATGACTAATTGCCCCTTAGCAAAGAGGCTGGGGTCTCTCAGTCCTTCTGGAGAAATTACTTGATCTCAGCAAACATATGCAAGCAAGGATGGTTAGAAGAAAAAGCAGCCATAGTTTAAGCTCTTTCGGGTAAGACACGGTAGTTAATCTCTCAAAAAACCCAAGGAAGACACAAGGAGATAGGAGGAGATACAGGTTCCTGAGGTACCAGGCTTTGCCTGGGAGGAAAGCAAGTTCTCTAAGCAAAATGTTTCCAAACCCTAAAAATGCACACAAACAGCAGATCGTCTATTTTGGACCACTTTGAATCTATGAAAGGAGAGAAACATATATTAAATCACATACAGCCACTGAAAGCTGCCTCAGATATTGAAATAAAACATCTCTTGAGGGTTCCTGCCCGCTAAAATTAGACTGGATTCATTTTTGCCTGATGACTTGGTTTTGATTATGGCAAAGGTTTGTTCTGAATGAACCCTTCCAGGCATACAAAGCGGCGAGGCTGGCAAATGAACATTTGAATAGATCTGGGATCTCAAAACTCCCATGTGCCGTTACGCAGTGCCCTCTCCCTCCCACTCACAACACTGATCTTAAGATTATTTCACTGGATCAGGATAAGCTTATTTCCTTCAAATTGTTTGGGTTTGGTTTTTTTTTTTTTGTGTTGTTTTTTTTTCTCCCTCCAAAAGATATTAGTGGAAAATTAGGATGTTTTCTTGAGAAGACACTGACTCATTAGTAGCTATGTTGCAATAGTTTTATTCATAAATATTGTTTGTTAAGTCATTCACATCTTTAATTTTATGGCCACCACAAAGCTAAAGACTCCTTTTCCACTAAGGAAGATGTTTCCTTGGTCATTGGAAGTGGATACCTGGCCACAAGATGAGACTTTCTCCTGGGAGCCCCAGGCCTCATTCCTGGCCATTCCTGTGACCTTTGAAACTCCTTTGGGCTGACACATTGGGACAAATCTCCGGTGTTGTGTTTGAGGAGGAATGTAAGAAACATGATGAAGAGTGATCTTTCTCCTGTTATGTCCTCCCACTGCCCTACAATCCCTGACATGGGACTCTCCTCTGCAGTTACCTCTCTTCAGGCTTATGATGTCTTGCAAGGCTGGCCTCCCCTGGGACAATCCTCCCACGCCTGTCCCCATCTGGTTATCCCATTCTCTTCTGTGCTGTGCTCCAGAAAACCCAACTCTTTCCAAGCTCCTTTGGCAGGCTGAGCTCCCTGAAGCCCTGCCTGAACTGCTGCTCTGCTCATGGTTTTCTCCCCATGATGAATGTCTGCCTTGAATGCAGTCATACCTACCCTGTGTGTCCCCTCCCTTGGCTGCAAATAACTGAGCAGGGTTCCTCACTTGCACCCACTGGATAATATTTCCATCAAATATGTTATTAGCCAACTTCCTTATGGAGCAGCAGCAAAGTCTTACACGGTTCCCCACTCTCCCCCGTTTATAGGCTCCTTACCCTGACAAATGGGGAGACTAGGGTGAGTTTTACCTGATTTTGCTCTTAACAGATTGATTTAAGCTACTGCTATTTCTTCTTCAAGACACTGCCTGTGAATAACATTGCAAAATACTGATTTCTTTGTTCCTTGGGTCTCCTTGCACTGAGATTGCATGCTGGCCACAGCAGCTCCTCTGGCAGGCTTTCTGCTTCTGATGTGTTTGAGAAAGTGTTTATTGTCAGCCTCCATGCTGCTAGCAAGTAGCTCCTTGGGTTTCTCTTCTGGGGCTGCCTTATTGTAGTCTTGCATCTAATTTGCCTAATTTCTGCATTTGACTTCTACTTTTTGAAGGGTGTCTGTTTGCTTTGAATCCCTGCGTTGTGCTGCTGTTTAACCACCTGGGGTATGTGTGTATTTATTTTTTATTTATTGTTGGTACACATTTGGTCTGAGCTTCTTATGTGGTGCCTTTAAACAGTTCCCTCTGTTGCAGGGCTCTTGAAGAAAAACTTGGGCAGACATCACAGCAGATCAGGCTTCCCTGTTGGGCTCCATAGATGACTTAATTAAGTCATGAGGCAGCTCACAGCTGTCCTTGCAACGTGCAGACCTGGCTTCCACAAGCCTCCCTCTGGATGAGTTCACTCATCTGCCATGTAGCATCCCTCCATCCTCATCTGACAGCTGGAGGTGATTTAGGGGTCTGCACCAAGGGCCTTTGCCTCCACCTGCTCCAGAGGAAGCTGGCCAGAGTCTCAGAGCAGGAATGGGTGTGCTCACAGATCCACATCTGTGGCAGGCAAAAGGACTTCGCACTTTTGCCTCTAGTACTAAGAGCACTCTCTCACTGCCCATCTATTCAATCTTTCTGTCAAATTTATGAACAAATCTTCTCATAAAATCCCACGAATGCTGAAATCCCTGGGGCTGACAGTCTTTTGAAGGCTCTGGTCCAGTTAAAAAAGTTCTAGTTGTTTCCATGGCATTTGGTCTTTTATACCTTTCCCTTGACTTTGCCAGTGCTGAGGGGTTAGACTGTTCTTTGAATGTATATATATATATATATAATTTTTTTGTGGAACCTCAAGGTCATGTTCTTATTCCTGTCCTCCATGCAGAAGTTATTATTTCCTGCCATCCTTCCCCAGTAACTTTATATTGCTGTATATACGCTCCTTTAGTCATGCAAAAGCTGCATTTTTAGAAAGCTCTGCCTGGCTCCTGCCTAGGGGTGTGCATCCATAAAGTTCTGCACAGCCTGAGCAGCCCTTTCCTGCTTGCCCTGCAGCTGGACAGAAGTTCCCACTTGGGCAAAATACCAATAACCCCAACATGATATGTTGGAAAAAGAAGTTGAGCTGCTTAACTTCAGAGAGCCTTTCTCAAAGCACATTGACAAAACAAGTCAATAGCTGTTTGTTAGATTTGCTGCTTGTTTTGCTCACAGAATTCGACAAAAGTGCTTCCTACATGTTATTTTTCTTTCACACCCTTGTAGACACAAAGGAAAAACCCCTGTCAATGTTTGTCCGCAGGCAATGCAGACATTGGATGGAAAGCCCCTGAGCGCAGGGCATCACCCCTGGCCTTGCTCATCAGGTGGCTGCTGCTCCTTTGGCACCTGGAGGGCTTTATCCTGCACAGCTTTCATGTGGCAAAGGCGCCCAGCAGGGTTCCCCTCTCCAGTGGAAGGGGACAGGCAGAGCAAGGTGCACCATGAGTGGAAATGGGAAGGGATAAATTACTTGTTTCCTGAAACCTGGACAGCTGTTCCCCTCCCTTGCCCACTTGCTGAAGGGATTTCTGTTTTCAAGCACAACAGCGAGGCAGCGACTCACTTCAGGGGCATCTGAAGTGGTGACGGGTGCCCTGATTGGGAAAAGAGATGTTTAATCCCAGCACCTTCCCTCAGCAGCAGCAGCATTCTTCCAGCACCTTTTGCCTCCTATCCTTCAGCAGTACCTGAACTGTACACAAATCACTGCTTTGTTTTGCTAGTAGAAATAGTGCAAACATACAAAGGCACTTTCTTTTCTCCATCTCCAGCTTAAGTTAGTGGGGTGAAAAAAAAGAGTAAATGTTTACAGCTGCTCCAGCCAGAATGGAGTGAAAACCCAAAGGTGATCTTCTCTTTTGCTCTTTCAGTAACAAGAACACAGAGGGAAGTTTTCAACCCTGTGAAGTCTCTGATTATTCCTAGTGACTTGATTATTTTTTTTCAGAGCAAGAAAAAAGCCAACTATTTTAAGACATCACTGGAGGAATGAATTTGACAAGCCTTTATCCAACTGAATATTTAAATTTTGAAAGGAAAAAAATCCAGCGTGACTGACAAGGTCCTTTTAAAATGCATAATATGCTGAACCTTACATGACACTTCTGTGGGTGTTAGTCTAAAAAGCTATCTTTACATGCAGTGTAGCAAATGAACTGTGTAAGACAAGGTTTGTAGCTGTATGCATCCTTGCTGAGTAGTACTATAGGATTGTAAAACCTGACAAACTTGTTCTCTTAAAGCTCCATGTCTCCAGGGAAGAGGTTGGTGTATTCTTGTTCTTTCAAGCCCCTGAAAATTTTGCTTTAGGCTGACTATTGCCATTTATACCCTACGTATAAGGAACAGAGTTTGCTCTTCAAAAACCTGCTAATCCCTGGCAGTTGATCCCTAAAGAGGTGAGGGGCTCAGGCTCAGAGAGGTGCTGCAGAGGGAGCTGTTAGAGGTGAAGGTGGTGCAGCTCTGGCTGGCTCTCACTGGAGCTCATTATCCTTTTCCCATTGAGCAAACTTTTCCCCGATCATTCCCCTCAAAGGTTAGGAGAGGGCTGGGGGTCCTCCCAGCCTGATGGTAGGGAGGGGTGAGAAGCTCGATGGTGGGATTTCAATGGCCCTTAGGGCAGGAGTGAGGAGTGCTGGAAGCCGCTGTTGATATTTTACAGGGCAAGCACCATCCTTCAGCTCCAGCTGGAGACCTGTGGAGAAAGGGAGACTTCTTCTCTTTGCTCCAGAAGAACAAAACTGTAATATCCAGCAGGTAAAACTTTGCCAGAGGCACAGTGTTGCTTTTTTCAATGAGAAAATTGCTTTACTGCTGCTGCCCCATCCCTCCTGGTGGCCTGTGCAGAGATGGTTAACCCTACTATTTTGATTCTCCGGATCCAACCATCAGCCACCTGTAACATCTCTTCTTTTAGGTGGTCTTGTCTCCATGCAAGGTGTGTGAACCACAGTTTTAACGGTTGACAACTCATCACACATGACAGAAAGAACCGAGGTGCAACTGTTTGGCCACCTCAATGACCACACCTTGTACAGGTGAAGGATCTCCAGTGGTCTCAGGGTCAATCTCCTGCCCAGTTTGGTGCCATGTTCAGCCATGTCACTATGCTCTTGCTTCCAGAGTCTCAGCAGTGGAGACCTTGATGCTCCTCTAGCCATTTCCATGCTATTCCTACCATGGCCCATCTATCCTATTGCCATGTAAATTCACATGCAGAACAGTTTATCCTCATCTTTTGATTGCTTTTTTAAAAAACTGTTTGGAGGTCAGGTGACCTTCTTCACCTTTCCATCTGTCTTTTCTCCTCTTCACTTTTTCTGGACCTCTGGGCCATCCTCACCCTTCCTCAGGGAGCAGTGCTAAAAACCCACCAACACCCTCTGGCTGAGGCCATCCTCATGTGGAGAAGAGCAGATGAACTTGGCCATTTTCTCTAATTCATAAGGAAGAAACTGAGCTCACCTCCCTCAACCATTCTATGGGCTTGCCATGAGTGGCTGGTTTAATTTAATTTTCCTTTCCCTGAAATTCATGTTTGTTTGCTTGCTTTTAATTTCAGGATGGCTACCAAGCTCCTTTCAGCACTGAATTAGGGAAACAGAGGATACAGGGGTGGCTAGACTCACTTATTAATCAAATGAATGTGTCTTGGTACCATGGTACTGGCTCTTGTGGTTTCGTAATATCTCATGACATTCAATTCTTTTGTTAAAGCTCTACTTGCCATATTCAAGTGATAATGGGAGAAGCTGGGAGAAGAATGGGAGAGGCTTTCTAAGCTTTCTAAACTCTCTAAGCTTTCACTTAGAAAGTAGTAGCAATAAAGTATCTGGCGCACCTGGCTGTTGAGAGTAATTGGCTAATGGGACCCAAGTGCATCCTAAAGACTCAGAAAACTAGAAGCCAAATAAAAACCACCTGCAAACAACTGTTGTTGGCTGGGCTTGCTAGAAAGAAGCTTGCAAATAACGTGCTTATCTGGCTGCTCCTGTGGTCAGGAGCCGTTGAGTGCTGATCCTAAGTTCTCCAAAATGCCACAATATTTTCTGGATAGCCCCTTGTGAGAAGCTGGGAGGGAGCTGGAAGGGATGCAAAGTGAGACAAGAAATTATCACCCGCAAAAGCAATGGAGTGAAAAACCTGGACCTCCAACCCTCCCCAGGACCACTTGTAAAGAAAATACATCAGAAGGTTTTGGGGTGCTCTGTGTGTTACCAGATACCTTGATTTCAAATGCTTGCATGGGCTTTCCTGGCAATGCACAGCATCACCTGCTAGGGGCACTGGTTGGGAGGTGCCAGGAGGTGTCAGAGTCAAGGGACACAGACATACCAGTGACTTTTGGGAGCACATGCATCTCAATGCCATTTCCCCCATGCACCTGTCCTGTTTGAGTAAAAAGGTGGATGAGCAAAGGCAAGAGTGCAGCGCAAATGGGCACTGCATGCATTGCTGGTGGAGGGGAAGCAGTTTTTACCAATTTTCTACTTTCTGTGATTAGGACCTGTTTCAGGCAACACTGCTGTCTTTGGAGGGAGGAGTACATGAAAAGTACAATTTAATGCCGTCCTCAGCCACTGTTCCTTCCCAAGGGGCTGTGTGGGACAGGGGACAGCAGTGGAAGCACCGTGGACACATACAAAGGCACTGAATGAAGATAAACCTTAGAGGATCGGTGAACTATGGCAGGTGAAACTGGGACTGTTGCTTGCTATGGGGTGCCCATACACAGCCCCCTTCCCCTGAGAAATCAGTCTTAAAATACACAGCTAGACAAAATATAGCAGAAAGTACAGTTTTACAAACCTTTTGACATGAAAACTTCAAAAATATCTGGGATATGGGGGCACCCAATATTGGTACCCGATAAATGACTGGGTGTGAAGACAGCTGCAAACTACCCACAAATAAAGGAAGCTCTGAAGCTGACTGTGAGATTAGTAGAAGAGTTCTCCTGCCATCCTTGTCCTGCTGTGGAAATTATCTAAGTTGTTACCAGGAACAGTTTGCAAAGGCTTACACAAAGCCACCATCAGAAATAACTCGAACACAGAGAGGAAAAAATTGCTCGAGAGTTCTTTTGGGAAGGATTAGGTTTAAAATATTTGCCATTTATAAATTAATTTCACATCCTTTTGGAGCATGGCCTACTAGCATTTCAAGGTTTGCCTGGAGCTGGCAGACAGGGTGGGCACTGATTCCAGGGCCTGACTGCCAAGAAAAAGGAAAATACGAAGAGAAAAAATGGCAATGCAAAAAATCAGGCCAGGGGAATATAGGGAAGCGAGATTTAGTTTAGGAAAATTATTGTTCTCTAAGCCATGGACTGATTTTATGGCTGGATATTGGTCACAGTCTCACATGAGCCTGGCCTTTTTAATTGGTGTCTAAGGAGAAACTGGTGGGCAACACAGCTCCCCATACTTTAGTGATTTTTAAATCCATGATTCTGTTATTTTTAATTTTTTTCTTAAAAAAAACCCCACAATCATATCAATGTCTATTGAAAGCAGTGGGGAAACTCCTTTCAGCTTTGACAACTGTGAATCAAGCCATGTAAAAATAAATGTCACATGCATTAAGACTTCTCTGCAGTCTTGCCAACCGAGTCTAGCTCAGAGTATGACCATGACTCTTCCATTTCTTACACCTGATATTTTAGGATTAATAGTTCTCAGGGCCTAGCCAAATCCTGTGTGACACCTCTCAGTCCTTTTGCTGAGTTGGATTAGACGTGAGAGATCTGAGCTTGCTCTTACTGTTCTCTAAGACTCTGAGTATATGCATCCCCTCTGCATTTCCGTGGGCTGGTTCAATAGCAGAGAGATGCTCTACTGCCAAGGAAACATTTCACACAGGGCCATACATTAGATGAATGGCTCATTTCCAGAAGAAAATATGCAAAAACCACATGGACAGGTTAGAGAGTGTCCAGAGAAGGGCCACAGAAAGGATTAAAGGACTAGGAAGTCAGCCACATGAAGAAAGACTGAAAGAATAGGGTTTGTTCAGCCTTGAGAAAAGAAAGCTTAGGGGAAACCTCATCACCCTGTTCTAGTATTTAGACCATGGCTACAAAAAAGATGTAGACTCACTTTTTACAAGGAGTCAAATGGGAAAGATGAAGGGTAATGGGTACAAGTTACTCCTGGGGAGATTCTCACTGGACAGAAGAAGAATATTTTTCACAATGAGAACGATCAGTCATTGGAATAATCTCCGCAGGAAAGTGGTGCATTCCCCAACATCTGACACTTTGAGTATTCAGCTGGACAAGGTGTTGGATCATCTTGTCTAGGCTGTGCTTTCGTCAAGAAAGGTTGGACCAGGTGGTCATTGAGGTCCCTTCCAATCCGGTATTCTATGAAAGAAAAATATGTGTGGTGAAACTCCACCACCTCCAGGGAGGTGGTGGAGTCACCCTCCCTGACTGTGTTTAAGAGTAGATTAGATGTGGTGTTGAGGGATCTGGTGTAGGGGAGAACTTGTAGAGTAGGGCTGATGGTTGGACTTGATGATCCCAGGCGTCTCTTCCAACCTAAATGATTCTATGATTCTATGATTCTATGAAAATGCCCAGGACACAGGGGAGAGGAGCGAACCCGGTGTGGAGCCCTATTGCAAGGGCTGCTCCACCTTCCAATGTAAGTCAAGCTACTGCTAAACCAAAGAGTGCTGAACCAGAGGCTAGCCTTGAGTCACGGGGCAGCTGTGAAGACCTCTCTGCAGACCATGGCTTGCTGATCAGCCCTGCTGGGGCATGAGCAGATCAAGCCAGTTCCTCATCTTAGCACTTTTTGAGCATTTTGCGGTGTGGAATTTAGTTACGACTGCATGAAGACGGCTGCCTTCCAGCACTGAGACGATGCTGGCAGCTCGAAACCCAGAGTGGGCAGCACCTAACTGCTGACCCAAGCAAGAGTAGTGGTGTAGCAGGAGCTCCTCCTGCCTGGTGCAAGGAGTCCAGCCCCTGGCACCAAGGCGTAGGACTCACTGGAGGAGAAGGGGCCTGGGGTTAACAGCCAGGTCTCAGGTAAAATCAAAGACTAAGGAGATCGGAGATGCAGACAGATTCAAGAAAAACTGTTGAAAACAGATTGTTAGTCAGCCTTATGGATTTCAGTGAAGGACATTTTTTTCTTATTGGAAGAGAGCCACAAGGCAGAAATAGACTGAAATCGAGAAAGAGGGCCACAGCCATAGCTTGGGCTGTATATTTAAACATTTTCACTGTTGGACCATCTGGGCTTGGAGCTAAATTTACCTACAAATTATTTTCAATGTTTCTACTTCTTGAGAGGTGAAAGGTGTACTTTATACTTTATGCCAGCAGAAAAGGCAAAATATATGTCCTGGGTGACATTTTCCCAGTGTCAGACCTGTGTGTGGTTTTGGATGCCTAACTTGTCTGCAACACCTGCCTTGAACCCCATGCTCTGCATGCACAGAGCTCCTCCATGGCCAACACAAAATCTTGACTTGCATTCCTCCTCCTGGTAACTCTGTACAATAATTAGCAATGCAAATGTACTCACATCTTTTTCTGCTTTTATGCTGTTACTGATTTCTCTTTTTTTCGAGCCATGGCTAAAGGAAGACTGTTTCCGCAGTGAAAATTCTTGTGGGGGATCCAGAGAGTCTAGTTTCTGACTCAGCTCAGTCAAATTTTCTTAGTGACTCCCACACACCTGGATCCCAGGAGAAAGCCTCAAACCCAGGTGAGGTCCCTAGACATCAGGGAAGGTTTGGTGTGGGCCTGTGATGCTCCATAGGGAGCACATGGGATAGGGACTGACAGGTGCTGGGTGAGGAAATTGTGATTTGCAAATCTGCAGCTCTTGCAACCTTCCCTCACAAAATGAGACACCTGCATCCAGCCCCGGTTTGGCCACTGCTGTGCAGAAGAGTCCACCACCCCAAACATTAGGTGCCTGTGGAGGTTGGCTTACTGATGCCTCCTTCGAAAGGCAAAGAGGTGAGGATGGCTGTACCTCTTGCTGGTCAGGACTTAGACCTCCCTAGCTCTTTAGGGGTGCCCCACAACCTGCACTGGAGTGGTGAGTGTTCAGTAAGTCTCATCAGGCTCGGGGTAAACTAATCGCTCATCCTCTGCCTGAGTTGTTCCTCCTCTTAAGGCATTTCTCTCATTTAAATGGTTTTGTGCAAATAGTTCCTTCAGTTTTCTTTGGAGAAAAAAAAACGTGTGAAAATATCTACTGGATAAACACGTCCAGGAGTTGTTTTTTTCTCCTGATCTTAAACCAAGAATATTTATTAGTCTCTAATTACTGCCCATCAGCTCAGGAAAGACTAGAAGTAATTATATTTGGGAAATAGAGAAATTAAGTCTCAAGAGACATGGTGCCTTTCAGCTTTTTAATGCTGTTGATTGTGTCTTTCTGTTCTGCATGCCATAAAAGCAATACATTTTATTTTATAAAAGTGACCTGTGATTGCGATGGTGCAGAACTGATCCAGTGATTCAGTTTATCTATGATTTAAAAATTCCCACAAGGAAAGTCTTAAATGCTTCCATCCATCCCACATTATGAATATATCATCTTGATCAGAAAGACTTTCTTAGTAATAAAGCTCCTCTGTCTAGCTAGTCATGAGTGTGCTGCCTTCAGACAGTTTCTTTTTAACGGATGGCATGGAACACTCTTCCAAGGCCAAAATACTTGAATAAGATTTATTAGTCCTGTAGCTCCTGTCGCTCATGATAATGCTAATAATCCATAAGCCTTACAATCTTGTCTAACGTCCCATGTAACAAACGCATCTCTGGGAAATGAACAATAAGTCCCATGTGCATTCTGCTTCCTCATCTTCCACCTTGATGAGGAAGCCTCAGATTTGGTGCAGCTCTCCCCAGCTATCCCGATTCCTTCTTGCTTCCCGCAAGCTGGGGAGCCCACAAGGACTGCCCCAGTCCTTCCTGGGGGACTCCTTCTTCGAAGCCGTCAGTATTTGTCACTGTATTTGCAGTCAGGGTAGCGGTAGGCAAACCGGGAATCGCAAGACCGTAGGGGTTTCAGGATCTCCGCCAGCTCTGCAACTGCCTCGTTGACTCCTTGGTCGTCGGCAAGACCATTGGCGCAGTGCTGCAAGAAGCTGTCTATTTTCTCCTGCACGGGCTGCAGGAATTTCCCTTTCAGGAGCTTAGGCAAAAGCTCTTGACACACCATGACAAGGCTGTGCTTCTCTCTGATGGAGTTACAGGACACAAATGCAGACTGGCAGTCCACAGTCAAACAGCTAAATATATCTTTATACTCCTGTTGGCCGTCAATCAGCTGGCTCCCTATTAGAGATAATTAAACCAGTTGTTAGAAGCAGGGGAGTGAAATTATGGATAATCACATATGTCTGTACCTCTGTATTAATGCAAGGTTTGTTACTATCTAAAGGATACTGCTGTCTCACCACAAAGTATTCTGTGAGCTATAGCTGTCTGTGGGCCAATTTTCTCACTCCTGAAATATATATATGTTTCTGAATGACAGAGCTCTGCAGAGCAGCCTGATGGAGGAATTGGAAAGGAGCCTGTCGAGTCAAACTGATTCAGAAAAAATGAGAAGAACTGGAGTACTAACTGAAAACATGGAGTTCCTACAAAAACTACCACAAATTGTCAAAACCATAGTTTTTCCACGTTACCCAAAATCATTAAATTGCAACAACAGCTCATCTAGCTGGAGTCAAGTCAACAGTAATAGCTGTTGGGACAAGAAAAAGAAACCCATTGGAAAATTCTCTGACAGCTGCTTCTGAATATTTGAGATCTACTCAGCTGGATATGTGACCTGAGCAAAGGCCTTTTGAAAATTTGAACATTCAAAATGAAATTGTTAAATTATTGAAGGAATAGTCTTTGACTAGCTCTCCTTCCAGGAGTAGACCAATGTAACCTGTGAAAAGGGAAGAGTAACCCTTGATTCTATGTAAAAATGACAAAAGGGGGATGTTGTTGTTATAATGATAATGACCATTAATTAAATAAATGCACCTAAAAAGAGTCTGATTTGACCCAATGCTTAAAAAAAATGAAGTTATGAAATTGCTGCCTTCAGATATTGACATTTGTGTGGCAAAAGTTTTAAAAGAGGTGATTTAGGAAGGTTTCAAGTGAGACCGCTCAGCACCGTGCACCCTGAATGCTGCTGCCAACCACCGAAGGGACTGGGCAGGACATTAAGTGCCCATGATCGGTCACCAAACCATTGACCACACAAACAAAACACTTATTGTCTTCCTGACTCAGAGCCAGGATGGCAGGATGCTTTTGGTGTCAAGTAACTCTCTGCGAACTTTTCATTATGTAATTTAGCAAGCAACGTTTGGTTGATTAAAAAAGAAATCAGCAGCAGAGCTGAGAGTTCCCCCTGTCAGGGAGCAGATTGGTTCCCCCTGTCCCGGAGCAGATTGGTTCCCTCTGTCCCGCTATGCTCTCCTGCGACAGATGCGCAACCATGGAGCCTGCTGAGTACCTTCCTCCTTGTCGATGATCCCCAGCGTGCTGGCATCCCGGATGAACAGATGCCCATTGCTAAACACACCAAAGGTGCCAGCATCCACGTGGGTGAAGTAGAAGAAATAGTTGAGGTCATTGGTGCCCATGGAGCGGAGGACGGTGAGGAGCTGGAGAGCCAGGTCAGCGGCCACCTCGGGGGCTGCGCCGTAGAAGTCACGCAGGGGCCGGGTGCTGGCACTGACCACCAGCCGCCCGCAGGAGCCCAGGTACCGTGGGAAGGGCCATCCCTCCACATCAGGAAAGATCTGCCGGGGAGAGTGAGAATGGGGGGATGGCCCCTGCCCTTAGGCCACTGCACTCTGCCTGTGGAACCACCTCCCTCCCAGAGGACTTTCAAGTGCCCTAGATGGCTTCAAGCAGTAATGCTGGTATCACCTTTTGCTTTCTAAAGCAGCCTGCCACCCTTCCTCACCCCAGCCTGCCCCAGTAGCCAGGGAAGGCACTGCTCCACCCTGGAGTAGCTATGCTGCTTTTTTTATTTTTTGCATTTTTTGTTTCTTTCCTATTTTTTCTTCTTCTTTTATAAGAAAGGGAGAAAAATCTGGTATTTCAAGACCTATTCCATGAGGGATACAAACTGGAAAGTCCAGGATAATAATAGCGTTCAAATTCATGAAACTTTTAGGCAGTAAAGAGCTAATTTTAGATGTCTTTGATGAGTCTCTCAATGAGCACTGCATTGTTGAGATCACGGCTTGGAGGTGAGGTGGGTTTTTGTTCATTTGTAAGAACTGCCTGGCTGTTCCGTGAGAGATTTTGCAGTCTCAGGGGCAGAAGTGCTGGGTGTGTGCTACAGTGGGGACATCTGGGCTTCCCACATCACTGGAGCTCATGCTAGCAGGGCAGTTACCCCAGATGGAAAGCAAACTGCATGTCTGCTGAGCAGGGCCAACACAAAGCTTTCTGGCATTCGCATCATAACTTAAAGGGTCTTTCTATCCAGCACCCCTAACTCCTGCTGAGGTGGGGGCTATGAACTCATCCAGTTTCATGTTTAAGGTTACTTATGGCATTTCGGGCATCCATGTAACAAGTCATCTCTCTTTGGTGTATGTTTCTCACCTCTATCAGCTGCATTCTCATATCTTTACAGTGCTGAGAACTGCAGCCTTATGCCCCCATGAGCTGTGGCTGGGCTGGCTGAATGACACCTGAGGGGGACTCCCAGAACATGAACATCATTCCCCCTCCCTGGGACCAGGTAGGGCACTGTGAGCTGCTGCAGTGGCCTGGGGCAGGAGGTAGATGCTGCCACTGCCTCTTTTCTTCATGGAATCTCAAAGGGTTGAAAAAAATAGAAATGAGGACTAAAGGTGGGGTGGTGGTGGGGAAGGGTGAGGCTACTTCCTAGGAGATATGTATAAGGAAAGAGAAGAGCCACACACTAGTAATGTCAGCAGGAGACCAGGGGAGTGATGTGAGCCCTCCCAGCTCTCTGACTTCAAACTCAGGGCTCAGTTGTGTTTGGAATTCCACCAAACACCTCTGCAAAACTGAGCTAGTTATCAGTGGCACACAAATGGGAAAAACAGTATTGGCACCTGGAGCCTGGGAAATCAGTGCTCCACAAGTCCACGTTCAACCGCAACACTGCATCTTGGTCTTCCAAGTCTAAGGCATACACTTTTATAAACAGGCTGTGATTTTAAGTAATACATTAGCAATGCAAGCAGAACACTGTGAAGTACCAGGGATGTGTAAAACCCTGGCTTTCACAGTGCCCTAGTGCAATAACCCATCTGTGTCCTGTTTTATTTAAAGGGCTGGCCATCCTTATCTCTCTACAACTTCACAGGCTGATGCAAGGAGCACTGCAGGAGACTGCCTGTCTTCAGCCATCCAAACCCATAGAAGAGACACGCTTTAGGAAGGCTAGGGAGCTTGGCAGAGGCTAGGGCTGGGACTCCGCTGCAGCTGGGGTCTAGGGAACATCTCATACAAGGGTTTGCTTGCAAGGGCAGTATTTCAAGCTGGGGCAAGGTGGTATGTACCTGTAGCAAGATGGGGTGTGAATTCACTGAGAGCGTGTACAGCAGGCGTAGTTTGTCCCGGTCGGTGAGGTGGTCCATGTAGATGCTGCCAGCGTCTGGCACCTCAGCGTAGCGCCGCACTATCCTATCTAGGAGACGCTGGGACGGGCAGCGCAGCATTGGGCTAGACAGGCCCTGGTGGGAGGGGGTAACACAACAAAAAGGTGTTTATTTTCCAGCCTGAAGTGTTGCAATGTGCTTGGCCCAGTCTGGGGTTATGGGCACCTCTGTGCTCTGCCCCCTGTGGTACAGCCGCTGATGGGTACAAGCACACAGAGCAGGGGGATCTCTAGAGAAAGACCCTCCTAGGAAAAAAAAAAACCCTGTGCCATCTGAAAATGCATGTTTACAGCTCAGGTTTCCAAAGTGGCACCCCAAAAGTCTTTGTGGCACAGCTGCAAAGTCGGTGGATGCCGCAGACTTGCTTCATTTCCCACCAGCTGAGTGGCACCATGTTGTCCTGTGCCTGCCGGGGTTTCCAGCCCTGGCAGCCCAGCTGGCTGGTGGAGGCCTCCCCATCGCTAAGTTGGTGAGTCACTTCCCTTGTTAAATAATGTCTCCGGATCACTTCGCTATTTGCTTAGCCTGTGAGCAGCTTTCTTGGAAATACAATTTGCTGAGGTCAGTAAACATGCTTTAAAAGTGTAAATAAACACTGTATGTGGATTACAAGCACAGGATATATCCTCTCTCTTAAAAACTTGCACATTAACTATAAACCAAAAATTTAATAGCCCGCACATAATTTTTGTAAACACCAGCATCAAATAAAGAACTAATGCAGTCAACTATCACTGTATCTTCTTTTTTCAAATTTGGAGGTTTGGCTTGTAACATTGCAATAGGCAATCTATGGCTGTGATAAATACCATGGAAATTTATATGTTCATAGTTAAAAAAGACCTTTGTTCTGAAATCAGACATCCTTAATAGCCAAGGAGAGTGGATGTATGCAGACTTGCCCGTAGTGATGCAGAAATGCTGCCCTGTCATGTCTTTCCTGGGGAAGGGAATTGGGTTTTTAATAAGTCTTTTTCTTCCACAAGATCTGATTAGACACATTTACTCTTTTGAGTTTTCTTTCTTATTTGATGGCGGGGAGATGTGCTTCAGAAGAAAGGGTACTGGAGCTCACATTGCTCCCTGCCATTCTTTCACGCTGAGAGCAAAGATTTGACTCAGGAACTCCTCAAGTCATTTGGTAACTCTGAGGTAGGTCTCTCTCAGTGCCTTCCTGTGCGAGCTGTTCAGTTGGCATAAAACACTTAATTACCCAGCCATGATGAAGAAATGAGGAAAGGAGTGTGCTGCTCTCAAAATTGGATGTGGAAAGGGGGGACTGAACCTCCCATGCTTCCTCCTCTACCTCCCTGCTGGCCTCAGTGAGGTCCCACCTGCTCCCTCCTTGGCCATTGGTGGCATGAAACAAGCCCTGAATGCAACCAACTGGTCAAAACTACCTGAAAAACTCAATCCCAACTGGAGCAGTGTTTCAACATTTTTTCCCCCAAGAGAATAAAACGTTTGTCAAAAATAATTCTTCCCAATTCTAGTTACAAGTCTTCTTACTCTCATCTCTTCTGGTGTGGCTTTATGAGGGAAATATTTTTTCAAATAATTACCCAGAACCATAGGAAGTGGGAGAAGGGCTGGTTATGGATTTCTGTCTTGCAGCACTTGCAAAAATGTCGTGGCTGACTCTGTCACTTTCCCTTTGGAGGAGAAGTGAGAAAAACTGAGCAGAACAGAGCTGTGTTAAAGAAGAGATAAACGGTGGAGAAACTCTCTTACAGCTCAGCGTGTATGCAAATATTTGCAGCCAAAGTTAGAAAGCCTTGCTGCCTCCAGGAGCTTGCAATGCAAAAGCTGAGACCCGTAAGGGTATACAGCAGGAATAGAAATCCTGGTGGCAGAAAATGCATGAAAATTGTAATTAGTATTTTTTTTCCTTGGTCAGAGCCCATCCTATTAACCCAAACACGGACTTGCGCTGCATGTGGTGGTCATGGATGCTCATTTCCCAAGGAACAACTTCAGGTGCCCCAGGGACGGTGCGGGAGCAGGGGAGCAGGGTTGGGTGCTGCCATGTTTATATCAATCATCAATGCGTCTTAATGAAGCCCCGATCCATCAAAGCTGGGTAGTGGGGTTGAGAGCTACTCGTAAAGTAGAGATCCATAAAGCTCAGCATCTGCTCAATTGTTATATCAGAACAGGGCCTCCCCTTGCAGCTGAACGATGGAAACATCCCTATAGTGGAACAGGAGCTGAAGTTGTACAACTATCAGGAATAAAAAATGTTGACAGAAGGAAAACCTGAAGAATACATACTTGAAATGCTGGAGATACTGATTTATCTGAGAAATTCTTAAGTCATTTGCAATGTGACTTGACAGATAGCACGCTGTCTTGTTTGGGATTGATATGGAAAGCTTCTTATATGCTTTGATTAATTCGCCGCTTTTTTACATCTGACAATGAGTAGTTCCTGCTATGGCTGCCTACACTCAGCTGTGATTTCTTTTTCCCTGCTGCCCAGTATGTGACATGTTTTAAACACCTGTTTCTGCATATGTATGCGTATCTAATGTGGACTCACCCAAATTTCACTCTGATGTAAAAATGACTTCTGGAAGACAACTTTTCCTCACTCCACTTTATTTTAAGCCAGGCTGAGGAGGGACAGCACAGCTCAGGAGCACTGCCTGGGTGCAGCTTCACCAAATGACCAAGTCTAGGGTGAGACCCGAGAGGAAACATTTGGACGTAGGTGTCAAAGCACCTGCATCTCCTGGCTCTTTGAATTCAAGGGGTTTGTTCACCCTCAAAAAAGAGAAACCGAGAACACTCTGTGAAGCTATGGGGCTTGTCCCCACTGCAGGCACCGCTGCTGTTATCCTCCTCCAGCAAGGATCTGGGTGTGGTTGGCGCCAGCAGGTTTACTGAAGCAGGTCTCTGACAGTGAGGTGTGGGCTCAAAGAGGTAGCAGGTCTGGGAGGTGGCTCTGGGAGCTCCCTAACGATGGAAAGGCTGCCAGATCAGTGAGCTGCTGCCTATGCACTGTAAGCAAAGTGATAAGTTCTGGCCACATAATCATGGCACCAGCCCATCTGCTGAGGGTTGCTGGAGGAGCTGGTCAATAATTTCAAATAGTACATCCTAGAGAGAGGGGCTGAAAATGGCTCGCTTTTCTCCTTGGTACTGCTTTTGTCTGCCTGCTTTCAGCATTTTCCAGGCTGTGCTTTGTGGGCAGGGCTGTAAATTTGCCTTGCGGGCGATCTGTGCTGAAACTATCTCACTGGTTTTTTGTTGTTCTTCCCCTCGAACAGGAAAAGCACAAGGCACGGTTTGAGGTGATGGGCTCCTGGGTGAAGCAGCGGGTGGCTGGGTCTACCATGCAGGCTGAGCCCCTGCTAAATCCTGCTCATCTCCAAGGAGGGCTGGATTTTAACACTGAAGAGTTTGCTGTGTCCAATAAAGATTTTCATTGTGGCGGGTGAAATAATCACCGTGGCAGGCAGCTCAACAGATAGTTGGGTCAGCTACAGCAGTCAGCGTAAAGCGAAAAAGCATTACTTCATGGTCTGTCATTTAGATTCAAGCACGTAACGGTTTGTTGTAAATTCTCTGCTCTATAAGACAAAATTACCTGAGCCCATCAGCTTTTCTTGGCACCTCTCTATATGCAAAACTGTGGGGAGGAAAGTACAGATACTGCTGGGTGACTGTGAGTTTGTGAATTAGGGTGGGCATCATGTTGAGCATCAACAGTGGTGTGCTGTTAATGTCTCCAAAAATACGAGCGGGGGACATAAAGGCCAGTGCTGCAGGTAAACCTTTACAGTGAGACATGGTATCCCCTGAGAAACCTTTCTCCCATGGCTCATGCTGGGTGTCCATTGGTAACCCAGCAAACGTGGCAGGAGCAGCAGTACTGGGCTGGGATGCAGGGGAGAGGTGCCCCTGCAACTTTCATCTCGGAGAAGGGCAGGTGGGGTGGGCAGAAAGGAATGGCTGGTGGGGGTGCATCCGGTAACCTGTGGTGGCCCAAGTAATGTGGCTGGTGGGGGAGCTCACATACAAACTCAGACGATGACTGAAATATTGCCACAGGCTGTTTCTCAGTTCAGACCACTGCGACACCAGCAGTCATTCTGCAGAGCACATGGCTGATCTTAGTGATTGCTGCTAAAATTTTGAGGAAGGGCGGGGAGAGTGGTGTAGGACTCAGAGCATCTGGATTGCTATGCTTCTCTGTATAATCAAGCCTATACGCTATTAGAAGGGATTTATCTCCTGATTTACATTTCTCTGCTTAATGCTAAAGAACCAAAGAACCACAAAAATACGAGCAACACAGTCCTGTGAGCCCGGTGTCTGGGGCTCCCTGCAGCCTTCTGTGCCCTTACCAACTGAAAAACTGCAGGGTTTGCTGAAATGCTCCAGGTTGTTTGTCTCTGGGCATGTCACCCCAGGCTGACCCTGGAGGTGGCCTCAGAGGTGCCCTGGAGCTGGAGTCAGCTCAGCTTCCCACTGCTGAGCTGGGAAATTTAAGTGCCTGTGAGAAACTGGATAGGTGTGAGGTCAGGGTACCCCAGCCAGGGTCTCCACATAGTGCTGCTTGTGCATGTGTGTGTGTGCATGTGTGTGTGTGCATGTGTATGCATGTGTGTGACCATACCAGCTCAGCTGGGGACTCAGTTTCAAGAAGGACAATATAGGGAAAGCTGTATAGCATTGTCAGGAGCCTTTTAAGGAGAAGGATTTAGGCTCAGCTAATGCCTTAACTTTGCAGCAGGTCTGAGATACTAGAGAGCTACATTTCCCCAGTTACTTTTTCACACAGCTCAGCAAATTTAAGCTCTCAACTTCTTCTGTTTCACATAGCACTGCTGTGGGAGACAGCGTGGTTTTGCCCAAACCCCTTGGACACTCCAGCAATCCTTGGAGGACCTGCACCCTGACTTGCCCTCCCGCAGCCCCATGCAATGCTGCCTTGGGAGACAACAGTGGCTTGTGGGTACATGGGAAGCTTCGGGGAGGAGGTGTCCCTTTCTGCAGCCCACAAGCTCAGGTGAGGGATGCTCTGAGTGCAAGTGATGTGTAACCTTCTACTTAGGTTACTAGACAAACTGTAGCTTTGCTCCAAATAATTTTTTCCTGTTTGGCATGTGTCATCCTGCTGTGAGGGTGCTGGCTTCAGGGTGACCTGGTGTGCAGGGCTGTCAGTGACTTGAAAGAGTCCTTCTCAGAGCAGCTCAGGCACCAGCACCAGTGCTGCTCCTGCTGCTGCTGCTGCAGCATGGGGTCTCCCGCTCTCCTTCCTCAGGCGTGTGGCTTCATGAGGTAACAGCAACAGAAAAACTAAAGCAGCGTATCTTTAGCACTCAGCAAAGCTAAGCGGATGCGGCAGCATGCAGGCAGGAGGAAGCAGTTGCATTTATAGGAAAAAAAACAGTCCCTTTTTTACACCCACTTCTCTCTTGAACTGGGGGAAGAATTACTGGAATAATCCTTCTTTGTCTCTCAGGGTCTTGTTTAGAGGATATCCAACCTCTACCCTGGTACCTGCCCCTTGCCAGTGGACATCACAATGCTTTGTTGCTGTTTGGATGGCATGGGGGAAAAGTGTATGCATTTGGGGAGGGGGCTTTTACTCTCAGATGCAAGCCAGTTGCCGCAAAACACACTGGTGTGCCTAAGTGGCTGTCTCTGGCTGCCTGTGGCATCCGTTGGTGTGGGCAGCACTCAGTCACCAGCTCTCCTCTGGAGCCTGCCCACTCTGTCCCTTCATCCCTGCCTGTGTGTCCATCTTTCCACACCATGGCTGCTTGTCTGCCTGGTGGCAGCGACCCTCCACGCGCCTGTCCTGGCTTCACCTGTGACACCCCAGGACTGCAACAGAAAGGGCAGCGCACTTCTTCGCGCCTGAGATCATTTGCTATAGACAGCAGGGGGATGAGGAATCCGAGGCTCCGGCTCCAACCAGCCATGTCCCTTGCCCTGCTGGCCACAAGCAGAGGGATTTAAGCTGCCCCAGTCCCTGGCCCAGGGCAAAATCACTTTCAAGGAATGGGCTGCCCTTTTGGGTACAGCTTTGTGACCTGCACTTTCCCTCTCACCTCCCCCATAAAAAAAAAAAGTGCACATTAAAAAAAAAAAAAGTAAGTAAGCACTGAGACATGATAGAAAACTGGAAAAACACCCAGCACACCCAGCAGAAATATCCACACTTAAGCTGTAGCCATTTTTGTGTGCATGGCTCTATATTTTACTAATGCCCAAAACCAGTGGGTGGTACAGCTTTCCATGGGCCTACAGCCTCAGCCTGCGTGACAAGCCAGGAGCCGGTGCCTGCCTTCCCAGGGTTGATTCCTAGCCCTGGCCAGGCTGGCCATAGTGTTGCCTATGGCTGTTGGCCCAGGGCCTCGGGCATTCTTGGTCTTGTGACCTAATTTTGCCTCTCTCTCGTGGTGGATGGGCTTGGACAGGGGGAAGAGAGGGTTGCCTCCACTCCACCAGGAGGGGCAGGGTCAGCCATTGCCCAAACTCACCCTTCAACTGGCAAGTCACAACCATGTATCCTTCAGACCCCTTTTCCTCCCCAAAACCACACGGCAGCCCCTGAGACTCCCTCCCCTTACTGGTATGGGGCATGGGGGTGGTGTGGGGCACAGACCTGGACCAGGTCGGGGGTGAGGCGCTTGGCCCTCAGCCATTTCTGGAAGCGTTGTGTGCGGCGCAGGGCGTGCTCCAGGCTGCAGGTCTTGGTCTTCAGCAGGGAGGTGCAGATGCGCTTGTCAGCCCGGTCATGCTGGTACTTGGAGGTCAGCCGGGTGATGTCGACCAGCCGCCAGCTCTTGGCATCATCCGTGTAGTTGCCTGAGTAGCTGAGCAGGTAGCTGGGGGGCAGCTTTAAACGAGAAGAAAGCCAGGTGTCAAACCTGCCAAACCAAAACAAGAGCCCCACGGAGAGCGGGTTAACAAGCTACAAAGGTACACGCACAACGCCAGCGCCACCATGGTTGCTTGGCCACATGTTTGTCCTAGGTGCTTTCTGCCATTGTCCTGGGGACTGTGGTGAGGAAAGACAGCTGAAGCTGCTGACCAAGGAAATGTGCTTTGGAAAAAAATGTGCACCTTTGCTTCTCCCTTAATCCACCTCTTGCCATGAGCAGTGCCATGAGACAGGAGGTGAAACACCCAAATGGGGCCTTTCGGGCCATGTAGAGAGAGAGAAGGAAGGAAAGGAAGGAAGGAAGGAAGGAAGGAAGGAAGGAAGGGAGGGAGGGAGGGAGGGAGGGAATGGGCTTCAGAGTTTTTATTCATGGGGAGTCCCTGGCATTTTAAAATTTCCTTAACCTTAGAGAAAGGGTCCAAAAAAGGAGTCCTTGACACTTCAAGGGACCCTGGAACAAAACCTCCTGACAATAAATGTATTTGGGAATATCAAAATGATGTTTTGTTTTGGGGTGGTGGCTTTACTCAGTACTGGGGGTCAACAGGTATCCCCTGACATCACTGGCTCTATTTTAGCAGCTGGGATGAACGAACTCCCCAGGTAGTGGCAGAGTTTGGGGTGTGATGGGAGGGATGGGGGAACACGTGCCCTGGGCGTGCAGCACCATTGTAGCCATGGAGATCTTATACTAATTTACTCCCCCCTACACAGGCACAGGAGGGGAGCATATGGGCCGGGTAATGAGGCTGTGACGATTTTTTTTTTCTTGTTTCAGCAGCCCCCTCAGCCCTTCCCACACGCGCGTCGCACATGCAGGAGCTGAGGAGCATGGTGCCTGTTTTGTAAGTACGTCTGTAACCTGCTCTTGGAAAGTGGCTGAACTCTGACCTTTGTTTTGGGCAATGTCATGCATTCCCTGCCTCTAAAGCCTCCTGCCCTAGCCTCTTCGCCCGAGTGCGTAAGAAAGCACCTCCTAATTTAATCTCACCATAAATTGAACCCGATAGCTCAGAAGTGAAACAGGAGAGGCAAGAGGTTCCCTGCAGGATCAGCTAGCTGGCATTAGATAAAAAGACATTAACAAATCCAAAAGTTGAAGCTGATCTAGAAGGAGAAGCTAAGTTTGTATCAGAAACAGTGTGGCCAGCAGGACTAGGGAAGTGACTGCCCCCTTGTACTCAGCACTGGTGAGGCTGTACCTCTGGTACTGGGTACAGTTTTGGGCCCCTCACTACAAGAAAGAGATGCTGAAATGTGTCCAGAGAAGTGCAATAATACTGGTGAGGGGTCTAGACCTCAAGTCTTAGAAGGAGCAGCTAAGGGAACTCAGATTGTGTAGTCTGGAGGAAAGAAGGCTGAGGGGAGACCACATTGCTCTCTACAATTACCTGAAAAGAGATTGTAGCAAGGTGTGTGTGTCTCTTCTGCTAAAAGCAAGTGATAGGACAAGAGGAAATAGCATGACGTTGTGCAAGGGGAGGTATAGATTGTATATTAGGAAAAAGTTTTTTGCTGAAAGGGTTGTCAAGCATTGACTGTCCAGGGAGGTGGCTGCATCACTAGTGTGGAGGTATTTAAAAGAGGAATAGATGTGGTGCTTAGGGAAACGCTTTAGTGGTGGACTTAGCAGTGTCAGGTTAACTGTTGGACTTGACAATCTTAAAGGTCCTTTACAATCTAAATGATTCTATGATTTTTCCTTTAGACTTACAGTTGGGAAATTGGCAGAGAGAAATTTTAGGGGGGCTAATTTCCTCTGATTTCAGGTAGATAACTGATTCGGTGACAATAGCTGCTCTCTGCAATCAGAGACTGACTGGCATCCTCCACATGACCCCCCCTAGAGGCAAAACCTCACTTCTCTTCTCCACCACAGACCCTGTGCAGCTCCAGTCAGGGGCAAGCATGAGTACCTGTGGAAGGAGAGACTGTCTCCCTGAAACGCTGGTCATTGCCCTGCTTTGGCTTTCAGCTCTAGCCACGTGCCTCCTTCAAAAGCTTTGCTGTGGAGATGCAGGTTGACTGGAAGCGGAGGAACCGGCTCCTTTCACGAGTAGGTTGTGGGGTTCAGGCATTTCAGTCAGTTAGGCATTTTGCCCAATATGAAATTGAAGCTTGCCTGCAACAAAGGTATCCGATATGAAAATGAACGCCTTCTTTTGGTTGGTTTGGGTTTTTTTGTTTGTTTTTTTGCTTTTTCTGTCGGGTTTTGAGCTCGTACAGAAGAACAGAGAATAACTACTAGGCCTCACTGAGATTTGTTGTGAAACACAACCCCTCCCAGTGCCTAATCTGCAAAGCAGGCACGGTGTGCCAGGCACGTACGGGGAAAAGATGGCTGTGGGCTGGGTTTCTCTCACTTTTTATTTATTTATTTATTAAATTAAGCATAAATGTGCCTTGCGATTTGGCTCAAGCGTGTGTGTTCAGGGGAGCTCACATCAGGCAGATACCAGGAAAGCACCGCCTCCCACATATAAGCAGCCCATGATGTGTGAAATCCAGGGCTGAGCCTTAATTTGAGTGTGGATGGAACGATTTCCTCCCCAGGGCTCCCTGGGGGAGAGCAACACAGGCCTGGGAACCCGCCATGGCCCGCAGCGATTCTCAATTTGGCATCATTTCTAGGCAGCGCGGCACTGGCTTGGCACATGTGCTAGATACTTTCAAGATTCATCATCAAGTTGTGCTATAACAATATTTCGGTTTTGTATGAAGCCTTTTAGCTAAGGGTCTGAATGTGCTTTAATTAAGACTTTCAGTAAGATCTGTGTGGATGGCTGAGTCACAGATTAGGGATTTTAGATCAGCCCAGAACTAAATGTTGAATAAAATCAAACTTGTTTTTCTTTTTCCTGAATGAAATTAACTCATTTTCTTTCAGCCAAAGTAATTTTGCTTGCATTTGGAGCTTTAAATAAATAAATAAAAAATCAGTCCTAAAATCAAAAATCAAGAAACACCATGTAAAACCCCATCGAGTTGGAACGTTCCAGCTTTTTCAGACTTCCTTCCCATTACTTTTAGCCAAAGCTCATCACCAGGGTTGGCACAAGTCTGCAAATAGTTTTGGTCAGCTCGATTTCTCAGTGTTTTGAAAATCTAGTATTTTGCAAAACCTTTTGCTGCGCTCTGCGCTCAGGACAGTTGGTAGTCAGGCTTTGGTATCCTCATTTACAGATGGATAAAGTTGGGCAAAGATAAGAGAAGTAAAGCACATTAGAGCACAAGATGAGTCACCAGCCGTTCTGGGAACAAAACCCACATCTTCTTACTTGTTAGCTGAGTGTGAATGCATGTCACAGCTCCCGGAAATGATGGAGAATTAATGAAGCATGTTCTAATGAGGATTAACACAGAGAAGCGCCAAGTGCCATCCACCTTTGTGAACATGTGAAAAGGTACACGGGGGTGGATCAAAGAGCATAAGCAACACTGAAATTTCCCCTGTTTAACCTTCCACTTGCCAAAATACCCCAGCTGTTTAAGAAATCAAGTGGGAGAACAAGTTTAACCCCTGTGAAGAAAAGCCTGAAGCTGACTGCCTGTTCCATTTTATAAGCTTGCCATTCCCAAAGCACTCAGAGCAGAACTGTATGTTATCCCTTATTTGTGTCCTGCGCTGCTTGTGGGAAGGTGACTGCAGGCACACAAGAGAGAAAGAGAAGTCTCTGGTTGAGGAAGTCCTTCTACTTTTCCTGGAGCAGGAGCATCGTGCTCCCACGTTTGTGATTCTGCATTTCCAGATCCTGCTCAGACCCCCTGCACATCCACAGCCCTTTCCTGCTGTCCCCTCCCCAAGGAAAGCCAGTGAGGGGGCCTCCTGTTTTAGCTCACGTAGCACCTCTTTCCCGTGCCCCGCTGCAGCATGCAGCTGGTCACTGGCCAGCCAGAGGCAGTTGCTTGTTGCAAAGGGCTACTGCTATTTTCAGCAGGGCTGAAGGAAGCTGCAAAACCCCAACCTGCCCAGTGGTTAAGCAGGAATAACTGAAATGGTGCACCTGCAACAAGCTGCATGTGCGGAAACTGCTTTGTACCTGGTGGCAGGTCCCTAAAAAAAACCGGCACAGGTGAGTGACACATGGGCTGCAGCAGGTTGGGAAACAGGGCAGGAGCCAGCTCCTGTGCCACCCTGCTGCAGAGAATAAAAGGTAGGGCAGCCTGTACCCCAAACAACCCCTCAACCCCTGCAGGCTCGCACCAGCCTGTTTCGACAATGAGGATGCACTGATTGCAGATTCATCCTGCTTTTTGGGACAGGCTGGGAGGAACCCAGAACTGCTGACCTGGCCCTTCATAGTGTCCCCTGCCCCCTACTTACCGCACTCTCTGGTGTCACCCTCGGCAAAGCTCTGAAGGCTGGGACCCCCAGTGTGCCATGACACAGGGTGCCCTGGCCTAGCAGAGCCACAAGCTGCCCTTTTCCAACAGCAGCAAGGGAAGGACGGATGTTCAGTATTACAAGTTCCTTCCAGACAAACCATTATGGTTTTACTAGGCTACATTTTATAACATAGTTTAAGATAAAAATGGTGATTTGTCCAATATTATAATACTTACATTATAGCATTAAAAATACAATTTTTGTATAATAATTTCTTCTCCCCCAGGCTTCTATATCTATAAAAGAAAGTGCATATGGCTCTATAAATCATATCAGACCCAATAAACCCTTCCTCTGCCAAACACTGCCTTTAACTTTCTCCTCAAATACACTGCCAGCATTTTCCCTGCTGTCATCAGATATGCTCTGCTTTTGAGCCTGAAACTATTGGATCGGTCCAACAACCACTTGAGGAGCATCTGTCTCTTCAACTTTGAGGCAGATGCAATTTCTTCCTCTGTCTTCAAGTTCTCACAGAAACCTCCCCAAAGCATACTAATAATTTAGTCCTGTCTATTTTTGAGCATGTAGGTAACCTGATGTGCAAAAGTCCTCATGCCTTGGGCAGGTTTAGATCACTTTTGATCTCAGTTAATACACACGAGAAATTCTTCACATTTGTGTTGTTGCACCTGGTACAAAATGACATAGCATGTTTATATGTTTGTAGTTGACATACATAGTTCACTGGGAGCATACAAAACTTAACCCCCTTTGCCTTTTCTCAGGTGCTCATAATAAAATACTTCCAGTAGGTCTAAACAAGCTGATTTCTTTCCTCCCTCTTCCCTTCACCCATCATTGCCTTGAGCTGTTTCAGAGCTGCATTCTATGCAGAAAGGTGTCTTTTACTCCTGCTTTCAAATTATAATTCAGGGCTGAAGCCTGATCATGTTTATGTGGCTTTAAAAGAAAACAGACACGAATCGGCAACTTATAGACATTAATTAAAATACTAGGCACTGTAATGGAAACCAGGCGCTAAGTTAGTCTTTATATTGTCGGTCATTAAAGTACTTGGAAATACTAACAGGCAACTTTCAAGTTACTATGCAGAAGGCTTTAAAAGTTACTGTGCTGAGTTTCTGACCTTATTTCTTCTTTAAAGAATTTCTTGCAAATGGATGTCCCAATGCAGGCGTTGCATTTATCAAGTCCCAGGAAAGTCCGGCCAAAATTGTAGCTGGGTTTGATGTGGGGCGCAGACGGAGGAGCTGTTGCTGCTGTGGAAGGGTTACAGCTCAGAGCCAAAACCAGGAGCAGCATCAATGAATCTGCAACTCTGGAGCGAAGGCAACATATCCAGCGCCCCATCTACAGTAGCGGAGAGCTTTGCCTTTTGCAAATTACCCCTCTCTGTGCTTTCGGTCTCTTTTTAATGACCTCAGCCTGCAGCAGTGAACCCCAAAACACAGCAAGACACGCTGGTTGTGGGAGACCCTGCCACAGTCCCCATCCTGCCAGCTGGTCACTGGCTCTATTGGCTTGAGGTTTGGGTGGGAAAGATATGATGTAGGGTGGGGAGAAGGAAATACATGGAGGATGCAGATAACTTGAGTTGCCATGGTTACCTTTCCTTTACTTGGTGCAGCTGCTTCGGCCCCTGCTGACCCTCCCATCAGCCGACTTGGAAAACAACACGAAGAAGCGCTCATCTGCACTTTGTGCAGACAAATGAAGGATATCCTGTCGCTGGAGCAAAGGGCATGTGCGGGACACTTAGTGAAAACTGATTTGGAGGGAATAATAGTGTGGTAGAAACGCACTTTTTACCAGAAGCCAGACCCTTTAGCCTCGCTTTATTCCTGGAGATTTGCGACGTTGCACTGCTCAACTTCTCGGATGCTTTCTTGGCTCACCTTCTCCTTCTCACAGAAGTGCTGAAAAGACTGTCAGGTGGAATCATTGCCATTTTGTTTCTTGAAAATAACGTTGTTTAAAAGCAATTGCACTGCAGTGTTTCACGCTGTGGAAAGCAGGATAGCTTGAAGCTTTCCAAAACACCCAGCTAACTTAACAGCTCAGTCTCTAAGCTGCTCTTAAAAAATGAGGCTTTTCAGCAAGACTTGTGTGTTTTTGAATACCTTTTCCTGATGGTCCTGGCACTGGAAAGAAACGAGAGAAAGGAACAGTAGCTAATGCAGGAGCTTGCCAGAAGTTTTGAATGCACTTAGAAACTGCTGCGATCACACCCAAAAGCTGTTTGCGTTAGGCCAAAGGCTTGAAAGTTGCGGAAACTGCTGATTACCCATCATGACTCGGATGCTGGGCACTGGACTACACTCCCCCAGGCCCAGAGTGGCTGGGATGCAAGATGGGTCCTGGCAGGCTGCTGCAGGCAGATGCTTGGGGCTGGCAAAGCAGACCTTGTCCATTGTTGGACCCTGGCCCCAGACAGTACAGCACATAGTATACTGCTGTGGTGGCAACAGGCTTTGCTCCTCTCCCATCCCCAGCTGTCATGTCTCAATTGACACGGGAGGCTCTCCTGCGCTGTATCTCACTGTGGAAGCAGGGAGGAGCAGACCGAGGCTTTGGAGACTTCTCGTCCTCCCAGCTGGACCACTCACACTATGTGGGTAAGCTATTTCCTAGCACATTTTGTAAAGGGAAATAAAAGGTGCTCTGTAGCCATCCTTTATTATCCCCTCCAGCATTTAAACACAGTCTGGTGGGACTAAGGGACACATGAGCTGCAGGGGTGCATGCTAGCCTCTGCAATCATCCCTCTCTTTCCGGGGGGGTTGATGGAGGAAGGGGATCCTAACAGAGCAAACCAGGTCTTTCAAGCACAGATGCTCATTAGTTGTGGCACTTGGGAGATCTGGGCTCCCTCCTCAACTCCATACCCTTGTGAGATGTTGCTTCATCTCCTGGTGTGTTCCTACGCGCAGAACGGAGATAGTGACATTTAGGGCTTGTCCACAGGGTGCAGCAGGGACAGAAAAGGATAACAAGCCCTGCTGAGAGGGAAGGGGGCTTTAATGAACCCTGCCAGCACTGCAAATGAGAGGGGCTGGGTGGTGCTGGTATTCCAGCAAGTGCTTTCACTGCACAGCTCTGCATTGTGCTATGCTCACAGTTGGCATTATACCCCAGTACAAAGCTCTTTGAAATATTGTGGTGGAAGGAGCCATACACTAGCATTAACCATTTCTCACATCCAGAAGTTCATCCCTGGCATTTCCTATTGCCTATACACTGCTCCTGTCACCTCTGAAGAAATCAGCCCTTCCCACCGTTTCCTGCCAGTAGCTCTGCAACACTGTCTGTGTTCACATTGCTCCCTGCCTAGCTATTCCCTGGATAGTACCAAAATTAAACATCAGCAATCTGGTTTTATCTTCATTATGTAATATATAAAACATATATCCTTCAGTTTCTTTAGTATTTTGATTGCCTGCCTTTGGTCTTCAGTTTTCCTTTGTAATTTTAAGAGCAGAGACCCAGGGTCCAGACTCCTAGTGCTTCAGACCGCACTGCCCCGTGGTGACCCATGGACAAGAGAAAGCTTCAGCATCTGGGGCTGGTAATAGGGACTTTCCCACAGCAATCCCTGTATTCTGGCAGAAAACCCCAGTACATGGATAGCAGGGTTTCTGTTCTATTAATGGTGCCTTGATGGCTGTGTTGTTACTGCACTTCTGCGTTGTTTAGGCACACGCAAAACAATGTTTATCTTTCCCTGGGAACAGCATGTGTAATTGTGGTTTTTTACAGTGTACCACACCTGCATCGCCTTGAAGTGTTATAAAGCAACTTTTTATTCAAAGAGTGGGAGCTGCTCCATCATCCCCACCTCGAGCTTACTGCTGGCACTTGGACTTGCCCCCAGAGTCTGAGCCCCCTCATTCCCTCAAGCATTTTTCCTCAGGCTGGTCTGTCTCGAGCATGGATGATGTGTGTAGGAAACACTCAGTTCTGCTCACAGCACTGAAAACAAAGCTTAAAAATGAGTATGCACACCTCCAATCTAGGCTAAAATGGCAGCTGGGAAACCATGGCTTGCTGTATGTTGTGAGAGGGACTGTGCTTCTGAGAGGTGGTTCAGGAGGTAATGTCAATACTGTATTTGTTTTCTTTTTCTTCTGGTAACACAACATGTTGGCATTGATACCAAGTGGTGGACACCCAGGTCTGCAGATGTCTTGTAGATGCTCTGCCTGTGCCAGGTGGGAGTAGCAGTAAGCTCGAGGTGGGGATGATGGAGCAGCTCCCACTCTGACAGAGCCTTGCAGCCATATCCCCATCTCATTCCTGCTGGCTGGGTCACCCCATTCTGAATGCCATGCCAGCTCTGTGCTCTGGATCTAACTGGGACACTAGAGATGGATTTGTAGAGCAGGACACCTTTTTCATTAATTAGTTAATTAATTAATTCTGGGTAATCACCACTAAATGCTTCAAAACAGATCAGATCCAGAGGAGCAGAAGGTGCAGTACTGCTGCTTCTCAGCTGACGTTGCCATCAGAGTCCTCACTGTTACTAACCTGCAATTGCGCATAGGGACCTCGCTGTTTGGGACACCTGAGTGGCAGGTTTTGGGAGTAGCATCATCTTATTTTCCTCTTCAGCCCAGGTTTACTGCTGCAAAAGAGCCCTCTCAGCAAGTGCGGGGTTGCTGAGCAACAGAGTATTGCCTGGTGTGTTGTGGGAGGGCTGCATCTCACTGCCAGGCACAGAAAAGAGACAAAATACAGGAAAAATCAAACTTTTGCTGGAAGAGGAGAGGCTACTGCTTTTCCTGAGGTCTTCAGTGTGCCCTGCTGCCTGCAGGGCCTGGATAAGACCTTGGCTGCAGCACAGAGTGGCTTCACGGGATGTGGTGGCAGTCAGTTCAGGGTGTGGTGCAACATGATTATTCTTAGTAGTATTTTTCATTAATCACATCCAAGATAATCATTAAACTATTGCCAAGTAACAAGTACAGACTTGATATGGAGCTGCATATCACTTCCATCCCCATTCAGGCTGGATTTGTGGATTAATAGCTAAAGTGGCTTGACACATTTTCAATTCTTTCAAAACACAAAAAAAATGTGTCTTTTTGAATGCTACAAACCTCATAATATTTGGGAGGATGTGATCACTTCCTTTTTCTGCATTTTCCTCCTGATTGCATGATTATGAAAGAAACATCTGTTTTAAAGTGATCTGCAGCAGAAAATTTTTGTTCCAGTTGGATTTGTAATGGCCAACTTCTGTTATACACTCTTATTCTCCCCACCCCATTTCTTTCCCTTTTTTTTTTTTTTTTGCCTGCTAAAAGATGAAACAGAAAGGGAGAGGAGAAACAAGCAAGCAAACAAAAACCACTGCCCAGACTACAGATACAGACAAAAAGGGGCTACTGTGGTGTGGGTGGTATCAAACACAACAGCTGAGCTGGTGGAGCACATTTGCACTTTGATTCCCTATGAGAAGATTTGAAGTTTTGTGTGTGCTCATATGGAGTTTTCTACATTTTGAATCAATGAAAATGCTAAAACACGAATAAAAATTTGACATTTTTTTTTGGCCTCACCAGGAAATAAGTCCTATTGTTTGATAACCCTGAATGTAAAATTCATCAGAAGCTTCAATAATCTTCTTTATAGATAATACATGAAAATAGGTACTGTTCTGTATCTATGCTATTTTTTTTTGATTCTCCCTGACTCCATTCTTCTGCTGCAGAAGAAGAAGCCCGCTGTTCAGAAATCTCTGCCTCTGCATACTGGTAGGCAGCTGGAGGAAAATCCATCTAGAAGAAAAGCCTCAGGCACCGTGGCCAACAGATAAGGCCAGTTCTAGTTTGTGAAAGGCTGAAATACCAGTACAAAAGGCCACCAAATGCTATCAGCTACTGCAGTGTTTGCAGCATTCATGGGAGATCAGGCCAAGCAGTGAAAAATGGGGAAGAGGATCCCAGATTTTGGTGCATCAGTGTCCACAGACAGAAAATGAGATACAGGGATCTTGAGCCTAAGGGCAAATGATAGTGAAATGAAAATTGCCTGCACACCAGGTCAGGCTGTGGTTGTGCTGGTTGCTCCATGCACAAACCATGCAGGAAAGAGACAACAAGGAGGAGCTGTCTGGAAATGGCACTAAGTCCCCTGTGGAAGAGCAGTTTCCCTCCATTGACAGTGGCCTTACAAACACAAGCAGCAGTGGGGCTTGTGCTACTGGTCCGCTCATTCGGCAAAGCAGTTCCTTACATGGAGTTCAAGTCCATGTGACTGCAATTGAAGCACTGGGGCATGCATCATGATTTTATTTGACAATATTGCAGGAGAGAAACAAGCACACACATACACACACCCCCCAGCAAAATAAATAAATGTATAATATCATTTTTCTATAGAAAAGGAGAAATATTTTCACATCATACCGTTTTCCAGAAGGGAAAGACCTAGCCACAATATTTTTCTCGGGTATATGATACTGATTCTGTGTCCTGACACTTAAAAGGATTAAAAATAATGCAGACTTTTTGGTATTGTAACTTCAGATTTTCTATCAAATTCCTCTGTGAGACAGGACAAAACACAGTCAGCAACAATAAAAAAGGCATGGCAGGGAGACACTCTTGGAATGGGCAGCGTAATGAACTGGAGCTGTTAAAATAGCAGCCTGGTTTCCAAGACTAAAGTGAAACACATTTAAAATATGAGCATATGAAAAGTTTCCTTCTGAACTAGTTATCAGGTAAAGAAAAAAAATCTTTAAAAAATATACCCCCAAAGGTTAAAACATGACAGATGTTTGATCCAGTGACAGACTACTAAGTTTGTCAAACCATGTATTTCTTTCTAAAAATAAATTATTTGGTTTCTCCACCAGAATCTCTGGTTAATTATTTTTGAGTGGGGGTACAACAATCCATATTTTTCAACAGCTGCATCACTCCAGCTGTCTGGATGCAAAGAGAGGTCAGGTAGTTTGTGAGACATGAAGGCTGCTTTGACTAAACTTGAGACTGGCCTCAACCAATACCCAGTGCTAGGACACGGAATTCAACTATGAATTTTAACAGGACAGATGCACTCTACGCAGTGACCTTTTCTTTTCCCATCTACCAAAGAATACAACCCTGTAGTCTGGAACGTTCTTGTTATCATGAAACTGACATCTGCAGGTGATAATAGCGGAGACACTTTTCTACACTCATTAACAATTTTTAATATTCAGGCATTGATTCCTGCTCAGGGGAGATCAGAGCTGATGCAGATCAGGTGCTGCTGTGTGTGATGCAAACATGAGCATGTTCTTAAAAATCTGTCCTGCTCTAGAAGTGTATTATTTGGAAGGAGAAATTAATCAAGACATTAAATGTATTCATTTTTTTGGTAATTTTTCATAGCTCTCTTAAAACTCTGACTTCTATTCTCTTCTGTCTATAAATCTAGTATTTTAATGTTTTGGTAACTAGATGTGTGACCTAGGCTACATCCCTTCTCTTTACCCATTTAATTCCACTAACCTCCTTGTTGCAATTGAATGAAGGAGAGTTCTCCAAAGTCCCCCAGGTCTAACTAGACGTTAAAATCTGGAAAACATTTTCTACATGTAAGCATTATTGTCTGTGGTCCTATAGTGTGGAGCATACACATAAATTATGTTTGTTTGGGCTTGTGGAGTACTGAGGTACATGGTTCAATGCTTTATTTCATTGGGGCTTACGTGTCTGGATCCAGAATTTTTAGGATAGGCACCAAAATCCCTGTTAATGAAGCAGGCTAAGTGAATCAATTCCCTAAACGTGACTTAATTTTGGATCAAGTTCAGTCATGAAATCAAATTAAAACTGAATAGCTCATGATCCGTGAGCAGTGGTCAACCCCAGCCTGTACAAACTCTGGAACACAGTCTGTAATGTTTTGGCCGCACATTACATTGCTTATGTTAGGAGGCACCTTTGAAGGCTTGTGACATACTCCAGCACATTGCCATATTAGGAATAAAAAAAAAACAAAGAAAAAAAGAAAAAAGAAATATTAAAATCTGAGTTTCAATGATTTTATAGTCAAAATGGGGACCATCCTTAGCTTAAAGGGAGGAATACTCTAGAAAACTCCTGGAAAGCAATTAGCAAGGAGGTGCCGTTTCTTCTCATCAAGTTGCTTTGCTCTGTTGCCAATTTCATTACTTCAGTCTTTAACCTCCACGTGGACAATCCTGCATGTCAGCCTCCCTTGTGTCATGCACTTCTTCCTTCCACTGATGCTTTTGCTTCTACCACCTCTGCTTGCCCAGGTGCTGTGTTCCCTGTGAAACACTAGCATGACACAGCAGCCTTTGTGCTAGCTGGGGTGCCCTGGGGACCAACATTGGTTGCAGAGCATAGCCTCATGGAGCTCCTTGCAGGTGGGTTTGTGAGAAGCACGACCAGGCAGCTCCAGGGCTGGGTGCGCTCCTCCATCCCTGATACCATCTTGGAGATTACAAACCTGTGGCAGAAAGGCTTGCTGTCAATGTAGGGATGTAACCAGCTGTTCATTCCCACTCTTCCTAATTTCTCCTGTGTGCTAGTTATTTTCTTGCGATTTTTGGCATCCTCAAAGTAAATTGGTGACAACTTTGGCGATCCATGTTAGAAAATGGAGTACACACACCACGCACATGTGCACGTAAGCACATGCACAACTGCTTTTTCTTGCATTTTCAGTGACTTATATCTGCAGTTTTGGCACCAAATGAACCGGGAAGTGGAAAAGCATGAAAGGGTTAATAAAAAAAATAAAATTAAAAAAAGTGCAAACTTTGCCTTGTTTGCACTGATCTTACATCAGTTTCCATGGAAATGGAAGTAGAACAAGCCAAGAGCAGTGGTGTAGCCAACTTCAGCTGTTGGCTTCTAGTTCTTGCTTCTGTTTCCATGGAAATAGATGCCAAATCAGCAAAAAATAAGGTAACTTGTTTTAAAATACTAGTGTTTTAAAGGCTTGTCCTTATTTAACCTTGGGAAGATAGCTGGTGAGGGGAAGCAGCCAGCAATAAAGTGAAAACTTTCAGAGGCTCTTTCAACGGCCGACTTCTTGTTGAACTCTGTAGAGAGTGAACTCACAGGGCAGCTACCAATCTTTAGAAACATTTTATAACTTTCCTCCATGTTGTAAATGAAATACATTTTTCTCTTGGCTTGGGTAGTCACAGTAGTCTCAGTAGTAGGAGGCCAAACTTACTTACAGCTCCTTGCAATGCAACTGTGCAACTATTCTTTAGACTGTCTTTGCCTCCAAGAGTTCAGAAAGAGATGTGCTTTTCTCAGACTTCTCCCATTCCAGAAGCAATACTTTGTGTCTCAAAGTTTTGAGAGGGAAGCAAAGGAGGATTATCTGGGGGAATTCCTAACAGTGTTTTACAACAAACAGCCCACTTTCTTTTTCTTTTTTTCCTAAACTGGGAAGGCAAAATTTCACTAAGATAAAAGAAGTTGACCATAACCTATTGCTTATAGCAAAATGTGGATGTGGAAACAGGAAAATATGAACAGAATCCAACCAAAAAAATTCTGCTGTAATTTCAAGAACTGAAATTTCATCCAAAGCTCAATTTATTAAAACCAGCTTCAATAGGAAGTTATTTCAAGAGTAGAGGTTGGCTTTTGATCCTTAACTATCATTGTGGTGAAACTGGCTGTAGGGAAGAGAATATTTTGGTGAAAAGTTGTGTGAGGACAAAGATGAGAGTCCCATCCTTGGCACCATTCTTCTTTTTGTTGCTTGTAAATTGGGCTTGTTCCCAGGTATCCTTCACCTCTTTCTTACCCCCATAACCCCTTTTGCTTACATTCTCCTTGGTCACTTCTTTAATAGGCTGCAAACACACCCTAAGATAATGGATTGTATCACAGGTCACTTGTGTGCCCTTTTTTGGCAGCAGCATAACTCTGGAAGCAAAAATTGTAGGTATACATTTAAAAAGAAAAAATCTTGGCTGACATTTTGGGGGAAGTAAATGCAATTCTAATGAGACATTTCTTCATTTGCAGTATTACAATTTTCCTTTTAATGACATAAAATCTGCTCTTGCAAGGGCACGTGCTTCACTTCACACACTAAGTATATTCCCTTGGGCTGCTGAGGGGGTAAATAAATGAAAAGCGCAGGCCAGCCTAATTTTAAAGAAGTGGATCAGGCCTGGACTGGGGCCTCACAGTTGTTCATTTTAGGTATTATAAGCAATGCACTCATTTTCTGATGACTTTCTGTTGATCTTCTTTGAAGAAAGCCCAAGAAACATCAAGACCTTCGAGAAATTGCCAAAAAAAAAGGTAGAATTTTTTGCATAAGGAATTGTTTAAAACCTGGGAGATTTTTTTTTTCTTTTTCTACTGTACACCATGCCTTAAAATTCAAGGAACTTGCTCTGGCTTTATCAGATGTTTATTGCTGCTGTTGCTGATGTGATGTGATTGCTTCAAAGATGTTTTGGAGCTGTTGGGGTCCTGCTTAAAGGGGGAAACCCCGTGCTGTGGTACCTATAATCCTCCATGGCATTTCACTAATATTTCCCCTAGAAAAGCTTTAGTCTCTGCTGGAATGGAAAAAAATTTGGGGATTTTTTCGCAAAGCCAATTCATATGTTTTAAGGAGAATGGGGAGTTGAGAGCATCACTGCTCCCCGGGTGTTTGTAATTAAACTTTCAATATACCTTTTTGACTTTCCATTATACAACAGCTCATCATCCTTCAGGCTTGCACCAGAGCTTCCAGGCCTCCAGGTGACTAACTCGCATAAATTTCATGCCCCTTGACTTGCAATGGTTAAATCATACAGAGGGTGAAATAGGAGCTATTTGCCAACTTTTCTATGAGCAGCTCATAGCACCATAGCATTACTCAAGGGATCATGAGAACAAACTACAAGAGCAGCAAATCCTACAGGAGCCAAATCCAAGGGGGGGTGGTGAAAAGAAAAAAATTAAAGAGCAAGGTCTGACTTGAGGACCTTGCAGCAAAAATTACATGCCTGCACTTTTCTGTGAGTTTCATAATGTTGGCAGATCAGTCTTGCTGCACTAGTGAATCCAGAGCTTGCTGATGGCCCTGCCCTGGACATCCTGCTCTGCCAGCCTGTTTGACCATCCCTAGCATGCCACAGCAGATGGGCATTGAACATGATGTGGCAGGAAGAAGAAAAACGTTCAAAGCAAAGATGGGCCATCCTCTGCTTTTCCTGTAAAGTGAACATTCCTGGAGCAGACACTGCTCCCATCAGGAGGGAGTATCTCATCAGTGAAGTGGAGCAGTGGCAGCTAACAGGTGTTTGCCTGGGGTGCAGGATACCACCGTGCTGGGAATATTCCTTTCTCCACCATTTAGCTCTGGCCGAAAGTGAAAGCCTCTTCCAAGTGACACTTGGTGATGCTGGATGGTGGTTGAATTATATGTAAAAGAATGATCACATGCATCCTTGCTTGTACCCCATGCTGAACAGGGAGAAGTGGACAGACAGGACATGTGGGTTCAGTGCGGGGATGAGGTGAACACAAAGGCTGAACTGCATTTGGCCTCTGCTACCTGCTGGAGCTGGCACCTGAGGGTGCTCCCAGGCTGGTCCAGGCAGTTGAGTGACCAGCCTTTCTTCCAGGCTCCGCTCCCAAGTTGTCACCCATCTTGGGCCAAGCTCCTTCCCTTTCTGGACCCTTGTTGCTCTCCTGCTTCTTGATGCAAGTCTTTTTTTGGGCACATCAGAGTGAATGTGCAAAGACATTGTCCCGTGAGAGCCCCCTCTGCATCTAAGGCAGGTATTAGCAAAGAGGAAATGTGACCAGAAAAGCAGTGTGATTGCTTTGCTCCAAAGCTCAGCCTTGACTGGGGTTCAACCTTCATCCAGACATCTCACCAATGGACTCTTAGTGCCTTCAAATTATCTCAGTGTCTGCAAAATTTTTAGGTTAACTTAGTTCATTTGCTCATGAACTGAGGTCACAGTGACAGTCACAGAATATAAGTTGTGTCACTTTTTTTCCTCCCTCCTTTATCCAAGAAAGGATAAAGCTGCTTTGTGTATGGCTTGCATCGTGTACCTGTGCAGCTTTTTAATCTTTATATTGTTTGTACTAATGGTATTAATTCTGGAGGTTTTTGCATTGGAAATGGAAGGTCTGTAGCTTTCACAGCACAGATGGGAGATAAAAGCACCGTAATCACAGAGCAGGGTCAATGAGACTTTTTCCAGGAAGATGCTAAAGGCATTATTTGATATTAACAAAGAAAGGGATAATTAGAAAATATGCAAAGAAGGTTTTATTCCTGTAATTAATTTCAAAGCTGGAAGTTCCCTAGTGCTCTTCTGTTCAAAAGTGACAGAACACAAGTCCTCGCAGAGGAGATATATCTTCATCATAAATCAGAAACAGGGGGGAAATTGAAACTTGTCTTTCCATGGACTTTGAAAAGAAAAAGCTGTAGTCAGGGATTAATGTGCATTCTGACTCTACATGAAGAAAATGCAATAATATAAATAAGTATTGACACGTTACATGATAGGGAAGAAGAGGATGTAACCAAACTTGGTTTCCTGGGAGACTGGGCATTCCTCTCCAGAGATATATAATGCTCAGAAGTCACTTTAATAGCTTGAGGCTGTGCCTATGTTTACAGCTGCTTTTTTTTCACTAATATAATACAATTACTATCAGCTCCACTGGTGGCAAAATTCCTCTAGCTCCCATTGTCTCAGCACAGTGAAAATTGTTTCTGAACAAGTCTAAATGGCTCTGCTTCAAAAATACCAGCAGCCACAGACCTCTTGGTTACAGCCTTGCTCCTGTCTGGATCTGCACCTTTTTATCAGGAAACGTCAGCATCTTGCCGTGCAGTAAGAGCAAAAGTAAACAAAGGAAAACGGCGTGACCAGCTCTCTGTATATGTCTTCTTATTCCTTCTGCCCCCTCAGTCCACGGCTGTTGACCCCATCACCATATTCAGCAGTGGCAGTGTTGTTTGGTGCAAACCACACCGCTTGTGATGTCACTGGCCTTGCTACAAGAGACGTGGTTTGATAGCTGTAGCACTGCTGGTTTTACTTAGAAGCCCTGCATTCCCTCAAGATGGTTGATATTGCACACACAACCACACATTTAATATTAAATTTTAAATTGTTTTTTCTTTGCTTGGTTTTGGTTTGTTTGGTTGCTGTTTGTTTTGTTGTTTTTGTTTGTTTGTTTTGTTTTATTTTTTAGCTTTTGAGTTAGACTTTTTAGTTTAATCTGAGTTGAATCAACACTGCTGGCTTTGTACTGTGGATAGCGCTGGCCTGGTTGGTGAGTGGAGTAGGTGAACATAACTCCTACCGTGTTCTCCTCACACCATGAGGAATTCACATCCTGCACACACTTGCAAATTCCCATTTGTGTACGTACTTTAAAGGTTGACTCTAGAACAATCAATCTCTTCAGCTGCAACGTAGCATATATACATATTTATAGGTACCTCCGCTCATGTGGAAACCCTGTGCACCTGCATGTGCACTTACATGATCTCTTTCTAATAACTTTTGCACTCATTTGCTCATGAGGTTGGTTACGTCTTCTCTCTTATGTTCAGCTCCAGCTTATACTAGCTCCAGGCCTTCATTTTGCCAGTAGGTGAACTTGTGGCATCCTGGATTAAAAAATGCATAACGGTAAAATATAGCTTTATGAGGTCATATATGGCTAATTCAAAGACAATCCTTTTATGTTTACTAGCTTGTTTTCCTTGCTTAATGCAAAGAAATACTTGCATGAGCTTATCATAGAGTTATACATAGTAATTCAGAATATGCAGATAACGCTCCATGATGCAGCACCAATGGTGTATTGAGTGTGTATTTCTCAATTTATAGATAGAATGTTTTAAACCGCAGTTTCCTTTCTATTACTTGCTAATTTCTAAATTCTGTTGTCATTACATGAGCTTCAACGCTTTGCTCTCAAGCAAGTGATGCTATTTAAATTCTCCTGGAAATATTTTTTGCACATGTAGGAATTAAAACATTATTTGTGTGTCCCTTGCAGAAATATCTTGTGGAAATGCTAATGGTTTTCTTACCTCACCTCTGTATCCAGGGAACATTCCTGTATTTACCACTTCAAATCACTACAGTGATGGCTTAACTCAAGACAGATGAGCCGCTCTCCTCCTTCCAATAAAATTATTTTCTCCTGATGTGTGTGGTTCAACCTCATTCTTGAAAGTGAGCTGGGAAAGCCACCCCACTCACTGTCATAAGTTAGCCTTTGGCCGGCAGTTGGTCCTCAAGTACATTGCTTTGGATACAAAGCAGATACCATGAAGGACCCAAGTGCTGAAATGCTGCCTCTGTCCCACAGCCGAGGAGAGCACTTACTCCTGCTGGGGATCATGAAGTCGGTGAAGACCCTTCAGTGAGGAAGGGATCAGGCCCACAGGCAAGCAGGATGCAAGGGCTCATCAGCAAGAGAAAGACTCTTCTCCTAGGACTTAAAGAGCTACTTTCCCCTGCAGCATTATTAAGCACCTAATTTAAGTTCTGATCAGCAGCTTTGCTGTCTGATTTTGGATTTCTGTCCAGTACACAACTGTTGAAACTCCCCTCTGAAATCGCACCTTTTTTTTCCCTTGTGTGTGGGTGTTTTTTGTTTTTTTTTTTTTTTTGTGCTTGCCAGTTATTTTGTATTTTGTGAAGGATATTTTCCCTCAGTTGTTTGGTTTTTTTAATTTTGAATACAGTTGTAATGCAAATATTTTTTTCTCTTTTATTCATTTGTCTCTTCACAGAATAACTTTTACTAACTTTGCCAGGAAGAAAGTTTTAAATTTTAAATGTATTGTTCATTTTACAAGGTAACACCAATTTTTTGTGAGTTGTAATAATAAACAGTCAAGTTTGCAGAAAGGCATGGATAAGAATGTCAAGTATCTGGGGCATCTTATAAAATACAGAATAAGACAAAGGAACAAGAAGCCTGGTAGGAGAAATATCGATAGAAATATTAAGATTCAAAAAATTGCAATTTTCAAGAATATTTAGTTTTTAAATTAGCACAGGCAAAAATCTTTGTTTAGAATACAACATAAAGACCTGACAAGACACAATATCATTCTTTTACAGCACGTGTAAGATGTATTATGATACACCATAGTAACTATAGAACAAAAAATTTCAAACACAATTTAGTAATACAACGATTGATGTAAATTTTATGAAACATTCAAAAGGTTATTAACAGATTAGGACAAAGTATAGATGTCATTTTTTCAAAGATGTACACAAATTTCATCTCTCTTTGGCAACTGTAAATGTAACATTTGGCTAAGTACATTTTGAAACTTCCACATTCCAAACTTTTCAGTGGTTGATCAGACCATGGAATCAATTTTTGCAAAAATCATCTTGAACCTTTCGATTGGCTTCCCAGCTGTCACTGGGAATTGATCATAAAAATTACAATAGCAAGCTTAAAATTATTTAAATGTCCCTAGAGCTAAGAGGCAACTAAATTTTAATTTATCTTCAGTTATTGTGCTACTCCTGCTCTTTGCCCTTGCAGAAGACAGGGCAGCATTTTGGCCTGTCCTGGAAAGGAGTCTGGCTTGACTTCAGGCAACTCCTGCCTATGGAGGGACCCAGAATAGACAACTGGCTCATACCCAAGCAATAGTTTCCAAGTGAACCAGATGACATCTCCGTCTCAGTGACCTCTTACTTATGCAGAATCAGACTTTGCCACCTTGTTCATGCTCACGTTACTCCTCAAGAAATGACGCAAGCTACTTCCAGAAGCAAGCATTCTTCCCTGTGAATAGGCTTAACACAATCTAGATCTTTGAAATGGCCTTTCTTTCTGGAGATGGACCTCATTTGCTCTAAGCCCCATGATGTGGCTGTCCTGTTCAGCCCCTGCTGGACAACTTCAAATACCTTTTTTTCAGTCTGAGTCATCCAGGCACTGCCCTGGTCATCAGGCAGGAGGCGGGTCTGTGTGGGAAGTAGAGTCCATAGACTGTCGTGGGCTGCTCCCATTCCCTTTGGAAGATCTGACACACTGCCACAATTTATTGGCAAGGTATTTTGAACTTCAAAGCAAGAAAAAGAATTCAAATTTATGGTTTTCTTTGCTGTGAAAGGAAAATTAGTTTTTTATCCAACTCCCCCTTCCAGTCCGGGATATGACTCAGTCCCTGACAATTTAAAGATGATCAGAGCCGATACTGGATTTCTTTTGTGAGATGTGTTGTTGCTGTACTAAATGCTCAGGATAAAAATACCCTCTGCTGCAGTCTGCTGCTGCACTGGAAAACAAACAGGACTTCTTTCTTTAAATTGACCGTTACGTAGCTGGAGGTAGATTGCTTTTCATCTAAACTTGAGACAAATGTATGGTTTTAGGACTTCACATCTAATGCAATCTAAAAGTCTTGTAAAAAGAATGAAACATACTTGTGCAATTTGGGTGGAGATGCTAACTGGGGAATATACATCATGAGGAATGATTCGAGGAAAGTTTACTCTTTTCTGGGTTTCAAAAAGGAAAATATCACAAGGAAACACAGGTTTTGTGGTGCTAACAATGCCTATTTCTGAGGGTCTCTGGTTTCCTGAGCACCTCATCCTTAATGTACTTCATTGTGAACATGTTGGCACACATCCTTTTCCCAAGCCAAGAGCCACCTGGCAGTTGAAGCAGGAAGAATGAAAAGCAACATCCCACTCTTTCAATTGTAAATTCTCAAGCTATGCATGATTTGGCATAACAATTTACTCATTTACTCTCCTCCAGAGATAAATTGCTACTGCCTTGACAATGCTGGAGAAAGAAAATGATTTCATAATCAGCCCTACACTTATGCCCCAAAGCATAACATTCTCTCCTGTATTTTAAAACATAGGAATATCTAAAACAATATACTCACCCTGTAGATTTTAGATAGTTATGAAAGACTTTTATTCTGTCTCTGACATTACTTTTAACTTAAATTAAGAAAACAAGCAAACCTGCATCTTAGAGACACACACAAAACCCTCCAAAATCATAACTAGTAATATTGAGTGCCTGGCTTAAAATATTTTGAAACTTCATTGATTTTCAGATGGCTGGAACTGAACACAACCTGAACATCAAATATCTCCTAAAGCATTTTGACTAGAAAAATCCCAAAGCAGGGAATTCACTGTTATTATTGTTTGCTTTTGAAAATCTTGACTGGGAGTGACATTTCTGTTAGCCAGATCCCTTGACTCCAGAGACAAACTGTCCCTATGTACATTTGTTCGTGCCTTTTTAAAATGATACTTCAGGTACTAGGTGCTTGAGCTCACTCATAATTCCCCAAATGCTAGCAGTTCACTCATCACTCTACTCCTTAAACATAGTAAAACTCCAGTTCTTAAACACAGTAAACCTCAAGATGGCACTCTTGAACTACAGAGTTTTTCAGGGAAGCTGATTATAAATTTCTTGCAAGGAATTTGAAAAAAAAAAAAAAAAGAAAAAGGGATGTAATGGTGATTGTAAACCTGTGCAAGAATAACCAAAGCAAATATCAAGTAGAACTGCAACATCAGACAAGAACATTAGAGCCTACTGGAGTTCACACGGCAAAATCTACTTGAAAATATGGATTGTAATAAAAAAAGGATTGTTGATAAAAAACAAGTTTTGTGAACAAATCTGTGTTTTCTTGAAGCTTCTTGCAATTTTTCCTTCCTCATCATCTCTTATTCACTGCTTCCTTTTTTGACACAGGATGTTTTTATATTTCCTCATGAGTATCTTGAGGTTTCCTCAAATATAGCTTGGGTTTGGTTCAGACAAGAGGTAGAACGTTCAATATTTATGTGGATGGCAATGGTCTATAAAGACTGGGCCTCTCGGTTCCTCCTTCCACTCATCATCTCCCTGCTTGCAATGGAGGGTGCTGTGCTGATACAAAAGTCCCTGATGGCTTTGCCCTGGCTTTTCCTCCTTTCTCCTCATGCAGCATGGGGGAAGAGGGAAAAAGCCCCAGTGTCCTGGAGAACAAAAGGCGGGGAAGGACACCAACCCTTCCTACATTTGTGTGCTGTAGAGAGGTAAGCTGCTCCTCACTGACCCCACAGGAGACCCTTGCTTTTTTCTTTTAATTTTTTACATGTTGTAGCATCATTCTCTGTATCTCCACCAGGCTCTCAGGTGAAAATCCAGCATGTGGCTGCAGAGAGGTTGTCTTAATGCCACTGGTGGGGGTGGGGGGATTTTGGACAAGGCTGCTGTGCTGTTGCTCCTGTGCAGCTACGGAGCAGCTGGCTCCAACCCAGGGACTGTGGTGGGTGAGGAAGTCCTGGCACCAGAAGGCAGCCATCCCTGTTTTGTGGGGAAAGGGGGGGATCTCCTCAGCTCAAACTTGTGTGAAAGCTGGGAACTGGGGGCAGCAGCTTTCAGACCTCCCAGAGCCTTCCTCCCTCTCTTCCTCCTCCTCCTCCTCCAAGAGGAATTTATGAAGAATAAGGAGGATCCATGGGAGGGAGGAGGCAGACCATGGGGGACCTATCATGCCTTGCAAAGACTTCATGGGGTCTTTCTCCTTTCACAAGAGCCTTCCTTTCCTCAGCAGTTTCCTCAGCTGTTGCTTCTATCTACGTTGACTTTGGAGACTCACAGTCTTGGCTGTGTCTTAGGTGAGGTTAGGGTCACAGCTGGCACTCACCCAGCCCACCAGCCAGCCTGCCTTGCTTGCCACCCTCGAAGCCACTGCATCATAGCCACTGCTGAGCACTCTTATGAAATCATCTGCTGACTCACCCTTCCCTCGCCTGCCTAAGTGAAATCATGCCTGCCTTTAAAAATCATATTGCAGCATCACATGACATATTTATACACTTCTTTCACTGCCATGAACTGCTTCATTTAAGCAACTGTGAGGCTTCTGGAAAAAGTAGTGGGGCTTTATTGCTCTAGGGCCATTGAAAAAGGCAGAGGACTTGTTTTTGTTCTGCTTGCTGGCATAAATCTGAATCTATTGACTCATCAAGGTCATTCCTGGAAATGCTGGGAACAGCCTTCTCCAGAACTGGTGCAGGTGGGTCCCAAGGTGGACAGCTTTGTTTTTTTAATGGTGTCCGTCTCTCACATGCTGTTTCTTTTTGGTATGTTGTGTGAGCACAGTGGTGTGGCCTCTTGGGCAGCAGATTGATTTCCATTGCAATGATCCCATTGCAACATGGACATACACAGACAAACCTCTCTAGCCAAGTTTGGTTTTGGTACCAGTACTATGAGGTATTTCAGTTACTATGCCTAGGTCTGAGACCTTATTCACTTTCACCCTACTTTGCAGAGCTGCTGTGTCCTGCATTAAATCTTTGTTCAAGCCAGGCTCTGGCACTACAGGGAAATTAGCTACCCAAGGCAAGAGCCTGATGAGTGATGGATTTTGGAGATAGACAGACAGGAAAAAAAAATTAGTGGGTTTTTGGTTAGATTGAGCCAAAACACAATTTATTTTTTTTTTTTTTGACTACTGAATAGACCATTACACTACATTTTGATCAATCCAAGTCTGGTTTTGATTCTGATGTGATTACTTTTTGATTCAGTGTTAGTTTTGATTCTGATTCATGTGACACCTTTAAAACCTTTTAAATTACAAAATAGTAGGTTAATTTTTAATTGGAAAAAAAACACCCTAATAGTTGAAAATTCTGATGTATCCAAAATTTCACAAAAAGAAGGTTGTTTTTTCAGAAGTAAAGCATTTCAATCTGATTTTAAGAAAAATACCACCTCATTTTTTTCTTCAGGAAAAAACATTTGCCAATTATGACAAATCTTATTTCTTTCATTTTGTGTTGATTATTAAAACAGTAATGAAAGCATGCTTTGGTAAGTGATATACTACACCTTGTTTTTTCCATGCTACAGACCGGAGTAAGAGCAGTGACATGGATACCTTTGGCTTTTCACGGACTGATTGTCTGAATGGTGCTGAGAAAACCTTTTAAGCACAAGGATATTTTCAGTCCCAGAAGTCTATGTTCTGCCATTAGAGTACTTACTAGGTAACTTGTACAGTGTCATGATGTTCCTGGCAATCTAACAGCTAGCTGCTTCCAGAAATACCTGTGCTGCCAGCTTCTGCCTTCCCTGGGTCAGTTCTATAGCCTCACCATCACCCCCCCTGGGCCAGCACCAAGCCTGTGACAAGGAGGTCTAGAGAGAAAAACTAGCAAAAAAAGGTAAATAGTTCTACCAGAAATAAAAAGAAACTTTCGGCCAGTTTAGCCCCTAAAGTCTGCTTTTCATGGGACCCCCGCCAGAGACCAATACCAGTAAGGGAAAAGGACCATACAAGGACTGTGCTGAGCAGCAGGCTGGTTCATTTGCAGCAGAACCCTGTACCCCAGGAAGCAGCCATCCTGTGGAGTGAGAGGACAGTTTCAAACTTGGTGTTGCACCTCTTATTTTTCCTTTTGTGAAGCTGCATCACCCAATTTCCTGTTGTTTTCTTCTAGTGTTGAATTTTCTAGATATGACCATATGCTTTGTCCTGTGACATGTCTCTATCTCTGTAACATTTTCAACAGCTTTAGTAGATCATCAAAAGCATTAAAAAGCTGTGGAGTAGTCATGCAAAGGTGTAATTCATCAGTTCAGGTTGTTGACTTTTGGGGGAAGCTGAAGATTTCTTCTTTACTTTTACAAAGTTGCCAATAAAGGCATTTAACAGTCTTTCAAACAAAAGGAAGCCTTTCTATAACTCCTGCTACACTGGTCGTCTCCAGATTTCAAGTATTTACATAACCCCCATTTCTATCTGATTAGAATAAATTCTGCGGGTTTGTTTTCCAGTGTATAAGACCTCCCAAAATTGCTAACACTTTTTGGGCTTTGACACTAGAACATTTTACTTTCATTACCTGCAAGTTGAAAATTAATGCTCCTCTTTGTCTTAGCTTGAAATACAGTTTTGCAGAATTTCTCACTGAAGGACATGGTAGGTATTTTAAAATCATGCTTCCCTTTAATGTGGAGAACCATCTCTGGGAAAAGTTTGCAAGACCAGGCCCACAGTCATTGTTTAGTCAAACTGCATAATTCTTAGGTCTTTTAATCTTTTCTCATAAATCAATCCTCCAATCCCCTTAATCGTATTTGTTGCTCGTCTCTGAATTCCTTCCAATTTTGCAATTTACATTATAATTAGGGCTTAGTAAAACTGATGAGAAAGTGATTTTTGGGGCCAATTTTTATTCTGCTTGTAAATATTCAAAAATCTTGCTTTCTGCAGGATCATGAGGGCCCCCAAACTGCGTGACAATGGCAGGGACCTGAGGAACTCCCTCTCCTGGGGCAAGGACAGATGTTTTTCCAGATTCTCCCACTGTGCCTTGCCACTAATTAGTATTCATTATCCCATTGATTTCCCTAGAACTGTAACTGCCTACAGCACAATTCACAGTGAATAAGGACAAGAGGATCTGCCTCAGCCTGCACCTAGCATCACTAAATCACTGCCTGATTTTCCTCAAGGTGAGTAGTGCTAGGTGGCAAGTAGGGCAATGAGTTGTAATTGGGCTGTTTGGAGGAAGACAAGGCAGCAGGCAGAGACTTTTGCTGAACTAATGGCTGTGCTGGTGCAAGACACTGCTGGGCAAAACACCTTCCCCGAGTGCAACAGCATACTCTGCAGACAGCTTGGACAATTGGTGATGTTAGAGCTTGCACCCTGCCATTGCTGCCCTGTGCCCCTCCTTGCTCTCAGATCTGCTGGGGCACTGCTCTACTGCACTCCCTGGAACCATTGTCTGGAAGAGTCGTTCTGCAAATCCGGGAGGGGCCAAAGTTGGTTTGAAGGTGGGAGGCCTGAAGAAGATGTACAACTGGCAGAGGAATGGCTGCTGCCACTGCAACCACCTCCCCTGCTGCTGCTGGATTGCCATGGGAACATCTGCCAATGGTCAAATCTTGCCCCCATGCTGCACATGGAGTGGATTAGAGAGCACGCGTGATCCTTCATGCTGGGGAGAGAAGCTCACCATCATAAAGACCTGATGGATTTAAATTTTCTGAGCCAGCACAGCTGACTGGGGTGTATGCAGGTCCATAGGTGAAGAGGGTGGCTCAGGGTAAAGCCATCTGTGAACCTTTATAGAAGAAGCCTGTGCAGAGAGTCCTTGCTGTACCCCTCAGATCAGCTGCCATCTATGCCTCTTGAGGACCCGGAATTATTTCTGATTCTGTTTTTCTACCCTAAGATTTTCTTTTCTTATGTGGTGGCTGCAAAGAATTGGAAATCTGCCCCACTGGCAACAGACTGAAGACTCCTGTGAGAGTCTTAGCTCAAACACAAGCTACAGAACAACCATTAGAAAATAAATAGCTGAATCCCTGCCTGCCTGTTTTATGCCCATAGTCATACCAGCCATATTGTCATTTTGGTTCTGCTTCCTCCGAGTGCACATATGAAAAGCTACTGGCATATGTTTCTAGTCTCAGTCACACAGGTCAATGAAAATGAGGATTTTCACGTGGCCTCTTCTCACTTTTCTTCAAATATTTTGAAGATTCTTATGGGGAAATATCTCCCATTGCTCTTATAGTATTGCTTTATGATAGCAATAATTCTGCTACATTGAAGTACCCTTTACCTTACAGTATGGATGCTAGAACCAAAACCAGCATGAATGTTCCCATGTCAATAGAAAATAGGAGACAGTGCACTCCCCAGTGAACAGGCAACACCAGTAAGGGAGAGCAGTGTCATTATCTCCATTCTGCAAACAGGAACACAGAGAGGTGCAACTCACCCAACTGATGTACAGGAATGGGGCATGGAGAGGGTCTGGAACTGAGTCAGCCTCAGCTCCTTGACTACAATCTAAGCAAGCCATTTTATAGACACTTTCTAACATATCATGTGCAGTCCAGCCCTCTCAACCTTCTTGAGAAAAGAGTCACCAAATTCACTGAACAATGCCCCGAATAAGACTGGGTGTTCTTTATGTGCCACGCTGCCGGGGAGAGAGAACAACTAGTATATTTGCTGTCCAAATGCATCACCATGGCAACTATAAATTATAGCCAGGAATACGGTGGTTCCTTGTTTTTTATTGTGGCCTTCAGGTTCTACTTAGTAATAAACACAGTCAATTGTTTTAGTATTCAAGTATGGATAACAGACTAACAGTAAGAGTACACTGAATATGTGAATCCAAAGAGCTTTTCTCATTTATCTTTCCTAAGTTGGCCCCAGAAGATAAACAAGAAAAAGAAAAAAAACGAAACCACTCAAAACAGTGGAAATATTCTGCAACTCTAGAAGAGAGATGACGTTGTCCAAGATTTTTAAATGCAACTATTAATTTCGTATGACTCAGTTTTCCTGTGTCCAAATTGAGACCTGTAAGCAATTTGTTTTCAAAAAAACAGGCTTCTTCAACCTGCCTCATGTTGGATTCCCGGGAATCCAGTGCTGTCAATCATTAATAGTTTTGAAAACTGAGGACACTTCATCACTGTGCTGTGAATACAGCACTTGAATGGGATAAGAAATTTGGACTTAGTCCTAGCTTTGCCACAGACCTATGGTGTGATCTTAAACAAGCCAGGCAATCTGATTGAGATTCAGTTTTCAGTCTGAGAAAAAACAAAGGTAAAATTTCATTTTTCCTCTCCATCATTAATACTCACACTGTAAGTGCTCAGTGGCGACGACTGTCACTTTCTATAATGTCTATTACAATAGCCTCTTTATTCTGCACGACTAATCACAATTAGTAAACAAGAATGCAGCTCTGCACCTAATTAAAACAGTTAGAGAGTTAGGTAGGTTTGGCAGACCTCACCAAGCTTTGCCTTATGATAGCTGCAGTATTGTCCGTATGAAAGTTACCTAGATAGTGCTGGTTAAAATATATGAACTGCTGTGGTCCCACGTTTTAAGTCTGTGGTGTAGATATTAGTAAGTACCTGAGGAGTACAGATTTTCTCTCCATCAGGCAGATTATCAGGGAGAAGACTATGAGAGACACTGAAGAAGCAGGGGGGACAACAGCATACTCTGCCTCAGCATCATACTTGTATTTATCCAAGCCTACACAAAACTGCCTGTACAGATCCTTTTATCCCAGAAACCCCATCACTAAAGGGGCAAAGAATAAGCTTTGGGAAATGTGTGCATATGATGCTGTGTCCCAATAAAAGTCTTTGACAATTTCAGGCCCATTTTCCTCCTGACATGAACAAGGAGGGAGAAGCATCCCCATAATAATTAGTTCCTGGTGATTTGTTTTTCATGAAGTGTCCTGTCAGTTTTTGAAATTGTTTTGCTGTTTCTGCTCTTTCAGCCCTTAATCAGAGAGGGTGTGGAGAGGAGTAGAGGAAACATGGGCTGAGGAAATGGTTGGGTACTCAATGCCTTCTTCTTATCAGTCCTTGCTAGCAAGACTTTCAGTGAACACAAATTTCTGAGATCAGTGGGAAAATCTGGAGCAACTGAGATTAACCTTTGATGGAGGAGGATCAAGCTAGGGAACATTTAGGCAGGTTAGACATACACAAATCTATGGGACTTGATGGGATTCTTCTATGAGTGCTGAGGGAGTTGCCCCATGTCCTTGCAAGGCCATTCTCAATTATCCTTGAAAGGTCATGGTGATGGGTGGATGCTTGGAAGAAAGAAAATGTCACTTTTATCTTTAGGAAAGACGAGAAATAAGGTCCAGGGAACTATGGGCCAGTCTACTTCACCTCCATCTCTGGGGAAGTGGGGGAGTAAATAATCTTGGAAAACACTTTCAGACATGCAAAGGATAAGGTGACTAGAAGTGGCTGGTGTGGATTTACAAAGTCACATTTGACCAACATGATAACCACCTGTGATGAAGTGCCTGGCTTGGTGAATGACATGAGATCTGTGGATGTTTCTTCTCTTGGCCTTAATAAGGTTTTCCATGCTGTCTCCCATAATATCTTAATTGATAAAATGATGAAGTATGGATTAGATAAATATTAGTGTGGTAAACTGAAAACTGTCTGAACTGCTCAGCTGACACAGTTGTAATCATAAAGTCCAGCTGGGTGTCAGTCACCAGTGGTATACCCATGGGTTGATACTGGCACCAATACTGTTTAACATCTTCATTAATGACCTGGATGCTGGGATAGAGTGCACCTTCTGCACACTTGCAGATGATACAAAACTGGATCAAAGGATCAAATGGTGTACAGTGGTTGTCATGCCATTTAGAAGGACCTCAGCAGGTTAGAGAAATGAACTGAGAACAACCTTATGAATTTCTAAACTGGTAAAAGCTAAGTGGGAAGAAACAACTCCATGCATACACAACTCCATGCACCAGTGTGAGCTGGGGGATGACCAACTGGAAGGTAGGTGAGCAGAAAAGAACCTGGAAGTCCTGCTGAACACCAATGTAGACATGAGCCAGAAAAGTGCCCTTGTGCTAAGAAAACCAACAACCTCCTGGGCTGCATTAGGCAGAACATCACCAGCAGGTCAATGGAGGGGATCCTTCTCCACTACTCAGGACTGGTGACACATCTGGAGTCCAGTACTGGGCTCCTCAGGACAAGAAAGCCATGGACGTACTGGATCAACTCCGTCAAAGGGACATGAAGATGATTAAAGGATTTTGAGCATCTCTGCTATGAGGAAAAGCTGAGAGAGCTGGAACTGTTCAGCTTGGAGCAGAGAAGACTTGAGGGATCTTATTATTGCCTAAAAATACCTGATGGGATGGTGCAAAGGCAAAAGAGCGAGGCTCTTAGCAGTGCCCAGTGTCAGGATGAGAAGCAATGGCCACAAACTGAAATATAGGAAATTTCATTTAAACATAAGAGAAAAAAAATCTTACTGGAAGGATTATTGAACAATGGAACAGCTTATCCAGGTAAGTTGTAAAGTCTCCATCCCTGGAGATTCTCAAAACCTGACTGGAACAGCTCTGAGCAACCTGCTGTAGTTGATCCTGCTTTGAGCAGAGAGTTGGACTAAATGATCTCCAAAGGTTTCTTTTGCCTTGCCAGTCCTGTGATTCTGTGGCAGGAAAGGAGAATGGTCTTAAAAATTTTGCAGTGCTCCTTCAACATAATTTCCTGTATCCAACAAGTCTACAGTTTTCACAGGGATATTTTTTTTGCTTTGTTAATTTATTATTATTAAATGAAATTATTATCACCATTTACTGATGGTAGCAGAAGTAGGCTAGTTGGAATGGATTCCTCAGATATCAGTGGTTATTTGGATTCAGATCATACTTTTAGTTTGCTGGGTGTAAGGCCTGTAATGATACAGAAGTGAAATTCATATGCGAGCCTCAGTTGCTGCTGAGGTTGTGATGGACCACTTTTTCAATTTTACTCATCACTGCCTGGATGTCTCTTGAAGCCAGCGCCTTCCTTGCATGGTGACAGAGTCAAACCTGATACAGGGTGAGAAAACAGCTCTGTCTGCATCCAAAGTGATTCATCATGGGTCTCCTCCAGCTGCTTTTCACTATGCTCTCTGCCAGGAGACTGTTTCTCTCACCTGCTTTGGGAAAAACAATCTGGAATTGTAAAACACAATGGTTTAAGCAATCCCAGGTTGTTATGACTGGGGAGGGTTAGAGAAGGCTCAGATGACCAGCTCTGCTGGCAGGTCAAGGGAATTAGAGCCTTTGACTGGAAGTGGTTATAAGCAGCTATGGAGTTGGTGAGGAACAGTGGTCTCTTCCAGCTGCCCTAAATGGAGAGTACTCAGACCCTCAGGGCAAGTTCCTCTTAAATGCATTTTTGTAACCTCTTCCACCAAAATAGAGCTTAATCTCTTCTTTACACAAGATGTGGAAGCTTACAAAGGATCTGCCTCAACAGGTTAGGCTTATGGAAAACAGCAGTCAAAATAATGACTGCAAAGTTAAAATTTCAGTATTTTAAATCCTATATCAATTTCTTCTGACCTTCAGTAGAAACAATTGAATGCACTAAATTGCTAGCCAGTGCTCTGATGAATTTAAACAGGTGAATTAGGATGAAGAAAATATGAGCTGGCATATTGCACATCTCTTTTGGTTTTTGGGTTGGTTTTTTTTTTTGAGGACTAGCATTAGTACTGGTACTCCCTGGACTGAATCAAGGTGCTGTGTTAACAGCTGCAGAATTACTGGAAGCAACTTTGGAAATAGGCTGTATGTGCCAAGTTGCTGTAGCTGTGCCTCTCTCCTGAGCCACTACCTTAATCTCTGGAAACTCTGTTTTCATTTACCACGCAGACAGGATTCCAGGTGCTGTGACTGGGAAGGAAAAGAACGACACTGAGAAATTAAGGTAAGCAAGGCAGATATGAGTCTGCAGACAGTTTAGGACCATAGCTTCATGACATGTGAAGTGACCTATTCACCTCATTGAGATATTAATTCAACATGTTCCTGGGGCTGATACTGAAAACTCAGTGTTAGTCATTGTGATGTTCCTGTAAGAGAGGAAAAGGATAATGCCAGATATCCCAATTTCAATACCAGGCACATATTTTTTGGTGTCATGAGTCAGTAACATTTAAGAATAGCCATGATATATTACCCTGCTCTGTTTTTTTCAGTGTCAGGAAGAGACTGAGCCCAGTGTGTGTCTTGACATTCCAGAAGATGTGTTTGTCAGAGCTGGGTCATTCATAGGAAGATACAGCTGAATATGGCTGAGTCTTACAGTCCCTCTGTCTCCACCTCTGCAGGCAGAACTGCCCCTCTCAGATCAGCTAGCCAATAATTCAGCTTAGCTATAATACCAAACCACAGAAGGGAGATCTGAGCAGCTTGAAACATGACATGAGAATGTTTTTATTAGATGAACAGCCTATTGCAAATGATATGTCACATTGGCACCCCCAGCTGGAAGCCTGTGGTAGGAATGACATGTGATGGTTGAACACACTGAATACTGAAGCCTTTGAAATCTTGAGATGGTCTTGAAAAACCCCTAACCAGCAACTCAGACTACAGAATCACAAAATGGTTGAGGTTGGAAGGGACGTCTGGAGGTCGCAAGGTCCAAACTGTCACTGTTAAGCAGAGCCTCCTAGACCTGGTTGCCTAGGACCATGTCCAGATGGCTTTTGAATATCTCCAAGGATGGAAGCTCTATAATTTCCCTGGGCAACATTTCCCAGTGCTCAGTCACCTCCACATCAAAAAAGGGTTTCCTGATGTTCAGGCAGAAGCTTCTGTGTTTCAGTTTGTGCCTGTTTCCTCTGGTGCTGTTACTAGGCATCACTGAGAAGAGCCTGGCTCCATCCTCTTTGCACCCACCCTTTGGGTATTTTTAGACATTGATGAGATTCCCCCAGATCCTTCTCATCTTCAGGCTGAACAGACCCAGCTCTCTCAGTCTTTCCTCACAGAAGAAATGCTCTAGTTCCTTAAACATCTTTATTGCAACCCTTTGCTGGACTCTCTCCAATATGTCCAGTGCTGAGGAGAGGGGAAGGACTGCTTCATTACCGTTCCAAAGATGGAGGTGAGGCTGACTGACCTGTATAGTCTGGGTCCCCTTCCTTGCATAGGCAAATAGTTGATCAGATTTGTAGATACTCAACTTCACTGATTTTTAGGCCTATAAAAGTCTGGAATGCCACTGGTTTTAACTCTGTTCACTAAGAACAGAAATTAGATTAGACAATGCCCACCAAACCAGTCCCACGGGGTGTCTCTAGCATGTCCTCAGCATAAAGGGGTGCTAACAGATACATACATTCAGGACCTTACTACCTTGTGGAGTCTGCAGTCCAAACACAGAGCATGGGGAGAGGAACAGAAGCACAGAGGGGTGAAGTTGTTTCCACAAGGTCATGTTAGAAGTCAGAGCAAAAGTTGCAGGGGGCTCAGAGACAGAGCTGAAAAAAACAGCTGTTTTGTCTGTTTTGTCACTGAACAAGGACTTCATCACCTTTTCTTTTTTTTTTTTTTTTTTCAGTGTGTGGAACAAAGATGCTAAAATCGAAAGACTTGGCTCAAACCCAGCTTTTTAGCTATGGGAGACTGGTCTTCTAACTGTGCTTGTAGCGCTGCTGGCAGGTACTGTGTTGCACCCTGCACCTCTTGCCTAACTCCCTAACTATTCATTTGCCCAAACTAAAAGAATGGGTGAGAGCTTAAGAGTTACAAGGGGGACATAAAAACTTTTCCTTACTGTTGACATNGCTGCAGCAGGGTAGGGTTAGGCTGGACATTAGGAAAAAGTTTTTGACAGAGAGAGTGGTCAGTCAGTGGAACGGGCTGCCCAGGGAGGTGGTGGAGTCACCATCCCTGACTGTGTTTAAGAGTAGATTGGATGTGGTGTTGAGGGATATGGTGTAGGGGAGAACTTGTAGAGTAGTGCTGATGGTTGGACTTGATGTTCCCAAGGGTCTCTTCCAACCTATTTGATTCTATGATTCTATGATGAAATCATAGATTTCTATGATTCTATGATGAAATATGGGAAGGGAAACTTTCCTGGGACAGACCACTGTTAAAGATTTGTTGTCAGAAGGTCTTCCATATTCCATGCACCATCAGAGGTCTGTCCAGGGGGTGTCAAGTTCTTACATTAGCTTCAGTTTGGGAATCAGTTACCACAGCTGGAGCATCCCTGACCTTTTTTCTGACCAGGTCCTACAAGCTGAGTTTGACTGGTAACAGCGTTAAGAGTGGAGGGCCCAATAGATGAAAAACTGCTTGCAAAGTTTAGCATTCAAATATAAAAAAGGAGGAGAACCCTTGTTCCATCAACTCTTTCCCTCCAAACAGAGTTATTCCCAGCAATTTCACCACTTCTGACATTTTTTCTCTAAGAGATCTCTGTCTGATGGCAGATTGGCCTCTTCTGCCCCTCAGACAGATATGTTTAGCACATCTCCTGGAGTCTCTCCATCTGAGATGTTCTTGTGACAAACACCATCACAAGCTAGAAAAGTTAATCTAAAAGAATGTTTGTCATTTTTTTATACACCGCTCTTCATAGGTAGGTTCTTTACTCCACGTGTTGCTTAACCTCCGTATTAGGTCAGATCACCCATCTATCAAAACTGGTGCTGGCTCCTGGCACCGGCCAGTCCCTTCCCTATCAGAGGACTGTGGGAGCTTCTTCCTCCTGTGCCAGGCTATAGTAAAGTTAGGGAATTATGTAGTTCCAAGAAGACTAGGGGATCTATGTCTCTGCTGAGCATGATGCTGCTGATGGAGGAGAAGCAAGTGTCATTGAAATGGCAGATGAAAAGCAAGAGGAGAACTTTCTTCTCTCTCTCATGCTGTCCTGTTTTCTTTCAGCTCAAGCTCTGCTGTGTGGCTAATCAAGAGAGGGGCTAGCAGAGAGATCATCTGAACAGAGTCCAATATTTGATTTGGATGATGACAGTGAAAATGTCTTATTTTGCTTTAGTGGCCAAGTAACTAACCCCTACCGCCCAGCCTTCTGTGCACTGTAGACTGGCCACAATGTGCTGGTGTGCTCAAAGTCACTGCAAAGGTCTCTCCCTCACAGCTGCCTTTGAGCAGATCTCCAGCTGGGGAGAGGATGAGAATGTACATGTTTGCCTGCAGGCGGGGGAATGGGGAGCAGTCCCGCAGTGAATGGGAGAGATTCTCCTTCTGGCAAAAAGTTTGAATTCTTTACCAAAGCCTGTCACCACCTCTCAAAGCACCAGTTTGCTCTCTCTCTCTCCTATACTGGTATTTGGCTGCTGCCTTCTTTCCTCAGCTGCTGAGAAGCTCCCTGCTGACTTTGGCAGAGGAGAGGAGGTCCTGACCTGGGGTCTGACACCCTCCTCAGCTGGAAAGGAAGCTGTTCAGGTGTCTAGGGCATGTTGGACTTGTCAACCCTATTGCCACATGCCCTCTTGCAGGGCTCCTCAGCTCCCTTGGACACCTCCTTGGGTATTTAAATCCATTTCATGCACTAGATGTTGTGCTGGCAAGAGCTGTCATCTCATAGAATCATTGAATCATAGAATGGTTAGAGTTGGAAAGGACATTAAAGACAGAGTTCCAGCTCTCTTCCATGAGCAAGGACAACTCCCACCAGACCAGGTTGCTCAAAGCCCCATCCAACCTGGCTTTGAACACCTCCAGGGATGGGACATCCACAACTTCTTTGGACAACCTGTTCCAGTGTCTCACCAGCCTCATGGTAAAGAATTTCTTCCTAATATCTAATCTAAATCTCCCCTCTTTTGGTTTAAAACAATTACCCCTCATTCTATCACTACACTTCCTGATAAAGAGGCCCTCTCCACCTTTCCTATAGCCCCCTTTACATACTGGGAGGCTGCTATATAAGGTTTCCCTGAAGCCTTCTCTTCTCCAGGCTGATCAGCTGCTCTCAGCAACATCTGGTCAAGAAATGTGGGAGCTGCTCAGGGGCAACAGTGGAACTTGGGAGGGCAATAGATGTGCTCAGGGTGAAAGAGTTGCTCAGAACTTGGAGGCAGGAGTCTGGTGGATGAGTGAGCCAGTTTGAGCTCTGCAAGGAGGAAGGAACTACTTTCCTTGTTTAAAATGCACTTAGCCTAAGAAGTGGATGTAAACCATTCTGAATTAGACTGAGATTTAGGTGTAGTTCTGGGTGATTTTCTTTTCTTTGTAGGAGGAGCTACCATGAGGTAGGGTAAGTTATAGAGTGTGTACACTCTCTTTCTTTGTAAAGGACTATATCTAGCCTTAGAAAATGAACATATTTTGTATTAGTGTATTAGTGTTCTTCCCTTTGGTGTATGTTTTCTTAATCTCTAATTCATTATCTCATTATGGCAGTGAGTTTAGCTATTTCAAAGCATACATGTGCATAGATATACGTGCATAGATATGGGCATATGCTCTCTCTGTTTTTTAAAGCTTTTGTCATTTGGTGATATTATATTTACTCTGAATGAAAATCCTTTAAGAGGTGTTCCAAGAGGAATGAAGATATTTTGATCACACTAAAAAGAAAATGCAAATGCAAATTACATTTAAGCAGAATAGAGTTGTCCAGTAGAAACAATGATTTGCCCCCCTGCATGTATCCTGGAAAAACTGATCTATGCTATTCTTCGCTCAGGGATGGAATATCATTATTTTGAAGTTACATATTGTCAGGGTTGGGTTTTTTTGTTGTTGTTTTACAGAGAAGATGTATTCCTCACAGAAACTTTTCAGAGGAGCAATCAATAGACAGAATGAATTGTCTGTTGTTAGATCTGAAATGCATGTCTGCAAACAGTACATGTTTTCACTCTATGGTGCTCTAACAACCATCATGGTTGAATCATAATAAACATCTGATCCCCCTATCAAAAACACATATACACACAGAAACTAACACATTTTACTCTACCTTCGGTGTCTTTGACAGCATAAAATTTAAATGCCTGAAGGAATTTATACAGTAGTTATAATACAAAATCCATAGCCAGGCCACTAGAATTCAAATATCTAAGACTTTAAGAAATGGAAAATAGCCAGGCAGCATGCAGTTGCATAAGTACTCCATTATTTTTGCTTTCCTTGCATTCAGAAAGATTTCTTAAAAAGATGTCCTCTCATCTGCTATATCCCCACCTGTAAAGCATGCTTGCATATTCTTTCAATGCACATCATTACTGAGGATTAAAATTTCATATATGCAAATGAATCTCTTCCTCCCCATGCTGCTTCCTTGCTTCTGCTTAGGAAACACATCTGACACAGTTGGTGGAGGACTACTCTGATGGTCATTCTTGTGAGTACAGCTATGGAAGAATTAGGAGAGCACTGTCTCCATTCATACCCACTAAAGGTTGGTGGAAATCATCACTTTGACCAAACAGCTAGACTGGAGTTCATCTGCTTGCCCAGAGAAGATGGAGGACATTGGTTGGTTCCTGCTGCTCCCTTAGCATGAGCTTGCTACACGGTTATACTCCTACCCCCTCTCCCTATGGTGAAAGTTAAGTAGGTATACTAAATATCTAATAGTTGATGTTGAATTCTATTGAATCATTTTCCCAAGGTATACAAGTGAAAAGACTTCTGTCACAGTGAAAAGCTCAGTTCTTTAAACCAGCCTCAATTAAATCAGCCTGCTGGCCAGTATGGCATATTCCTCTACTGCAAGACCCACTCATCTTTATGGTTCTCTTTAGACATGGGAAGCTCTTCATTTTGATATCATTAAAAAAAATTTACTGTGGGCAGGCCTGTGATCCATAAGGGTACAAACACTTGCTGCTCATGTCTAAATCCTACCTAGTAATTTTTTTTTGCTTAAATGTATCTGAAATTTGACATTTCAAAGCAGTCTTTTGTAAAATAGAGGGAACTGAAACTGTTAGACTTGCAATCTGGAATCTGTTAAGTCTATAGGGAACATACTTCTCTCATCTGCATTCCCTGATTTACAGACAGTCCTCAAAAAGAGAACTGGATTGAGCCACTGAGGGTTATGGTAGCAGCACCTAGAGACCCACATGGTGAAAAGCTCTCTACTGACACCTGATAACTGTAAGTCCTTAGAGATAACAGTTTAAGCAGACAAAGAGAGGAGAAAGAAAGCCATAGAGAAATGAAGTACTTTCCCCAAGATGATACCAAACTTTGGCAGAGCCAGCCGTTAATTTCAGGTTTTGTGACTTCTAGTGCAGTGTCCATGATGTGTCACACTGCCCCCTAACACTTGTAGAATGCGTTTCTTTCTATATTGCTGCATGCCCTTTGTCTATATAGATACGTCTATATTTAACACGCAGACAGGGTTCTGTCTATATATGGATAATTCTCTATGTATTTACTAATTTGTCATACATGCCACATTTCAAACAACGTAAATATTTTAAATACTTCATTCAAAATGCTATCTGTGTAATTTTCTCCTTTAGAAATATCCAGAATGTCACGCACTTTTCCTTCCCTTTTTGAAAAGGAATCCTTTCTTGCCTGCAGAGAAAGAGGCGCTGATATTGAAATTTCCACAAAGACTTTGTCCCTTGAGTGTTCTTACAGGCATTTGTGCTGAAGAGATGTTAACACAAGCAGCATTTTACATGAAATATATTCCCATTGCTCAGAGTTCTGCTGCTTGATGCTTGTAACGCTGCAGCTCCCTACGTTTCCCAGCCCTCCAAGGAACCCTACAGCAGAAATAAGGAAGCCGGGACTCAGTATTTGGATTTAAAACAAAACGAAACAAAACAAGCAGATGAAATAACACTTTGAGGTTTTTGTTTTATACCCAACGCAGGAGGGGGGAAACGGATTAGATTTGGAACCACTTTAAATCAACTTCTTATTCCTGTGTGGCTAGATCAGTCTTTACTCATGGTGAGGACCCAGGCAGCTTGGGTGCTGGCCCCAACCACACTGTTATCCTTGATGCAAACCCACCCAGACCCTCACTGGGGGCTGAGCCATCTCCCCAAAGTGGGCAGAGGGCCTTTCTCATTGGATTCTGACAGTGAGGAGCTTCTCTTGCAGGGATGGGGATTGTCCCCTGATCTGAGGCTGTGCCAAGCTTCACTCACACTGCCAGAATGCTTCCGAGGTGAACCACCGGTGTTATGTAAATGCTGATTTTTATTGCTGCAGGTATGGGTAGAGATTAACCACCCCAGCTGGCAAGGGAACTAAAGTGAAGCTTCCTTCCCCACCTCTGATCTTAGATCAAAAACTTCACCCCTGCCTGCCACACCCTGCTTCTGCAAGGAGCCGTGCTGGGAGGGCAATGCCAGGGCAACCAGATAGCATGGCCCCCCCATTAGTCCTGGCTCTTGAGGGACAGCCTGGCAAACACCCGCTATGGGCTCAGTGCTGTGGGAGGGCAGAGAGGAGGAGCAGGAGGACATTCTGGAGAGGAGGTGGGAAAAGGAGGGAATGACAGAAAAAGCCACACCAGGATGTGCTTTGCACAGATGTTAAAACACAGGAGCATCTCTACTAATTGCAGAAAGTTTGGCAGAAATGAATCCTAATAGGCCTCCTTCATATGATTGTGTGATTAAACACCAGATGCCCTAAAGGCACAAGCTGACAAGGCTGTGTAAATCTTCAATAAAATGTCTGTGATCCTTTTGACAGAGGATGTTGAAGGGCAACCCCAGAGTAGCCATCCTCCTGTGGGGCAGAAGCTGGTGGGGTAGGGATGGAGGTGTTGAGGCTGCATGTTCAAAAAGCCAGTACCAAAATAAAATGTTATGACAAAGCTGCCCTTGAGAGTGCATTTTCATAAAAAAGCCATTTTTCTGGAAATGCAGCAAAGCTCCAAATAGTTTCTTCCTTTTCTGCTCCCCTAGCACAGCGCTCCTGTCCACTGTCGTGAAGAGAACTGGATACTTTATGAATGGTCTTGGTGCCTCATGGGATGAGAGAGTTATTTTGGATTTATCCAAGAGTGTTGTAAACCACATGGCCCTTCTCTCTCCAGCCTTATCTTTGAAATGTCTCAAGAGACATCTTATTTTTATGACTGCTCGAGGACTTTAAGCCTGAGGAGCTGCTTTTGGGAATGCATATGATCCCTGTCACATCAAAAGACTGCGTTGCAATGTCAGCACTGTCTGTGGAACATAAAGTAGCTGCTGGGTCCCAGCTCCCCATCTGCAGTTCCCCAAAATCTGAAGTTTCCTTTTCAGTATTTTCAATAATTTGAAACTAGTTATTTAAGGGGTTAATGCATGATATTTTGCCTCCATGTGCTCTGTGGTCAGGAAAACATATAGAGATTGCTCTTGAGAAGTTTTTATCTGCATTTGTGATTAATGTGCATAATTGCCTTCAGGAACTTTGTGGTACCGTGCCAATGATTATTCTTGTTCCAAAGCACAGTAAAACTACAATTTTAAATCACTGGCACAATGTCTTTTTAGGTTATGTCAGAAATACTGGGTATCAGTTTCAATAAAGTTGCAGCATTTTGTTTTGATGTTTAAATTTATTGCTACCATGAGAACAGTAATCTGCAATATACCTGCGGGTCAAAATTAAGAAATTGACATTGTAGACATGAAAATTTTAGGGCTTTTCTCCCTGCTTTAAAACGGCACAAACCAGACATTTGAGTTTTGTAAAGACAGAATTTTCTAATGGATAAATTCCGTGGAAAGATGTGTGACTAACTTTATTATCAGGACAAATCTGGGGAAATTGAGGATGGTCAAAATAAGAAATCCGGCAAGCGTGCACTGGCAATACTTTAACATGAATTACTGGACATGTGAGTGAAATTTTTTGAGGACTTGTGATAACAATTCTGTCTTTTGGAAGATAAAATCAGAGGGTGTTTCTGTGAAGGTGATGTATGATTCAGCCTCCTTGACCCCCTGGTGGACTTAAATATGACAGAGCACATCACTAAGCATCCGAGGAGGTAATAAATACTTTTAGTAAAGGCATATTCCTCTTTGCTGATGGTCACCGTCAGGCTTTTAAGTTTGTTCTGGCTCTTCTAGATAAAGAAATAGCTTACAAAAGCATTACTGCAGTGTCAAATGATAGCTGGCTGATCTCATTTTCCAAACTACCTCCCCTATTTCTCACTGTGAGCTTGGTTACTCATGTTAGACAACATTTATTTCTGTTTCACACAGACCTATGTTATGCTACCATATGTCAGCAGCAACCTTGATGTCAGGAATGACTACTCTTGTACCTGTGAGTCTAAATGTTAGAGGTTAAGTAAATATGTCTCTAATGCTTGCTTTTCTTATGTTGCTATCCAGGATTTTGGTCCCAAGTTGAATGGGACATACATAGTATAGGAAAAGACTGCAGCCTGGGAGGGTTGACTTCACAGGAATACTTATTTTCTGGAATATGAAAACAGTTTGGTAATGTAGGAGAAGCAATAGGCTGGATGACTGGGGTTTGTGTATTAATGACTAAGTGTGTATCACACCTAAGGTCATTCATTTCACGTACCCCACAAATATGCAAGTCTCAGTCTGCCTGCCAGTGACTAGTAGCAACATTTCTTGTTTTGTCTCCATCATCTGGGCTTGTGACTGGGGTGGGAAGACCTCAGTTCTATGATTTTGTTCCTGCTGATGTAGTTATTGCACAGCTAATAGTCATGATTCCCCAGAGGCTGAAGAAATTGCAGTAGATTGGAGAAATTGCTTCCACAACAACCAGCTCTGTAACCTAACTACTCTGCCTTTCTCACCAACAGGCGACAGAGTTTGGATGAGTACATCTTTTTGGTGAATGAGCAGGATGATGTTTCCTCTGGGTTCATGTAGAGGCTTATAAATTTTAGGTAAGACCACAAAACGGTGAGGCCACTCACTGAAATTGTAGTTTCAAAAGTGAATCCCACAGACACCAAGTACTACCAGCCAAATCATAGCTTGGAAACAACTTACAAGCTCAATGTCTGTGTCTGAGAAACCCGAGTGAGGACTTTCTTTATACGCAGGTGTTAGCAGGTTAGCTTTCCTTCGAACTGCCAAACCTCTTTGAATCTATCTGTAGGGTAAGCAAAAAACTTAGCATAGAAGTGACTATTTAATCTTGTGACATAGGAACCCTCTGGTAAGGGGGTGATGTGTAAGCAGGTCATCACAGCACGTGTTCATGTTACTGTGAGATAACGGATGTCATGTGCATAGCAAACAGAAGTGTTACTGCCTTTGATCAGTTACAGACACAGACGTAGTAAGGCAAGCACCCATTTGCTTCACACAAAGGCAGTGACACATTGCAGATCACACTTATTGTATCGCCATATACCAAATCACGTCATAACCCAACCTCTAAAGCTGGAGCAAAACCAGCCATGATTAAAAAACATGAATGGGGGAGTCCTCTTATAAAATTGTCCCTGCCACAGTCAGAAAGAAGGAAGACCTCTATTACACAAATCTAAAGAGACATTTTCTCTTTCCTTCCTTGGAAGCACTGTTTCTTTACTACTACTGCTGACTCAGCTGAACAACAGCTTCTCAACAGCATACAGATCTCTACCCTAGAAAACTGGGGTTTTTTTCATCTTCTTAAACTGGTATTTCAGACCCTTTTTGACAGATAAGTAAAATTTCTTAAGAGTTACCTCTGTTTTAGGCTGAGTATGGCCTGAGCATGACCCTGAGCACCAAAGAGTTAAAGGAGTGCTGAGTAAAAGAAAACACTTTTCCCTCATCTCCCTTCTCTGCCTAGATATTTCTGTACCTTCTTGTGGAGATACCGCAGTACAAGCTTAAAGATGCGCTTTATTGCCTCAAGTCTGGGAAGAGAAATTATCCTGGAGTCAAGCACTTCCCCTCAAGTAACTGTATGGACAAATGGGATCTGAGTGAACAATCCAGGATTTAAAAATAAATAATACTCCTTACTAAAATATCCATACTGCATCAATAACTGAATAAAAACATACTTTAATCAAAGTGTGAATTCTTTTTCTCAGTTGTTAGGAAAAATTTTGCTTTCCATTTGAATCACATGCTGCTATATATTTCTTTTTTAAAAAATTATTATTAAAAATGTCTTTATTGAAAGTATTTCTATAAGGCTCAAGAGACTTGGCAATCATTTTTATTGCATTGATCAGTTCCACTTGCATACAAATTGCTCTGTTTGAATTGACTGCTGCAACACATCTTTTTAATATAATCTGTTCCATCGATTCTGACATAAATAACATACAGAGTGCTTCAAATCATAAACCCACCAGTTTTGGTGGTTCTTACCAGAATCTACTATGTATCAGACAACAACAACAAGCAAGCAAACAAAATGCAACCGTAAGGATCTGTGAAACCATAAGGTTTTAGAAATTTTTCTCCTCCTGGCTTTGGCAGTACCCATTTGTCTGTCTGTTATCCCCTTAAGCGCACATTTTGCATGTGTTTTTACATTCATGAAAAAAATGAAGAAAATAATAAATCTAATGAATCTTATGTGGCTAATCAAAGAAAAAGGAAGAAGAAAATGGGGGAAAAGTGTATTCAGCTGTTTTAGTTCTGTTTTGAACTTTTATTCTGGGAGGGGGATTTGTTGCCTTGTTGGTATGACTGACTGCCTTTCTGCTCAAGGGATAGCTACATGCTCCCAGAACACACTTGTTCTACCACGCACATATCTGTTGCTTTTAGGACAGCTTGGCTAAACTGCAGCTCATGTTGAAACCGTATGTCTCAGTCATGGTGCTGTGCTTGAATGCAGTGGTGAGGTTTGCTCTTCCAGAGAACATTTCAGCAACCCACATCTCCTCAATCTGAACTCCGGTTCCTTAATTTCTGACTTATCAGCAATGGATTTAAGGTAGGTCTCTATTTCTGTCTTTCCAGTCAGACATCCCTTACCTGTATGACAAACCTCATATTTACACGCTAACCACTGTCTGGGGTTACTTTTGGTTCTCCAAGACCCTGCAGTTAGGCAACACACCCTAATTTCCTTGGCTGCCAGTCAGAGCTCACTAACAGGATACTAGAAGCAAGGTTCAGCTGAGATTTGCTGAAACAAGGGTGATTTGATACAATGGGTTCCAGTTTGTAATAGAAGTTACTGAAACGGGTATAAAGATGAAAGTGCCCTCCAAGGGTGCATCCATCCAGTTCACCTGTGTTGGAAGAGATACAGCTGTCATGTGTCTGGGTTTTGTTGATCTTGTCACGTTTTCTGACTGGAAATGTCACTCCTTCTCGGCTGCTGAAGATCTGGAAATTCAGGCCAAATGGACATGTATTTTTCAGATCCAGTCTGGGCATATTTTCTGGGCAGAGAAAAAAGACACAAATGGGAAATCTGAATCCTAGGCAGATGTTCTGCCCAAGTATAGTGCCCAACACACTCAAAGCAGGCAAAGACCTCTGAGCATGCCATATGCTGCATGGACGGATGCATTGTTGCCCAGGTTATTTCTGGCAGACTTGTGGAAGTGCTAGGAAGAAAAGTCATTGAGGTTGTGGGCACTAAAAAAGGGAGAAATATGGAAAAACATTCACTGTGCAGCTCTCCAGCTAAATTGTGAGGGGTTTGGGGTTGTTTGGGTTTTTTTTTTGCTTTGTTTTGATTTATTTTCTTTTAAAAAAGGCTATTTAAATCAACAGGGGGTTGTCCATGTTTCCTTAGACTGCAAACCAATGGATGAATGGATGATGGCATTTGTTTCTTCCCAAGTATTTCAGTTGTTTCTTTTTTTTTTTTTTTAAAGTAAAAAGGGGAAAAAGTAAAAAGGTTTTTCTTAAGTAAAAGGAGAAAAAAACCCTAAATATTCTCACCCATCTGTCAGCAGTCCATTAGCAAACAAGTCCTCCGCAGGAGGTAAAGACAGAGCATTTACCATGCTCTAAGGTGGACAGTGGGGCAGAAGCAGTACTGATTGGCTCGTAGTAGCAGCAGTATCTCATGTCATGTTGGATCTATTCCTTTGACAACAGCCAGCTTGATGCTTCCTTTTCCTTCCTTCCCTCCGTTGACTGAATTTTCCCTTTGCTTACAATGCAGTGTCATGGAGTGGGTGAGATTCCACATCTCCTGACAGTGCTGGGTTTATCTGGTTATCTCTCAAAGAGCCAGCTGCTTTCCAAGAAAACCTCCCCATGTAAGCTTGACATTCTTTGCAGAACTTGCCTCACGTATGTCTTCCTTGTTTTACCAGAAATCTATTATCTGCTTGTTTCCTCACGCTTTGAGCAGACTCAGGAGAAGCCAGAGGGCTCCAAGCAGCTCTGACCAGCTCGCCTTTGCCTCTTCAGCTAGTTCATTCTAATAACAGTTTAGATGCTCCTATCCAGATTGTGGAAAATTTCTGTGAAAAATGGAAAAGCATGATCAGCTTCAATTATGAGCTCCAGTGACAGGATGGGGAAAATGAAGCTGTGTTTCTATTTGCATCGTGCTCCATGGAGACAGCAAAGCTTTACTAGGGCCACTAAACAGAAAACCCTGCATATCACTTTACAAACAGTTCCTTACAGAGTTCATATTAATTATCCCATTCCTTCTGATCAGATTCAGCTGATTTCTCACTCACTCTCCCATGACTTTGTGCAAGGCTCTATGATGCCTTGTGAGAACAGCAATGACACATCCAAGCTGATATAGTCATTAGATAGACTGAGAACTCATACTTCCTGGTGTGGTCATTTGCTTGCAAACAGATACTTCTATGATAGAATGAGCGTCTTTGTTCATGTAAAAAATGTTGCAAATCTGCAGTGCAGATTGTCAGGGGGAAATGGCCAGAGTGTCAAATCTACTTTTCAGAGATGTGCATCTTACAGTGCTGGGGTATGGCTATGATGTTTTATTCTCATTACAGGTCTGGTAATGCAAACAATTAGCTGTTATAACATTCTCAGTTTGTTAGTTTTCACTCTCTGTCTGGTGGTGCCCTGTCTTGTGCTCCAACTGGGCAGGTGACGAATTCCATGTGGCTGAAAGGCTGTAATCCTGCACCAAGAAGGAAGGAGAGAGGAGGACTTTCCTGTGAACTCAGAGATGATAATGAAGAAGCCCATTGTTATTTTTTTCAGGCCACAGGATATAAAAAGAGCTTGAATAAGAAGAAAACACCAAAAGAAATATTTAAATGGAGTATTGGATTGGTACCTTCTTTACCTTTTTGCCCATCGGTTCCAGGGTTTGTATGACCTAATGTTTATAATTTTCTTTCTAAGTGGTTATGAAATGGCCAGACCTAAGGAAGAAGGGAGGGAAAGGGAAGGGAAAGGGAAGGGAAAGGGAAGGGGAAGGGAAGGGAAGGGAAGG
>VZTM01012500.1:79328-109074 GCA_013400555.1 Jacana jacana | reverse complement strand
CTGATTGAATAAAGTTACCGAGTGGTTTGACTTCAGTTGGAGTACTCACATGCTTAAACAAGATGGAATCTTCTGCTAAGTGATGACCTCAAAAGGGAAAGACAGCACAGAATGTTCAAGTGCTGAGAAAGGTTCAAAACCTATAGTACAGCCCCTAAATGGCCTTCTACCTTCCCAGAGGCTGCTTTAGGGACTAATCTGGTGTTAACTGAAAGTCTTCATAGGACTCATACTTTTAGTAATGAAGATTCCATATTATTATCAAGTTAGGGGAATTTGCCCTGTAAAAATAGATTCTGCTGCAAGACTGACAAGATACCTTTAGTATAATCAAGATCAATAACACCAGAACTGAAACAAAGTGGAAAAGTCAAGGCAGTTGTTTAGTGGCTGATAAGCAAGTTGCATGTATGTCAATGGCAGATAACAGTGCTCATCTTCTCCAGGAGTTTTGTAGCATAATATGTCATCTGTTCTTGTCAGTAGAAATCACCCCAAAAACTGCATGAGACATTATGCTTCTACATTTTTTTCTGCTTGAATTACGCTGGTATAAAACTGGTGGAATAGAGAGGAGCATCAGGACGTCTGTCATCAATGTCCATACCAATATGACAAGCATTAAAAAGCTCCAGTTCCTCAGTAGTGTAGAGAATGAGCGCTGCAGTGGATTGTATTTCTGGTACTATTATTACAGAGACTTGTAAGAAGCATACATGCTGTGGATAAAATGGGTATGGAATCACAGAGGCTAATGATAGAAAAAGGCCACTTATGTCANCAATTTCTGCTCAGATAGGAACTGAACTGACACATTTGCATATGCTTTCATGTTACTGTGTCTCACATTATCTTATGAGTTGCTGAGGGTATATTCACTGTCCACCTGTTCATTATGCATGGCCTTCCACAATAGTGAGCTACAATGTAGTTTAGCTTGAAATCAAGTATAAGTCATATCACTCAAGAAAAAGCAATTGAAAAACAAGCTGAAGTTGTCTTTTTAGTATAGAAAGAGAACTGCATAAGTGCTTCAGCATTTTCATACAAATACACTTTCATGTTTGGGAGAACTATTTACCTTTTTTGACTTTGCACCCTTAGAGAGTTGTGTCTCGAGTGGACATTAACTCCTATGACAGCCTTCATAAAATGAAGGGGTTGGCATGGAGCTCACCTGTATTAGGGAACAAACATGTCCTCAGTGGTTTGTCTTTGGATGTGCCAGCAAGTCAAGTGGAGAGGCTGAGGAATTACAGCTGAGGTACTATTATCTCGGTGAGTGAATGGCCCTCAGAATACTGTATCTTTGATCCATATGCAGTCACATCTCTGCTTTGAATCTGGTGATTATAATACCTTCTAGTCAGTGAAACAATCAAGAAATTAATGCCCTTTTTGTTCCTGATGGGAGAAACCCATCTAAATGGTACCCTGAATAAGAACATAGAGAACAAAAAGACCTAGAGAGTGAATTAATACCAGCCAAGCGTGCATGCCCTGTCTGCAGCAAAAGAAATAGAGAGGGAGATGGAAAATGAGGACACACCAAAAAATTACTTGTCATCTGCTGTTAAGATAAAGCTGTGGAGACAGAGAGAGAGAGATATCAAGGAGAAAAAAGAACTATGTTATGGACTGTGTTGGCTGAAAAGAGTCTTGAAATAGAAACTGCATCCTATTGTCTGTCCATTGAGTTCAGGGAAATAGAGGTCCTGACATCCTCTTTCAATAATCAGCCTTGCACAAAGCTCCCAGCTCTAGCACAACCTTCATTTCCCAATAGAAACAACCCTCAAGGTACCCAATATTGGCTAGCTGCTGTGGTTGTTTTGAGAAAAAAAAAGAAAAAAAAAGAAAAAAAAAAGAAGCTGATGCTTTTTCTCAGAATTAAAAAAAGGCAAAGCAGAAGGTAGTTATGTAATCCTTGTTATCCCTCAGTGGCAGACTGCAGTGTCCCACAACTTTGGGAAGCCCTCCCAGAAGCTGCTGAGAGTGAAATGGGTCTCAGCCCTTATTTCAACTTATTCCTGATTTACTGCAGGGAGAGAAGAGACAGTATCCAGGAGGTTGAAGATAATCTGTGCGAAGAGTAAAAGTATTCAATGATGGAGAGCAAAATTGTACTGGAAATTGAGGACTACTGGAGACAAGCTGCCATCAGCTTCCTTTGGAAGTCTGAAGTTGCCGGAGAGAACAGAGATTGTATAACTTCATACTTTATAGGCCAAAAGACTTCAGGCATAGAGAGCAATGACCAGGTAGCGAGCCATTTCTTTCTGAGAACTGCTAGTACTTGTTTCCTTCCTTTCATCGTGTCAGCAGTACCCCACTTCACCAGGCCACAGCTCAGAAACGTTCCCACAGTTGTTAGTGGACTTATCCTAGTGATATTTCAGCATGATATAGAAATACTTCTGTCTGTCTAAGGAAATGAAGCTCAGAGGCTAAGAGCAGGATTCATCTTTCATAACTTTATATGTCTCATTGAGACTCTTGCGTTAGCAAAGCCACAGAGATGTTTCTTGGCCACAACTTCTCTGACTTTTTCAGGCATGTAAATAAGCTGAGACATGCCACAGTGTTTGTCTCCCCATCAATGGTAAAGGGAATACAAATAATATTCTCATACGTAGATGCTTGCACTGTAGAGGGCTGAATTCACATAGGTCTCTCCCAGCCAAAAACATCTGCTTATAAACACATGGGAACAGGGGTTGAAGCTGGAGTTGGGATCCTGCTCTCCCGGAAACTGGAACAGTAGCTATGAATTTATAGCTGTATGTAGTTCCTCATGTTTGTGACATTGATTTCTGTACCACAGTGTAATAGTCACTTTATGCATTTATTTCTAATAGAATACTCACTGATAGCCAGGGTCAGGCAAACAGGAAAATCACATCTGTGTCTTAGCAACAGAAAACTCTGCTAAATTGAAAAATGCTCACTAGCAATCTCATACTGTTGTCCTTCCATTCACAGAAGAAGTGAATGTTTTTAAAATCAGTTCAGATTTGTGAAATGGCATAATTATTTTTTTTTAATCTAATAGTTGCTGGCCCATCTTCTTGGATAGCTTGACAGCTTGATTTTTATTTTTCATTGTCTTCCATCTTGCCATACTACCTTAACAGCTTTCCTCCTTGACTTGCTCTTGCATGGCTGCTTTTCTGAGTGTGGTCATTGGGCTTTACCAATATCTTTCCCAAGAAATGAGTCTTTTGCTGCTTTCCTCCCATTGTGATTATAGGATGCATTTTACAAACTGAGTCCTCGGATCTTTATATGCTCTGTCTGTAACAAAGTCATCCACATTCCCTCAACTGCTTCTTTTTTTCCTATTTCATTTTTAACAACTCACTTCATAGCCCTCATGTCCCATTTTGTCTTCTTTCACACAAAGACCAACATTTTGAGTTCTTCAGTGTATTTGTGTTTCCATGGTGAAGAGAATATTATCATCTTTTCTTGTGAATTACCAGCCTCGAATGGTATAAACTGCAGATTGACTTTTTAATCTTTTTGCATATTTTTCTGTCTTGAATCCTTTCTGTTAAATTTACATACATTTTAATCCCAGGTGATTAGTAGATATCTGCACTTCAAGGCCAAATAAACTAGTAGTCTGACTTCAAGAAAATTTCACCCAGCTATCCTTAACCTGGGTTCAACATCTTGTATTTGCCTAAAGCATGTCTCCCAGAAAGTCACCTGGGCTTGAGATAAGAAATTCACCTTTTTATGTGGTAGTTTGTGCAAATGATTAATCATTATCTAAAACATTGTGCTTATTTCTTATTTGAATTTTTCCAGATTTAACTCCCAGATATTGATTCATGTTTGGCTTCTGCTCGATTTAAGTACATAAGGTACTTATAATAAAACAGTATTCAAGCTTCTCTCTGACAGGCTAAACATATGGAGCTCTTCAAGCCTCTCACCCTATGCTCTTCCTGAACCAAATCAGGGAAGTGAATTACAGTGAACTCAGTGTGTTACAGGAGAAACAGCGTGAGTGTGTTTTGCACAGTGTGTTCATCAGGACTCGGGTGAGAAGGAAAGAGGGGAGGGGAGAGGAGACTAGCCAGGGCAGAAGATGGACAGATCCTTAGGCCAGCTGTAAAGAAAATCATTTGGGGATGAAACCAGGGCTGGATGTGTGCCACAGCTCTGTGGTACTCACCTGCTGTTCTGGAAAAGTGGCACGAGGCAGTCACTGCCGACAGTATAACTAGTCTCTAGCTCTCTGCATCAACTGGGGGTTTGACCCTGCGGGTCCAGAAACTCACCTGGCAAGGATAGGATCCAGATTTCTCTGTGAACTTGGCAAAGTAATCAGATGAAAGCATTTACTTTTCATTGTAATGTGCTTTAGCTAGAATAAAGAGTGTGGTACGGAGAAAAATAAGGTAGATTTTATTTCATTCTCTTGAAGGACTATTTTGTCAGTTATATATCAAAAAGCATAAAGTCTATCTGGAAGAGTATTAAGCCTCTACCTGTACTCTCATACCAAACCAGTTTCATTTAACAAAATAATGAACTGAAAACATTACCTCATTCCTATGTATGTAAGTATTTTTCATCTGCTTGGGTATTTTGCTGCAGTTCTTTTTTAATATATGTTTGGGTTTAGTATTGTGCTTAAACAGGCAAGATTACTAGATTACTAGATTTTTTAAGTTGTACAGAAAACACAAGATTAAGGACAAAATTCATGTACAGCATATATGCAGTTCCCAAAGATGATTATAAAAGATTGCTACAAGGAAAGTATATTAGGGTGAGCAGGCCCAAGCTACAGGTTTAAGATTACAATATTAAACTTTTAAATACCACATTGCCTCCTCTGAAATAGCTGCTGTGCAGTTAGCTCTGTGTCCTTGTAGAATTTTAAAGCAAAACCAAAAATGAGTTTGGTGAGCCTAGAAAAATACCTTGAAGCATATGAGATTTTTCCAAGCTGGGCCAACTTGTTTTTTCTGGGTTGTATAGCAAGTCAGCTGCACCACATGAAATGTATAAATACATGGAAAATTTTAAATATTGCCAAGACTGTTTGATGTGATAATCTATCCCTCTGCAAGACTTCCTATGCCTTGCATTTTCTTAAAGTGGAGTTTGATATATTTATCATAGGTCCAGCAATTCGGAGCTTGAGAGGTAAGGAGCTCTTTACTCCCATCCATAGGTAAAAAGGGAAAGAACAAGCATAGGATTGGTTTTTTTTATCTAACAAAATGCTTCAGAGAGGAGAAATCTCTTGCAATTACACAGTAGTAAACAGGGGAGGACATCCAGCTCTCACCTCTGTAGAGCTGCTACTCAGGGTTTCTCTTACCACATAGCACAACATATACTGAAAGTGTGCTCACCTGCAGCAGGTGAAACAATATGGTTTGCCACCTCCAAGGACACTGACTTGCATCCTTCTTCCTCCTCCTTTACTTATTGTGCCCCATACCCACTTTTGCCTGCATGGTCCTAACCTTTCCTTAATGCTCTTCAGCTACTGCCATTAATTAAATCAGCTCCTTTGGTAGGGAAATAAAATTATGCTTTTCTTTCTTTTTGATAGGTTGCTTTTCTGCCTAGCCAGGAAATTGCACAGTGAGTCAAAGGAGCCCCAGAGTTGATGCATGCTTTCTAATGAGGCTGGGCTTCTGGCTCCCCTTCCCTAGGGCACAGTCATCTCTCACTGCCCCCTAACACTGTAGCCCAAAAATTTAGAGTAACAGGAACATGCTTGCTGGGCCTGCAGTCCATCATAGGATCTGGCAATAGTTGCTTGAGAATTTTAGAAAAGCACTGGTACTTTCTCCTGAGGAGGTTCTCCACCACAGGCTCTCCATGTTGGGTATCACATAAGATGCATGATAGCAGGCTTGGCCTTGGGGACCCAGAAGACAGCACAGTATCTAAGGTGCCAAAGGACTTGGCTGCAAAATGAGGAAAAAATCCCAGACACATCTCAGGTTGTAAGTCTTTCAGCCAGGAGCTCCAAGGAGAAAAGTGTCCTTTGCTCCCCTTGCTGGTGAAGGAAAGAAAGGCCTAAATGATTTGGGCATAAATGGCTGTGTGAGACTTCACACAGACAAATGGCAGCAAACTTCAGGCCAACTTTCCAACAGGAAAATCATCATGGCTAGAAGTAAGATCCCCATCAGTGGGGTCCAAAAACCTTCTGGGATGGAAGAGTTTTTTCTAAGTCTTTGCTTGGGGCTTCCTACTTGCCCTAAGGGAGCCCTTGCAAGCTTCCTACTTACTCTGAGCACCAGGAGAACTGACCGTTGGGAAGATGGACATGAGTGGTAGAGGGTCTGATGAGCATTGGCATGTGGAAGATGGCAAAATGCACATGGATGGTGCATAGAAGCTACATTCACCTGTTGGGCACCCACACATGGAATATGTGAAATTAAGTCAACAGACTAAAGGTGCCCTGGGGAAACCTGTTATTCATTCATACAGAGAGTGGCTATGTTTTCCCAGGCTGATGCTGTGTCCCCTTTTCTCCCCTCTTAAAAACTTTCTCCCTTGCTTCATGTTTAGGCTTGTGAGAGGGGAAGAGCCACCTATATGGCTCAGCTGCAAGTATAAATTTTTCTTAGGATGGACTCTCATGTCTTAGATGGTCAGGTGCAGCCTTCACCGCACAGTTGTACACTCTTAGGCATGCAGGACCTTATAGATGCTCTTCGCATCTATGAACTTAATTTGCATTACCATGTGCTGAGTTACACAAGAGTTTAATAGATTCTTTATTGCTGGGGACTTTTGTTACCAGATTAGACAGATGTCTATTGGGTGTAGAGAGTTGTGCCTTCTCTAAATAATAGAAGACAATAGACAAATGATTCCCGAGGAATCACCCAGCCTTCACTGTTGCTTTTCTTTGCAGATTTCCTAGGAGAGTAAAATCTGGAGGACAGTGGTGGTGATATTAAATTCTGTCCAGGCCTGCAGTGACAGGATGAGGGGTGATGGCTTTAAGCTGGAGAAGAGCAGATTTAGATTGGATATTACGAATAGGTTTTTTACTCTGAGGGTGGTGGACCACTGGAACAGGTTGCCCAGGGAGGTGCTTGAGGCCCCTTCCCTGGAGATATTCAAGGTGAGGCTCAATGAGGCCCTGGGCAGCCTGGTCTAGTTGGGGGTGTCCCTGCTGAATTGTGGGGAGGTCAGACTAGATGACCCTAGAGGTCCCTTCTAGCCTGGACCATTCTATGATTCTATGCTATAGTGCTTTCCAAACCTTGCACAGCATTTCAGGACTTGGGAAATATGAGAGATTCTACTACTGCTATCTGAGGAAATTTAGGATTACTTCATTATTTCAGACTCCTTTTAAGTAATACCTCATGTATTACATTGAAATAAAACCGAATACATATATACCAAAGGCCAGAAATCAGACTTTTGGCACTGACTCAGGCAGTTCTCAGTACCAACTAATTCTTAGGATGGGAGTTTAGGATTTCATGCTTTAGTCTTTTCATTGCCCCAGATAGCATGGTGTTCAGTCTCTCTCCTAGTTCATTAAGAAACATGAAAAATCCCTGATACTTAATTTTTGTTTTCTCCCTTCTATCTACCCTTACTAATGTGGCTCCTTAAAAAGTGCTGAAATCTAGAAAGCAGAAAAAACATAATATCAAATTTTAAACTGTGCATACTGACTTCTTTAAAATGTTTTGTGTATCCAAAGGCATGTGTAATTTGCAGTCTTTTGACTAGTGCTCATTAGCTATTTCAAAGGCTGGCCCTGCTTTCTTTGGCCTGGACTTGAAAAGATGTGGTCTGGGACTGGGCACAATAACTGTGTTGTTGGAACTAAACAAGACATCTCAAGTCCCATGTATCTGTTATAGTTCAAGTCAATGGATGGCACAAGGGCTTTGTTTTCCTTTACAAGCATGATCACAGATAGTTGCCTTCCACATAAGGCAATTAGACAAGTTCTCCTCAAAATACCCGTTATTGGGTATCAAAAGACCAGCTGACAATTTCATACCCACCAACATGACTATTAAAGCAAAATGTGTAATGCTCCTTCGGATATGACATATGCGTAGTCACTAAATTCAACAGCTCAAACACCTTCTCCCAGTGTTAGCTCTGCTCTGTTCCAGTTGGCTCCTTCAGCATGGTTTTGCAATACGCCAGCAATTTCATTTACAGCACAGAGGTGTATGCCTGAACATATTTGCAGGCAAGGAGGGGATTTTGGCTGGAGAGGTTTATTTTTTGGAACAGGGAGCTAGAAAAATCCTGTGTGGAGTTGGCAATGGTGGCTTGGTACAGGTTAAGGTACATATTCAGCCATACTCCACTTTTGATGGATGGCAGGTAAGCGCTTTGCTGAGCAGGTTCCTGGGTCACCTCTGAAGTCAGCCCTGCTTGTAAAGAGACTGTGTATCTCCTGTGCAGATTTGGCATGTGCATGCAACCTGGTACATGTATAAAACAAAGCGTCTGATGGAAGTGGAAGTGTCAGAATAAGAAAGGACTATGTTTTTCCAGCTGTCCTGGATATTCCTGTTTTGTAGGGGTTTTTTCCTTAAACAGTATAGGGTGTGAGAGGAGAGAAGAAAATGACTGATGTTAAGTTCAGCTTGTGGATGAAAAGCCTGGCCTAGGTTTTAGCTTTCACAGGAGGTTTGAGAAGTCTGTATCCCGTTCTATTAAAAGTGACTGAATCTTGGAAGTTTATCTCAATTTCACATAAATTTGAATAACCCAGAAATTTAACTCAAGTTACAACAAAATTTTAAAGAGATTTTGGCTTCACTAGTAGTTCTGTTTATAGAGTCTCTTCCAGGCAGATTCCACAAGCGTTCAGGGAAGAGTTTAAGCTGTTCAACTGTAATTTAAAAAGTATTTTTAAAGAGACTGTCCTCTTGTTTCCTGGATAACGGTTGCATTTCCAATGGAGAGAAACCCCAGATGAGGATATGTGGACTCACAAGTAGAGCACTACTGTTTGAGGGCATTCAGTTCTAGATTTTTGTCCTGGCTGAAATATAGAACCGAGATATGGATTCATATCTCAAGCAATCCACGATTCCTGAGGTGCCCATATTTATGGTTTGGATTTGGGCTGAGGTTCAGTTTTACAGGAGCAATAAGTGAACTAAAGCATTGAAGCGAATTACTAGCAAAATCAACTTACAGTAAGCCATTATTAACTTCTTCAGTGAACAGAGCCAAAAAAAATTATAATTTAAATTACTACTACATTCCCCCTGCTTTTCTCCATCACATTCCAATATTGTTCTCTTATAATCTCTCCAAACTTATAGATGACACAAAAATAATGTTTGGTAAGCACAGTCATATGCTTTTCATCAATATTTTATTTTGAAACTTGGTGAAGATTTGTGTTGCACGATGAAAAATGTTTCTTTCTAAACATCATTTTCTAATGGACTTCTTTATGTCCCATAAAATGTGCTAATTTTTACTTGTCCTCTGCTGTCAATGAAACAAACTATTATTTCTTTCCGCAGAACCAAACTCCAAACAAGACTGTCTGGAATATCAAGAGTAATGACATACAAAGTCCCTTCTGGCCCCAGCTTCTATTGAAAAATAATTGGATAAATTGGTGATGCTTACATTTCATCTAGCCTGCCACTGTGAGTAATTCCACGGTGTCTTCTTGGCCAAAGCTCAGCCATTTAAGCACTTGGTGAAAATCTATTTGGATGGACTTGGTGCAGGAATATGTCAGATAGCAGCAGAGTAAGAATGAACGCTCTTTGGAGTGGCGTTGCATAAGTTGTCAGAGCATCTAATGCTGTGCAAATGGCATTCTGATTGGGACTTCAAGATTCTGCCACAATGTAAATAATAAACAAGGAGGATGTTAGCCATAAATGTAAAGCTGGCCTGGATACAAACCAGAATGTGATGGGCAAGAGAATTCATATGGTGGAATAGGTCCTTGTGTCACGTAAATTATCATGGTACCATGTGATGTCAGTGGAGCTACGATGTACCCAAAGAACTGTCTCTTTGTCTTGCCAAGAAATCACGATATGGGCTGTCACATCTCAGAATGGATTAACGAACCAGACTGAAACAGATGTCAGCTTGCCAATGCTCTTATTGGGATTACAATTTGCTACAAATTTTTAATAGGAAACAATTCATAGAAAAAGGATATTTTTTCCTTCCAAGTCCTTCAAATAGTCATTCTAAAACATGTATGTGCTTTTTTTGATCTTTGTGTTAATTTGTTTTCCAGTGACTTTTCCTTCTGTTCCTTTTTCCCAACTTGTTGATGTGATTTGAAAAGGTTTTTCAGGTGTTTCTCAAATTTTCAGATCATCAAAGGATAACGAGAGTTGGGAGAGAACTGTGAGACAGATGCACCATAACGGGAGGCAGGCTGAGATGAGACCGAGGAGTGGAGCCAGTGTGAGATGGAGACTTGGAGACTCTGGTGGAGTCCCTGGTGGGGTTGCTGCCCTAAGCCACTTTGCACAGCCAGCTCTTGCACTGATTTATTCTTGCTTGGGAGTGCAGGGTGCAACCTGGGAGGGAAAGAGGGAACCATAAACAAGGACAGGGAAAAAGTGGAGATTTCACTAAAGCCAGCACTTGAACCGCAGTTCCCCAGGCCTCCCCACTGCATAATGAAGTAAGGGCATGAACTTTAGAAGGCGGAGACAGTCTCTTCCTCCTGTTGTTTGGGAGGTGAAAGTGAAGAACAATGCCTTATGTGGAACCAGCTCATCGCTTCCTCTTCTTGAGCAGGCACTTATTTCCATGTGAATATTTGATTTGAACACATATTTTTTTTTTGGTAACTCAAAGTTTGTTTATTTTTTACCAAACCCTCCTGTAATGAAGTATCGCATGGTGACACATACAGCTGTCAGTCAGCAAACTTGCCTGTTAAAGGCTGTGAGGCATGAAGCTTTGCCTGTTCATGCCTAAGGTGTGTGTGCGTTGGCTGACAGACACAGACTGTGGTATGTGCTGTTGCTTACTCAGGGCAGTCTAAAAAGGGGGTATCTTAACTTAACCCTGGCAGTGGGGTAACTGCAGAGAGGGAAGCAGGAGGATTGGAAAGGATAAGTATCGTCTAGAGTGAAGCATTCTCAGACAGCCCCATGACTTCATATGAACTTGTCACAAGCCTAGTCATTATTTTGGACAGAAACACGGCTAAGGCGAAGTTGTGGTCTGAGCTCTAGACGCTACTCCACCATAGATTTATGAACTTTTTTTCTCTACCCAAATAAATGAATACATAAAACCAAAACACACACAAAAAACTGCAAGACAAAATGATTCAGACTGATTATTGCAGGAACTGGAAGGTCATTTTATGGTGCTCCTCATCTGGCACATGAATGCCAATAATCTTCTTGTTCTAATAATGAGGAACTTATTTCTAACATAGAAGAATCCCGTATTTCATGAGACTTCAAGGGCAACTACTTTATTTCATCAGTGCTGTCTTTCAGTAATATGAAGCTGACTTCCTGAGGCTCTGCCCTCCCTTCATAAAGCATGTCTTATTTCCTTTATTTAGCTGTAAAACTGCTTCCTGGAAAAGGCTCTTACCCCGCAAGAGGTCTATAGACACCTTCCAGATACTTATCTGGGAAGAAGCATGGGAGCAGCATAGGTCTCCCTGAGATCTCATAGATATATGGGTTTCTGCAAGGGTATGAGAGATCAGGGATGGTCTTTTCATCAGACAAGACCTTTATCAAAACAGGACAGATGCCATAGGCTGACCCACTTGGTGCTGAGGAAGTGCCTCCCAGAGGAGGAGACAGTCTTACAGTTAGAAGACAGACTGTGTAGAAGGACATGTAAAAGTAGCAGCCAGGTGGCTGAAGTTGTTGTTTATGCTTCATGAGACCTGCAAAGAAACAGGGTAGTGTCTCTTGGCATGGAATGAGTAAAAAAGCTGAAAATACGATTTTTGGGGTGGGAAAAGAGCTTGCAACAATGGCATTGTAAAAACAAACACCCTAAAATGTAACGTGTTGAAGTTCAGTGCTGCTTTTTGTGAAACTAGAAAGAGATGCTCTTACAAAAACAAGTGCTTGTTGAGGTTGCTGTTGTATGGAACTGGTGTGTGATGTTTTTCTAGCAGCCTCTCTTCACTGTCATCAGAGTGCAATTTCTCTAGAGTCGCTGTGGGATGCAACAGATTTCTTGGAAAAGAAGGCTGTGTTGACACCCACAGGCTAGTAATGTTTTCACAAGAAGGAACATGACTTTACATTTGACTCTCTTGAAAAGAGATTAGCAACACTGTGATTTATAAGAATTGCCAGGGTTTGAGGTTGTTTTTTTCCCCTCTCCCTGAATCTAAGCTTCAGCAGGTAGGTGTTAAATGAGTGAAGCATTTCTGGCAAGATTTACGTGCCCATACAGTAGAATGGGAGTGAAATCTGACAGTCTAAAGGAGGGGGAGTAACTGACAAATAGAGGGGGTGGAAAAGGCAGATTGGCTTGGATTTCTTTCTTTCCTGTTCCTTTGCAGTCAAAACCCTTTCCGATTCTTCACTCTTGGGTTGAAAATTTCATTTGCATGGACATTTCCCTTTCTTGTCCTTTTGTTCTGGCAGTAAACATTGGTACACAGCATGTATGTGGAAAACAAATATGGCCAAGACTAAACCTCCTTGAAAGCATGTCTTTTCTAGAAATAGATGACAAGCATTTTCCCTAAAAATGAGATCTCTTCAATGATGAAGTTCTCCTAGAAGAAAGTACACCCTTCTAGCTATTGAGTCTCACAGGTAAGTGAACAGTACTGGAAGGAAGAGTGCCTTCATCCGGTAGGGTATTTCAGCCTAAATAGCAACCAAAGTCTTTGCCTTCCAGAAATAAGTATACCATTCTGTTTGGTTCTTTGCGTCAAATGGGTGCTTGCAGCTGTGCTGAACAGCACAGGGTTCCTCTTGTAGGACCATGGTATTTAGCAGTTCCAGGACTTCCTGGCTGTTAGATAGGAAGCAACCTATAGTTTGTAAAATGCCCATAAGCTCAACATTTGACAAGTAACAGATTACAAAACCAAAATGGGTAAGAATAGTTCAATTAGCCCTGTGATTCCTACTGAGAAATACCATAGGAATACAAAATGGTTCAAATTAGGGATATAGTTCAGATGATAATAGCATCCCTCTTACTGTAGAAAGGCACATTTTCAGAGAGAGAGAAATATAGATGCAGAATAAACTACTGAATATATATCTAAATAAAAAAAAAATATTGAGGAACATAGACACATAGGTAATGAGCTGGGTTTTATCTATAGCAGAATCCAAATATACAAATGTGCCTATATTCTGACAAATTTGCAGTGTCCATCAGCCACAGAAACTTATCACTTCGGTCATCAGAAATTTAATTTATTATTATGGGGCACTTCAGAGGAAACACTTGGTCTCTTTCTGACAGAGGTACATCACAGATATTTCCCACCAGTCCTAAGAAAAACATGTAGCATGTTGGCTACAGCTTGTGTGTTTTTAAGGTGAATGGAGTTACCTGCTGCATGGGACTATTGTTGGTCAAAACAGTAAGTACAGCTGATCTGGAATATTTTCTATTTCTCCTGTTCTTTGAAATGTATCAGGATTTAAAAAATCCTAGTCCACAACAGGAACAACCCAAAATCTTTTGAAGTTTCTTGGGAAAATGAGAAAGGAAAAAATGAAGGGTTTCCTGAACGGAACTTAGTTCCGATTGCCTAGGGATTAAGCACTGATGTGATATGGAGAAGCCATCAGAACCAAGTCCTTGTGGCACTGATTGGCACTTTATAAAACAGCATCAGAGGCTATGAACTTGCTCCATCCTAAGAGGTAATAGGCTTTATGGCATTATGTAGGATAGGGGAATCAGATTCAGGTCCCTATTTTGCCAAAAAGCCCAGCTTTGCTCTGTCAGTGATTTAACCACTGGTGTCTTGGCTAAACTGATCTGTTCTCTTTCTTTGGATGCAAGCAGTTTTTCTGATGAAAGCCTAAGCAAAACTGGTGTGTTTCTAAAAAAGATTTATGTTTTAACAAATCAACATCTTCCAATAAAAAAACGTGTTGTATCACTGGAAAATTCCCAGCTAGTTCTACTGATGAGTAAAGTTTTGCTTTACAGATGGAGTTAATAATAGTTTATAAGCTAAAGTGAAAAGGACTTGGGGTGAGCTTCCTAAAGAGGAAGTGAGTCAGTGTCTCGGCAGGAAAGTGTTCCAGATAGGCAGGGCTGGAAAAGTTACAAAACAACCCCCAACGGTGTGGAGTCACAGGGAGTGGACAAGGGATTATTGCACCCCAGATTGCAGAAAGCTGCTAATTAGTAGGGGGCCTTGCATACCCCTCAGCCCATGTGTCTTAAGGTATGGTCTTCTCCCAGCTCACAAGCTCGGAGCAGCTAAACTGAGTCATCCCAGGGAAGGCGTAATAGCTAAGGAAGAAGCAGGTGTTGCAGATGGGTGGGTGATTCAGTGGATGGTGTTATTCCTACTGAGTCAATGCTGAAGCAGTTTGTAAGCAGGAAGTTGGGGACACTGTGTGGCTAGAAGATCTGCTTTCTAAATCCAGTGACATTCAAGGAGTCATTATGCTTTCCACAGAGTGGGTTGTCCTTATTTGTTCTTGGGCACAGCATTTTCCAAAGCAAAAGTTATAGCAGCAATTTTAAGGTGACCTTTTGTGGGATTTACAGTCCTGAAAGTCCAGGTCATTTTTGATCGTGGACTGGTATTTCCACAAAGAGAAGACATTTTGGGAAAACTGAAGTCCAATATGCTTATATAGTCCACATCCCTTTCAGTGGTTCCTAAGGCTTCTGGGGTGGGCCTTTAAACAAAATTCTTTTTAGCGAGAGCTTTGTAGTTTTTGTATTCTACAGGGCACCAGGAATGGTGCTGGCATTCATCAGGTGTACTTACTGCCCATGAAAAACAAGCTCTCCACGGCCATCATGCCCTTTGAGGTGTCAATATTGTCTTATAGAACAAAATGCCAATATTGTCTTATAGCTGCTGCATCTCACCTGACTTAATTGATTGCAAAAATAAGGAGCAAACTGTAATATCCATTACCAATTATGCGATTACAAGGTATGTATGTGTACACATACATACACAGATCAAAAATGTGTACATTGTACAGCACAGAGGAAAGCGTTTAGACTTCAGAAGCCAGTGTGAGAAAAAAAAAGAACTTGTTGCATTTGAGTGGCTCTTTCCTCTTATAGGAAACAGTAAAGGTTTAGAAGGTGGGTTAATTTTTCTTCCATTCTTCAGTATTTCAGCACTCAGAGCCTCTTCCTTTTCCTTTCATTCCATTACTTTTCCACTTGATCTCCAAAATTGCACAGTATCTTTCCCTCTAGTAAACAAGAGGAAAAATGATAATATAATTTCTGAATTCTGTGAGAAGAGCCACAAGCTCTGGTCCATATGGTGCCTAGGAGGATGGCAGATACTTCTGTGCATCTCTGCAATGTGACAAAATGGTCCTAAGATGTGGCTTGGCAAAGGTGGCCTTCCAGTTTCTGGTGCAGGGATCAATTTCTGAGGATACCGCACTTCCTGAGGACTAACACTTCATTTTGAATGGGTAGCCACCTATTCCCTCCAGGAGGAGGAAAATGAACCGAGCTGCTTTCCTGAATTCATGCTTGGCATTTACACTTGTTGTTTTCCACCCATTTTATTAAGTGTTGCTCTTGGGTTTTATCTGCTGAGGCTTTTCTCTATTTCCCCTCTGCCACCTCTTCTTCTCCCTTCACTGAGGGTCTGTGTGCCCACACTAGCTCAGTGGGTTCAGCGAATGGGTTGCAGGTGGACTTAATTTCTGAAGTGCTGTAATGATGTACACTTATTGTTGGGGTTGGTTTTGTTTTTTTTTTTTCTAAGTATCTATTTTTGCTCTCACGGGATTTAATTTTGTTTTTACTGAGAACAAAATAATCCAAACTATCATTTGAAGAAAAATAATTGCAAAAATTTTTGCAGGGGAAATTATGTTATGTTTCTTTTAAAACATATATATATTTTTTTATACGATAGTGTTTCTAAAGTCGGAATGCTGTGCTTTCCACTGTCTAAACACTGACCTGAATAGATTTGTCTTTCTGCCTTTCTGCTTTTCCTTTGTGTAGGTGATTTCCTCAACATCCCAAAGTCTGTGTCAGAGCCTGAAACTGAACTGATTCCTCCAGAATGCTGCACTGCTGCTTTAGCCACAGCACCATCCTTCTGCTAAATCACAAAAAGCAGTCACCTCCAAGGCCAGCTGAGTCCCCACAGTGTAAAAATGAGAGTTTTGAGAGCAGGTACCCAAGAAAGGCCATCAGGATCCAGAGTCTTCCCACTATGGCCTCTACCTCTTGTTTCGTCGTTTTTATCACAGCCTTTCTTTTCAAAATAAAGAAAGACCTTTTTTATTTTTTAAAAGAAAGATCCCTTTTCTAAAAAAGGATAGAACATTTTTATTTCCAGAGAGGAACTGAAAGAAAATCCATCATATTCAGCAGGAATTATGTTCAGTTACGTAATCCCCATCTCTATGAAATAAAGTCAAGCTTCAGATGGGATGCCATCTCCTTCACTCCTTGACCTCTTTCTAAACAAATTCAGAGTTGAATGGCATGGCTTGAATTCATCTCACTTATTATTCAGAAAATTATCAAGTGAAGTGTAACATCATGTACTGATTTTTCCTTATCCCCATCCCAGCATTGCTTTTCCACAGTGAAAACAATGACTATAATCTCTGCTTTCACAAAGCTACTCTATCATAAAAGTACTCCTCGACTGCTTCTTATTGAGCTTAGCCCCAGTTGTTTTTCTGAATGCCTTTACTTGTTAGGCATGGTGAGCAGAGCTGCGATTGAGAACTAGGCAGGAAAGTAAACTTCAAAGAAGTAATAAATCATTATTTTTAATACCTATAAGAAGTTCCTGATCCTCCTCCTTTTGCTTATAACACCAATATTTGTATTTATCCTTTTAATATAGTCAAGAATGAAAATATTTAGGGAAAAAAAAAAAAAAAAAAAAAAAAAAAAGAAGCTTTTGCTGTTATTTTTTACTATACAGAAATCTGCCAGCCTTGACAACCTGCTTTCTGACGTCCTAGCTTATGACCCCTTTGAAGCACCGGAAACACTCCTGGGGGGTTGAAAGAAAGCAAATAAGGCACTGATTAAAAAAATACAGAAGAACTAGGTTGATCGTTACTTTGAATCACAGAGAAAGAAACAGTAAACAAAAGCCCTGTGAGCACTCTCACTCTTCATCTGTAGCAAAAAAAGTATAGACGGGGCACAGGGCAGGGAGCAGCTTTAGGCTTTAGATCTGTAATGTCCAGCACAGTGAGGCTCTGACCCTGAACTGCAGCTGGTTAATACTGTGACAATATACATACAAAAACCTATCTCTTAAACAGGTAACTGTGTCAGGACTGATGAGAAAAAAATGTCCTCAAAAGCAGGTCTCTCCCTCGTTCCTATCCCCAGAGCTTTGGTCTGCAGCCTTTGCCTTTTACCTGTATTCCTCCTGAAAGTTCAAAGAAAAGGTTCACATTTCCCCAGGCCCTAAAGCAGCTCTTCATGGGCAGCACAGGGACGTTGTGCTACAGAATTCCAGGAAAGAAGTTTGGCCCCTGGGATAACCTTGGCAATAGACATCTGTGTTTTGTACATCTGGACTGAACCAGACTGCAAGACCTTTTCTGGAGTGCTGTGTCTGCTCTGGCATCCTCTTCAGAATGAGTGTGACCAAGTGGAGAGAGTTCAAGGAGGGTGTGCAAAAACTTAGATATGTGGAAAAATTTGCTTCATAGAGAGAGTTGAAGCTCCATTTGTTAAGCTTACTGATGAAGTCAGCAGATGGCTTGCTCATAGTTTATTAGCTCTTATGTAAAGAGAAGGTATTTGATATTGAAAGGTGATGTAAGCAAGATGGGACTTTTTTTTTTTTCCTCGAGGAATATTTTTACTTTAAACAGAAGTTACTTGGCTCAGGAGAGTTCATTCACATAAGAGGGAACAGTAATTGCCTCAGGGGTATTAAGGGATTGAGTGGATGAAATACTGCAGATATTATGCAGGAGATTAGAGTAGATGATCATGATGGTAACTCCTGGCCTTGAAACTTGACTGTTTCATAAAACTTCTGGATGGAGAGATCAGAGGATGTGGCCCGGGATTTCAGGGATGCTTAAAAAATCCTACCTCAGCATTCTCTGAACGTGTCTGGAACAAGTGCTGTGCTGTCCCATGCGTTCAGAGTTGGCTCAAGTACCTTAAACTGAGCATAGAGCTAAATGACAACATAGCAGAGAATAGGAGGGATGACTGGTGATGTGACATGAGTATTTAAGGCCTTTACAAGCAGTTGTGAACAGAAGATAAGCAACACACTTCCACACTCAGACAAAAAACAAATGCCACTGCAGAATAACATGTCATCTAATGGCAGCAAATAACTCTCTTGTACTACTTTCAAAGGTTACTTTAAACCTTGTAGTCAGAATGTTATCAGGACCTTGGGTTTCCTTATTTGTGTTAAGCAACGTTGTTCTAAAACCATTTTTAAGGTAGAATTCAAGCATGTTTTCGAAGATCTTTATAGGATGTAGTCACCAGTGGTAGGAGGGAGATAGGTGATTTGAGAGAACTTTTCATATTCCATACCTCTAAAATGTAATCATTGGATAAAAAGAAGGGGGGTAGTGGGTAGATGCAAAGATTTGCCAATATCCACGCTTGTACAGGAGGAGCTGTAGCTAGTCTGTGTTCTGTGTCTTCTCCTCATCTGTGCAAAGTTGGGTTGCAACTTGTATGCTGAGCAGCATGGTGATTTCACAGTGCCCCCTAGTTGAATGGAGCTCATCAGTGCAGTGCTGTCACCCCATTGTGCCTGCTGGCTGCCCACTGAACATCATATTCATCCTTCTCACTTTCCTGAGATCACCGTAACTTACCTATAAGGGAGCTGTTTCAGTGGGACAGCTAGTGGTCCATGGTCATGTCACTGACTAGGACTACTGCTGCCAGGCCTTTAATCAAATAAAAAGTGAAATCCCATGCGTTGCAGTACAGCAAGAATAAATGAAGTCTTAGGACACTGCGCTAAGTATTTTCCATAACTGTCAGATTTATGAATTTTCTGCCTTTTAGGAGATCTGAATTTTTCTTTATTTTTTTTTAACATAAACAGTTTCAAATGGTAAAATTCCCTTCAGTTTTCATCTAGCTCAACAGGGCAACAGCACAGAGAAAGGGGAAGGCATGTCACCTTGAGAAGTGAGACTGACCTTATGGTACTGTCTCCCAGTGACATTTTCTTATCTAGTCCTCAGGATTTTTGTAAGTAAAGGAGAGACGGGTCTTCACTGCGATGTCCCAGTTCGTAAGTTCACATGCTGTCAGCGGCTGCATGCAATATTTCCCTCTTCCCAGCAGAAGAGAAAACATTCAGGATCGTACCAGTTTGTTTCCAGGAGGATACTACTTTGGCACTGATACTCAGAGACAAATATTTATTTGGGGCATCCCTGTTTATTTATCCTGCGTTGTTTTTCTTCCTGGACCAGTGGGAACAAACAACAGATTTATTTCCTTGTTGGGAAATGATGGTTGGACTTTTCAGTAAGTTCTCTGCCTAAAAGAAGGTTTGGGTCTTGGTTTCTACCCAGGGCCACAATATTTCTTTTTTTTTCTGTATAATTGCTTTCTACTTGCTTTCACTCTCTGACTAATTTTTAATAGACGGATCAATGTCTTGATCTGCAGCCTGTCTCCAAGGAAATACTTAGGGGTACGTCTCAAAACATGCGGTCAGTGATTTGGGGATGGCTTGATTGTTTCAGTCATCATTAAATGGGAGGGATGATGAGGATATAAAGAAAGAAAAATGTTTCTTTATCGAGTGTAGGGTGCTTAGTACACCATCAGCTTTTACCAAGTCTGTGATTTATAGCAGTTATTACTAGCTTCTTTTGATGCATAAAGTTTATCTATTGCCTCACTTTTGCCTCTTATATTTACTTTTCAGTTACAAAATCCACTGGTCAAAATGGTCAAATGTACTATAACCAGAAAACATCAGGTGCTTTATACTGGAAAGTTGTGATGCTCTTCAGTTTAGATAGAGGCACATACATCTGAACAAGGCAAAGGAAAGGGCTAACTATTTTTTTAATGTAAAGCATGTATTATTCAAGAACTGAAGAGGAAAAACAGTCAAGAAAAAAAAAAGTTACTGTGTAAATAGAGTTGAAAAATGGAGGGAAAAAAGCCATCTTGAAAAAAGCTTGATGTTTACACAGCATATTTTTGAAAAGTCCTGTGCCATTTCCAGGTATTTTTAGTGCTAACACTTAGTTTTTATACTGTATGGCTGGAAGATGCTTGCAAGGTAGAAAGACCACAGATTATGGCTTTGGATACTGTTCAGCACATGAAATCAAGGAGAGGAGGAATTTAACAAGTGCGAGAGTATTGTCAAAGCTACCACCACACAGTGGTTCCCCAAACACTGGGAGAGGCAGTTGCACTGCTGCAGCTGTGGCACTTGGTTTTGCAATGCATGTTTTCCCCACAGTGGTCCCTTGAAGAAAGCAGATGTGACCAACTGTGCTTGGCCTGTCCAGAGCCCAAACATAGTGGCAGCACAGCGGCAGTGGGAACAGCCACTGGAAGAAGTGGTCTATGGGTGAGATGGGTATTGCAAACACTCAATGATTTTTGATTTAAGGGCTGTAGATCCTCAGTGCTTCAGGGATTGGTTTTGGCTGTAGACAGAGAGACAGACTAGCAAAAGAAGAGTTGAGAAAGTATAAAGGAGAATTTTTCAAAAACACCGTTTTACACCACCTTTGTTAAAAATTCAAACAAATATCCACCATCTGAAAAAGTATTTTGAATAATTGGACTTCAGATACTGTGCCAACAAAACACACATGGGCCATGGTGATAAAAAATTTTCTCCCAGTAGAACAAATCACTTATCAGGCTATGATACAAAGTAAGGAAACATTTCAGTACAAGTGAACTTTAGCTTCACAATAGCTGCAATAAGGGAACGCTGACTTTCAGCTGCCTTATTTGGAGGAGAACTATCCAGACCTACCCACAGTCTTTACTTATCTGCTATTGTGTAATTTTTAATGTCATATTTGCTTATATGTGCCCCATAAGGACTATTTTCCACTAGAGACATGTACAGCTACCATTTTGCACCTCACATGTTTCCTTCAAAATTTTTTCTCCCTCTTTTCTCAGCCTCTTTGTCTCTCACTTTCTTTTCATATCTTGGACATTTCCTCTCTTTCATTCATTTTCATATTCTTTCTTCCCTTTCTTTTGTCTCTTTCTTTCCTTTCTCATCTTTCATAGTCTGTGTCTGACACAAAGCCCATAGATTGTCATTTTCTCATTTAGTCCTTGTTTCCTCCTCAATAACATTTTCATCAAGCACTTGAGAAGAGAGAGAAAAATTTGGAAAAGTTTTTCATTTATCCTGAGAGATTTATTCTTCTTTATGTCCTTTTGCCACCCAAGGAGACTAGTAGCTTGCCTAGGAGAACTTAGTAGAGCCACATCTGTACTGTGGGTTGGGGTGCCAGGGACTGGAATGAGATACAGTATGGGTGAGATGTAGAGTAGTGGCTGACAATGGCACCTACATTTTTCATTATCCTAATATGAAAGGAAAGTTGAGATTCCCCAAAGAATCACAGTTAAGCTGGTTTGAAAAGTGTTACTCTAAAAAGAAGCTTGTAACAGTGGCATGAAAGTTAGAGAAAGCGAAGTGCTGCATCAAACTCCTGTGCTGCTGTCAGCAGAGCCAGGCTGTGACCCAGGATTCAGTGCCCTGGCCATCGGTGGTCGAGGGGTCTGAGCCACAAGTGCAGTGAGCCCAAGGGCAGGCTGGGCGGGGATGGCCATGCTGCACAAGCCAAGCCTGACCTGAGGCACCTTGCTGGAGGCACCTTGTTGGAGGCACCAGCCCCACCACTTATTCTCCTTTCTGTCTCATTGTGAAGTTGAGACATTTATTTATTGACAACATATTACAAGAACTGTTTCTAGCCGCTGTTTCTGTCTCTTGCTGGTGATGCATTTTTTTTCCCCAGCACATATAGTTTTAAAATATGGATCTTTAAGTCCCACAAAAAGTATAAAAATTGAAAAGAAAAACAAAACAACCCGCCAAGCCCAGCAGGTGGTACCACACTGGCATTAGTTGGAGTGTTTCCTCACTTTTAATCTGGTTTTGTTAGTTTATTTACTTATACTGGAGAAATTAATGAAATCTCCAAACTCCACCTGAGGAGGACTTACTTCTGATGTTCAACACCTGTTTGGGAAGACATCCATGACTTAACAGGAGGTAAAGTACTATCCTGCACTTGTATTAAAGAGACTAGGGGGCACTACCTAGCCTAAGCAAGACTCTCAGTTTTCTTCTTTCCTCTCCTTAGCAAATAAAAAGAGTAATAAGGGACCAGGCTACTCCTTGTTGGAGACAGCAGGTAGTGCCACGTATGACCTTTTGTTACTTTGACGTGTTACCTTATAAGCTGGTAGCTTTAAGAAATGCAAGGCAGAAAAATTTAATCTCCTAGAACATGATGTGAAGTCATTTAATTATTTTTAAGACATTCTTTGAGAATGACTGGATTGCTGCTTAAGGTGGGGCATGTGCGTGTGAGTAAAGGTTTGCACTGAACCAAAAAAGGCCTCCTGGGTGTCCCAGAGCTGTTAAAGCAGGCTGTTTCCTGGGCTGGCCTGTAAACTCTGGGCACTTGGAGATCCTGGATGCTTTCCAGCCAGGCTGCCAGTTTTCAGACAAGCATGGGTAGTTCTCAGGCTCACCCACTCCTACCCACTAGCTGAAGTTTCTGTACCTTTGACAGCACAGTGATTTTCTTTGGCTATGCTCCCACCAAGCACCCACAGCACAACTCTGGCCACTCCATTGAAAAGGTGCAGGCTCCTGAGTACTAGGGATGGGTGAGAGATGGATTTTTTGGGTCTAGAGGGAAAGCAATGGGTTTGAAAAGTACTTCTTTCTCAGAATGGAACAGACACTCCATTTTTCTCCCAAATTTCTTATGAGACCAAACTAAGCTTCCCCAAAACACCCATAAAAAACCCTTTCTGAACTGCTCTCAACGTTTAATTTTGATAAAAAGACAATGTCTCATTCTCGCCTCACCTTGAAGAATATTTTTTTTTCTTGTACTATAAAATAAAAGTCAAACCCTGGTGTGCTCATCTTTTCAAACTAAAAACCTGAAACTTTTGCTCCCAGAAAGTTCAGATGAGACCTTTCCTTCTTGGAAGAATTTTCTCCAAAAATTTGTTTTTCAGAATGAGTTATCTTTGAATTCATCCCANTTTTTTTCTGGTGGTAAAGAAGTTGCCACAGAAGATATCCAAGCAGCTCTGTAGTGGGCTGGCCCGTGGAGATACTGGACTATATACTAATCCATGGTAAAAAAGGGAAGTGTTTTCACCAAAACTTGAACTAGGGTCTCCCTTGGCCTTCTCCTCTCCTGATGTACCTGCTTCTGCTGCCCCTCTCCTGGCACAAACCTGCTCTACCACTCCCCTAACCTGTAATACAGGCACAACTGGAGAGTAGAGAATAAGGGCTTCAACCATTGAAAAAGTTGAAAGGCTTTTCTAATCTAATAAGTAGACTTCCACAAGAACATAGTAAATTCTAATTCTGCTCTACAATGGCTATTACATTCAGTGCTCTTATCCCTTGTTATTACATTTTGCTGCAGAAGTAGTATTGTCTCCAAGGACTGGATCCAAAGACTGTTGAAGCCAACTGAGAAAATCCCTTAGACTGAATTTTCCTATAATTTTGAAAATCCTGACATTTATCGTTTTTTTTTTTAATTTCAAAGGAGGAAAAACTACTAGCATATTTATCCTCCTTTCTTTACCAATGCCAGTTGTGGTAGTCCTGGGTTTTGAACTGAGCTCTAAACCTAAATTACAGCAGTAGAGCTGTAAAAATGGCTGTTCTAATTCTGGGAACACAAGTACTCAGTTGTCTCTCAAAGTCTCAGCTAGCATAAAATGCCTGACCCGCACATCTTTTAAAACCAATTCCCCTGCTCTTCTTATTACTACCTCCTCCAACCTTAGTCCTAAGAGTAAGCTTGATTGCTTTCCTCCTTATACAAAACCTGACCTAAAAGAAGAACAAAGCAGGGATGCAGTCATAGAGACATTTCTCCTCCTGTGCTGGGTGGAAGAGCACATAGTGCTGCTTTGTTAGAGAAAGGTTTTCCATCCATTCTCAGCCAAGGGACTGCATTCACATTTCAGCTGACCAGACAGGGCCATACGGCTCTTAAAGAGTTTCTGTGGCAATGCATGAAAATATTTGTATCTGGATTTGTCTTCTGCTGTATTTGTCAACACCAGTAAAGGTCAATGTTTTTCCTTGGTCAGGGAAAGACGTTGTCTAGCTTTATAGCAGCATGAAAGCTGAAAGAAGAAAAGCAAGCAAAAGTTTTGGCAAGTGGTGGATCCTTCAGGATCCAGGAACCATTAGCCTATTAAAATGAAATTGCTTCTTTTTCTGTCCCCAGGACATTTCAGTCATTCCCATAAGAGCGGATCCTTCCAAGCAACTTGGAGAAAGCTTAGTCTTGCTGTCAAAGGAGTACATTAGCAAAGCTCCATGGAACATCCCTGTTCATCTCTTCTAGCAAGCACTGCAGAGAGAAAGCGAAAGCCTAATCAAGCCATGATATGGAGAAAGAAAAGAGATGAACTACAGTAATTCTCTTTTCCTCTTGCTAGCCTCAGAATTTAATTTCTGGCTTTTAGACACCGCTGAAGTCTAAACATAGCAACATGGCACTGAAAGAGAACCTTTTTAAATTTTAGGGAATCTCTAGTATTGTATTCATAGTCTAAAGGAAATATAATGCCTATTCTGCATATCTTCAAAATAAATCAACAACCAAGCACAATTCCGATCCTAACGTTGTTGGAATGAGAAGCTAGATTCATAGAACATTACACTATGGAAATCTAGAGTAAGAGTGCATTAAATCTGAGTCTTGCTCAGTACATGGATATTTTCCGGCCAGATCCCAGTCTCTGCAACCTCTTATTTACAGGATTTTGTTCAAATGTAGCTCCCATACATTTTTTGACTAGAAAATGAATACATGCTTGATTCTGGCAGCAAGAAGCAGCAGACATTTAAAAATGTATTTATCGTTTCAAGAAAGCAATTCCAGGTTGCTTTTTCAGAGAGTGATTGAAAGTAATTTTGAAAATGTGGAACACTAAAGTAAGAGGAAAATGGAGAGAAAAATATCTGTAAGCTCTCAAATTTGTTCAAAGAGACCAGGATACTCAACAGTATCTAAGAGACATCTCTACTAAGAGTAGTTTCAAATGGAAACATTTGGTTTTCCTCAACTGACGAAGAAAAAAGTTGTCAAATCGCACATTTTAGGGTTAACAGAGCAATGGCTGTTTGTTACTCATGCCCACTTTTGCATATAAGGGAATACAGAAATAACTCGGCAATGGTTTGAATTGGCATTGGATTTTTAAATCTGGTGGTTCTGATTTTAATTTAACATATCCTGTGGTGCAGTGTGTGAAATATGTACTTAACCCAGATTGTTGTGAGATGAAAGCACAGTCGTGTTTATTTTACATTATTTGCTGTAGTTTGTTGAAAGCCAACATTCCTGGGCAGTGAATGCAGTAGGGATGAATCATTTGAACTAGGTGAGGGGTTAGTAGCTGAAAGAAAATGAAAGTTAAATAGCTACACTAAATTTGAGTAAAATGGGTTAAAAAGAGTAACACTAGAGGAACTGATGTCTTCATTCTGACACAAGGAATTACAGCACTTATTTCTATGGGTTATCTACAACTACTTTTAAAGTCAGCAATGATTAGAGGTAACTAACATCACACATTTCCTACCTTCAAACTGAGGTGCTGAAGAAGTGTTTAAAAACAAATTACTATCAGGAGCTATAGCTAGTGGCTAGGGTGACAACATAGCACCAGGGAATTGATCCTAATGATTTACTATTCATATCACCATAGTTCACAGGGATCTTAATCAAGGACCACAACATCACCAAACTGCATATTGAATGGTTAAAAAACAAAGATGGGCCTTGAGCTAGAGAGATTAGCACCAAAGCAGAGGCAAAGGGAAGTGACAAAGTAGGCAAAGAGAAGGGAAAGCAGAACAAAATGATGGAACAGCAGCATTCAGCAGACCAGAAATGAGCTCAGCACAGGGGCAGTCCTCGGGAAAGATTTTCTGAGAGCATCCCAGAGGCTTTTAATGATAATTTTGACAGAAGACAAGGGAGCGGCTGCGCGGGTGTTTGTGGTGTGCCCGTCTCGCGCCTGAGAAGTGGTGGGAGTGAACAGGCAAAGGTGCTTGTCTGAAAATCTATCATGTGAAGCTTGTATTAAGGACTAGCTGAAAGCAGAAATTATATCTGGATAGTGAGTGATGCACTGGAAGGCCTTGAGAGCAGAGAAAAGGGGCTTCTGCTGGACAGGTTGGAGCAGGGTAAGGGGAATAGAGGCAGCAGCTGCAGCAGAATCAAAGCCACCCATGAGGAAAGGGTGCTTGTAGCAGTGTTTGAGCTGGGTACAAGTTGGATGAGACAGTGTTTTTCGGGGCCAGAAAGAAAAGGAGGTGGGAGTAGCTGAGATTTGAAATGCCAGAAGCCTGCACCGGAATTTTAACTCTAGGAGATGAAAGGCCACAGTGTAAAGATGGTATCCAGAAGAAAAGAATAAAAATCTCTGAGGATGTGAGAAGAAGTCTGAACCAAAAATGTCTCCTAGGGATACCTGTGGAACAAGCAGCATGCTCCTGAGGCCATGCAGAATGTCCCTGGTCTGTCAGCTGAGCATCTCCGTTTACACCGTGCTGGGCTTCAACTGGGGAGAGAGTGTCTTTTGGGTGGTGTCAGTGGAACAGGCCTCCACTGGGATAGATGGAGTAGGGAAGCAGATCTATAATTCAACAGGGACAGGGAAAGGGAATTTGAATTTGTGCTTGTAGGTGAGATAGCATGAAGAGACAGAATAGGAGCAGGAGAGATATGAAGCTGCAGAAGTCCTTGGAAAATGGGGTGGTTGATGAGGAGCATCTGCAGAAGAAAATCTGAGCAACGGGGAGAAATCAGAGGGTGCTGGCTTCAAGGGCACTGGTTTCATGGGTGCCTGGCCAGTGAAAGGCTCAGGTACTTTCCCCAGTGCTGCTTACTGCTTCTTGCAATTACACAAGTTGGTTTGCAGAGGTCTCTTGCTGGTCTCTTTCTTCCTCTGTCTTTAGCTGCTCTGCTCTCCTTCAGGTGTGAACAAACACCAAGGAGGCTGAGGACAGGTTGGCTTGTCTTGCATCATCTTCCAGAGTTTGGAAGATAAGCATTCATGAAACCCAGATGAAGCAGAGGTGCTGAAGGCTGCCAATGTCAGGAAATCATCCAGGCAGATGCACTGTGGAGTACAAAGAGCTGGGACAAGAGGCAGAATAGGAACAGAAAGTTTCCTTCGGCTAGCTAACATGTGATTTGCACAGCCACAGGGCTTATCATCACCCTACTCCCTCGATTTCAATTTTCAGAGACAGCATGGTTAGTCCTTCATCATCCTGTCGATCTGGTCCAGATGGCAGAGACTCAGAACAAAACAGTTATTCACCATGAGATCGATTGGTAAAGGACAGTCCCTCTCCAAAAATAATAAAGTTACATTCAGTGGAGAGGGTAACATGTCTAAGAGCAGTAAGGGCTGGACTCATGTAAGATGTTCCTATGATTCTGGATCTTCTTATATGTGCAAGATGTTCCTATGATTCTGGATCTTCTTATATGTGCATTTAGTGTACAGTGTCCGCAGATGAAATTAATGTAATTTTTTATTTATCACAGGCTCTTGTCCTTCAAAAAGCATGGGGATACCCTAATTGGACGATGCCCTTGCTAAGCCAAATAAAAGTGTTTCCTGGTTACTCTGTGTCACTTCTCTCAGTCTGTAGGTTGAGAGACAGCAAGATACAGATGCTTAAATTCCTTGGATATGCAAGCTTAAAATCAATGCACAGGTAGCAACCCGAGTTTTGGTTAGACCTATTTGAGCCACAGACGTTGCTGGTGCTGAAACCCTTGCCTCCATGCTGCCTAGCTCCCTCACTCCTGACATTGCAGGAGGTCACTACTCGTACCTTAAACTGCGGTAGGACCTGCTGACATAATGGGCTTGGCTGTGAAGGACCAGCACAGCTCNCAGGCACCGCCGCCGCCGCCGCGGCCCCGCGAAAGGCAGCCGGTCGCTTCGCAGGCAGGAGTTTACAAGAGCTGGCACTAAGTTGGAGCGGGTGCTTTCGAACCCCATTCAGAATAAAACATTTCCCCTCTTCCCCCCCGTACGTTACATAAATTTAAACTTTTTTTTCCATTATCGAAGCTCTCAGATATCCTGAGAGAGGTTACAAAATGTGTTTACTTACAAATTTGGAAGTGGGGACAAGACGCAATGCAGCGAATTTGTCATCTGCTCATGACTAGCAGATGGTCCTCCTTCTTTGCAAGCAAACTGCGTGAGTCACATCTTGCCTGGTTCGTAGAATCGAACCGAGAAGCTCTCTGGCACCAGGGTGGACAGTGTCGCCCATCACTAATCATGCCGCCTGCCCACACGGCGAATGGGCTCTCTTGCATTGGGCGGATTTCACTGCGCCTTTTGCAAAGGTTCGTTATTCCTCCTTCTTCCGCGTTAGATTAATTTGGGCACGATCCTGACTATGGAGATGATGGCTTCACGTGGCTCTTGCTGTGCAAAGGAATCTTTAAATGGGAACACATTAACATTTTACAGACGATCTGAAAGAGACAACTGTGAGTTATGCTTAAGCAGACTCGTTTTTTAGCACTGGATGAAGCCAAAGTAGGAAATGCAAAAAAGCCTTCTGAGACCCTCTTGCCTGGAATCAGTGTTGCTGCAGACAGGGCTGTGAAAACCCAGTTCCCTGCACCAAGGCATAGCATGTTGAGGATGGCTCTAAACTGTGCCATTAGTAATAGGAAAAAAAAAAAAAAAAGAAAAAAATTGAAATAGTCCAACTTTGCATCAATTCAGGGGCCTGTGCAGAGCTTGCAGGATTGAAGTTGGTCGTCCTGGTAAACAGATGAGGCTCAATTTTATTGTAGGTTTGTTAGAAAGTTGTTTTACAAGGATGAAGTCATCTAACATCATCTCCCACCTTCCCTCTGCAGTTCTTGAAAAAATTATTTGACCAGCTATATTCATGTTGATTTCTCTTGTTACTTTTTTCCTCAATCATGACACATTCCTTGTTTTGTCTTATCATGTAAATCTGCACAGATGATTGGTTTTCCTCTGTAGCTTTTTTGTGTGTGGATTNCTGCGGTAGGACCTGCTGACATAATGGGCTTGGCTGTGAAGGACCAGCACAGCTCGGACAGGGGGGCTGCCAACCCCCGGGCAAGCCCCACAGGACGACTGCAGGGGCTCAGCCTGGGGCGGAGAGGGAGGGAGGGTGAAACCAGGTATTTCCCATTTCTAGCAGAGGCGTGAGGACCCGGGACTGCCAGCCTTGGGTGCAACCTCGGTGGGGGTCTGGGTGTTGTTGCGGGAGTAGCGAGGGGCAGCCGGGGCCCGGTGACAGCTGGGGTTGCAGCGCGGAGCGGCGGCCGCCCGGGGG
>VZTM01012500.1:49129-78899 GCA_013400555.1 Jacana jacana | reverse complement strand
AAAAAAAAAAAAAGAAAAAAATTGAAATAGTCCAACTTTGCATCAATTCAGGGGCCTGTGCAGAGCTTGCAGGATTGAAGTTGGTCGTCCTGGTAAACAGATGAGGCTCAATTTTATTGTAGGTTTGTTAGAAAGTTGTTTTACAAGGATGAAGTCATCTAACATCTCCCACCTTCCCTCTGCAGTTCTTGAAAAAATTATTTGACCAGCTATATTCATGTTGATTTCTCTTGTTACTTTTTTCCTCAATCATGACACATTCCTTGTTTTGTCTTATCATGTAAATCTGCACAGATGATTGGTTTTCCTCTGTAGCTTTTTTGTGTGTGGATTCTTCACAACAGAAGAAGAGGGAGCAAGATCAAATGATACAAAAATGGAATGCTGAGTGTGATGGGGAAAATTCAGGGAAGACATCAACCTGAAAATGTTTTGAAATGCTTTTCTGCAAAGTGGTTAGGTTTCAAGTTGACCAGCTCTTTTAAAATGGGTTCATTTCCAAAGGTGGCACTTATTTATATAGCAAAATACTTGTTGCTCTTTGCCAGATGCAAGAGTTCCACTTGCTCACACCAGTGACATGTAAGTTATTCACTTCTGCCAGATGCTCACACGCTTGCACGACGTGAGACACTTGAATTGAGCTCTGTTGTCTTTAGGTAGCTGAGTGCATGTGAATAATGTAAGGAAACAGTTCTGGGTTTCCTTGCTTTTCCTTTTCTTCTGAATTGTTTTCTGGCCTGGATTTCATAGAAGAACACTTCAGATCAAGGCACTTTTTCTTTTCATAGTTACAAGCAATCCTCTTGTTTCTGAAAAATGCTAAAATCCATGGTGGACAACAAGTAACTCTCATTTATTTAATATGAAATCATAGCCTGTCACCAGTAGATGTGATTTGGAGAGTCAAGGAGCTGGAACCAACCTGTGAGCACCATCATTACCTGCTGGCTTTCCATGGTGCTTCACTCTCCTGCAGTGGCAAAAAGAAGGAGCTATGGCTGAATGCTAAGATTTCTTTCTGTGCTACGGAAGGGGAGAGGTTAGAGGTGTGGAAGTGTGTTTCTGATATCTAGAGAGAAGAGACTCACCCTGGGTCTGCTGCTCCAGCAAAAGCCCCTCATAACTTTCAACTGGCTACAGAAGAAAATGCTATTAACTCCAGCTCATGCTTTTGCAGTCTCTACTACTACTTCGTATTGGAAAATTAGGGTTTGTCGGGACCAGAGGAGTCCTAGAAATTAAGATGGGGTCTTTGGAGGCCCTTATTTGGGCTTCCCACCTCTCTCAGGTGGGACTTGCTGGTCTCTGATGTGTCTCAGCCCCAGACAGAGAGCAGCCAATAGCCCATCATTGCCATTTCTCCCAAAGTCTTCATTTTCTGCTTCAGGGGTCAGAAACAGTCCTGGTAAACTGTCTCCCTGCAAGGAGATAGAGCTTGGGCTGATTGCTCTGTCTGAGCTCCTCATCAGTGTCCACGAGTGCTGTAGCTGAATTACCATTCAGGATGTGCATGTAAGAAAGGAAGGGAAACTGAGGGCTGGATTCTACTGGAAACATGAGAAGGTTGCTTGCAGAAGTGGATCATCTTCAGGTTTCGAAGGGCAACATTCATGTGAGCCTGTGGGGACTCCAGTGTATCTAACCACCATCAAGAGAGCCCTCCAAAGTGCCAAGAATAGGTTTGTCCTCTTGGTCCCTGACTAGAACCTCCTCTCTACTCTTATTGCTGCCAATAAATCCAGGATAAGGAAGCTGACAGCCGCCTACATGCTCTGGAAGAACACTATGACCACATACAAAATTTATATCCTACAATATTGCTGAAGGTGGGGAAATAAAATACTTTTGTGGGGGTTTTAGTCTTGGGATTCCCCATGGATGCTGACAGTGACATACTTATCCTGACAGGTGAGGCACACTGAAGGCGGGGGGGGCTGGCAGGTCTGGATCACAGTGCTCTCCCATGGCACAGTCCCAGGGATGGACACTGCCCTGCACCAGTCTCAGGTGCTCTGGCAAGGTGAAGGTTACCTATGCATAATACATCTTGACCCTGACTTTTGCTCCACAGTCAGATCCATCTGCCTCTGGTCTGTGCTGTTCTTCTTTGGCTCTCTTAAAACCCTAAAGCCCTGGCTTGTTGCCTTTTAGAGCAAGCTCATTCACTGAGGTCCCTTCCCTTAGGGCTTCAGCAGCACAGACAGGCTCAGCCCAGAGCTAAGCTTTCTCCACAGAGCCCCATATGTCTGCTGGGCCCTATGCAATGCATGTGAGACCAAGAGGAACAAGATACATACAGTGAGAGACCGGGGTCACCTTATGGTTGCAGTTGCACCTCTGCCCCTGCTGCAGCATCCTCACTTGTCCACAAAAGCTGGGAGGCTGGAGGAGAGACCTAAAAGCCCATATGTAGGTGCTACCAGAGATCCCACTTTCAGGCATGGACAAGAGTTGAACACAAACACTGTTTTCCCCCTATGCCTCCATGCACTCACACAACTCCATGCTTTGCAGCGTTTGTGAAGCTCTACTCTGTGCATAAATCCCTTGGGCTCTGCAGGCCCTCTCCTACCTGCTCCACACACTGTGCTGAAAAATGGACTAGAAGAAACCAAAAGTGGAAGAATTCGATAGCAGTGAAATGGCAGGGATCTGTAAAGAGGGTGCATATAGAGAGCAGGATGTGGGTTTTCTAAAACATGGGGCACCACAGCCACCTGTCAGCTGCAGTCAGCCTGGAGTCTTGTCCTCTGCTGACAATATGCACTGGTCACTGTTTCTTCACCAGGCCTGGTGATCCCATGATCACGGAGGGGAAAGAGGCAAGAAGTAATTCCAGAAAGGTCTGTGGGAGGGCCAAGAAAGCTAGTATGAAGTCTGCAGGGGGAAAATCAATTTGACAGAATTTGTGGACCAAAAGAAGTGGCATAGCAAGCTCACACAGGCTTGGCATATTTTTTTGTTTTCTACAGTATTTGAGTTCCAGGTATGAAAATTTTAAGTAAAATTATAACTTGAGAGGATGAAGTGGTAAAGGCATGCCAGTCTCACCTGAATCTTCATTGTTGTTGTTGGAAATAGAGAATTACAGCTGTGAAATTTAGATTCTGTGAAGAACTCCTAGCCAGCCAGCTGCGGGGTTTCACTCTGTTGTAGTGGGAAAATTCCTCATTGCTTTGAGTTTCCTTTTGAATCTAGTGGGATGAATACAAAATATGATTAATTCCCGAAAAAGAATTGCTGCATCTCCGCTGGAGATGCTGTGGGTAAATGGGAAGCTCTGATATATGTAGTCTGCAACTCACAATGAGACTTTAAATAAGATATCTAGAAAACTGTAAAATCAGCAACCACTGGAAAACCTATCATCTCAGTGTTGGATACTTGAGAAAGGGCAGAAACCCAGCTTCAAAACCAACACAGCTACCTTGCTTCTAAGCTATTTAATTTAAAGCTAGCTCAGTGAGAGCCACACAAGCTGCTCACTGAAACCGGACAAGCCTATGGATGAAATATTAAAGAACAACTTGCTGTAAGAATACAATAATGAAAAGTACAGATGTCCTGATTCTACTAATATATGACAGTAGTCAGTCCATACAGCTTCCTCATGCCCAAGCTTCAAGCTTAAAAATGTGAGTGGTATTAATCCGTTTCAAAAAGACCTTGCAAAGATCAGCTATTTCATGTTAAATGAGTGCTTTGTGTATCTCAGGTGAAGAAAGCACAATAGAAGGGCGAATCTTATCAAAACCAGAATTGTAATTCTTGATTTCCAGACCTGTCTTGGCTTCAGGCAAGGGAGAAGTTTGTACAGTGTAGTTAATACAATTAGCCATGACTGAAGCCACATGTTTCCTAGACTGGAAGAACTGCTAAGTCTCCAGTTTTTGCCCAGTCATGTCACTGAAAGTGATATCATACATCTGAAGATTGCTACACCCAAATGCTTAGTTTTCCGACAATACTAGTTGACCTACTTTTACCTACTAAGGGAGGTACATGCTGTTCCTATTCAAATGTCCTGAACCCATATCAGATGTGTGACCTGTCCGTCTTTCAAACCTGTTCAAAGAGGAGTTATGTTCTGTGTCCACCATGGCACAGAGCTGAGTTGAATACCTCAACCTTTGCAGTGGTTTATGTGCATCTGGCAGAGACTCTGAAGAAAGATGACCTCTCCAACAAATAACCCAAGCTTTTGACTTTCTCTGAGAAGAAAATGTGATAAGTACGCGGATGTCATCCAAGGCACATAAGGGAGAGCCCCTGGTCCCGCTGCATGATAGCCCTGCTGATGAGAAGTCCCATGAGAGGAAGGACTGTGAGTTTGTGGGACCAGCACTAAAGATGATTCCAGCATCCACTACTGTGCTCTGACTCCTAAATAGCTACTTGTAGCTGAATCCAAAAAAGAAAACTGAAGTTTTGCTAAGGAAAACCAAGCCTCTGGTCTCAGGGGATATAAAATATGCTTTTATTGTTAATCTGTATGTTTGCCTTGCTGTGGATGTCATCTAAAGTTGCATAGGAGGAATGTAGCTGGAGGCTTCTTCCAGCTTTGTATTATTTGGGGTAGGCAGGCTCTGAAATAAAGCTGAAACCTGTGAGGGGTAGGCGGGGTGGCAACTGCTTGAACCTAAACCCCACGAGTGCACTTCCCAGCTGCTTGGTCTCTGGCTTCACAGTCCAACGAGCATACCCTGTTCTCCCCAAATTGTGTCCCAACATCGTGCAGTTAACTTGAAGACACAGCAATATGGATCGATGGAGGCTGTAACTTCTTCCTTAACTTTCTGACTATTGATGTTTTCTAAACAGAAATCCAAACTGGGACAATGGAAATGGGAGAAGAAAGACCTTGTGAAAGAGAAGCAAAATGGGAGCTGATTCAAACGTCTGTAATTAGCTAATGGCCATGAGGGTTCATGAAACATCCCAGCAGTGGTGGTGAAGTACTGAATCTGGAGAAGTGGCTGCCCTCTTCCTTGATGTCTTTAACCCTTGCAGTCCCAGCTGCTGTGGCTTGAGTGTTGGAAACCTCCACCCTCTTTCTGGCCTCTGATCAAAATCAATATTTCAGAGACAAACACAGAAGAGCAAAGGAGTTAAACAAAAGTTCAGATAAGCATAACAAATACTGGAAAGATGAGATTCTGCAAGCAGAGTGCTCTAGGAAGCACTCCCGTTAAACTGGGCAAGGCTCTCATCAATTGCTGTGTGCAGAAAGAGCTATTCTTGGACTCATAAGGAGGTAAGGGATTTATTTCCTCAGCTGCATGGAGTCATGCTATGAGATATCATTAAGTAAGAATAATTAGGATCTGTGCTTTCAGCGCAGAAGATTTGTAGGTTTCCCTGTGTTTCCAGTCCATTCCAAAAAGACCTTTACTAAGTGGTAGTTAGGATTTCTGTATCATTTAGCTATATAATACTTACATGTAATCGCTTTATGTCTAAGTGATAAGTGGCTGTGTTGCTTTCCATTTGAGCACCTCTAGATGAGCTTGGTAATTAATAGTTTGGTGTGATAACAAAATAAAATATTGATGTGTATTTTAATTTGAGAGGTTCAGTGAGCCACCAGAGTGGATTTAATTTATTTGGCAATACCTCAGCTACAGTTAAAACGAATTACAGGAAAAATGACGGTAAAATCTAGAGTGGTCACTTCAGGGCATCTGATTCCATGGTTGCAATGGAGATACGAGTAGTTTGCACTAACATATAGAATTGAATTTTCAGAGTGTGGGAAGCAAGTGTGCAAAGGGTCTGATGATTAACCTTCTGGCACCGGTTGCTTTCCTGCGACACTGCAATTATTACTTCAGGCAAAAACAAATCGTTCCGTGACGTTTTCTTGCTTCATCAGCAGAAAAAAAACTGTTCAGCTCAATCTTCTGCCAAGCCTGAACCTTCTTTTCCTCTCTGTGCATATGGAGGGTCCCCAGGAGGCATACAGAGGGTCTGAAGCAGCATTGTTTAAGAAACCAGAATGAAGGTGGGAGGAGTGCAAAGAGATCCCTAGTGCCCACTGAGTTTATTGCAATGGAGAGGAGCCCAGGGACAACCCATTTGATTGAAGAATTTGAGATCTACTGAGGTGTTTAGTTTTGCAGAGCAACAAATCAGTTTTATGTCATTTTCAGAGCCCCAGTCTTGATCTCTTGTAAAACTGAGTGTTATTTAGATCTGGACCACAGCCTATCACTGCTAATTCTGATACAGAATTCAACTTCCCCTCCAGAGGAATGGGTTTAAACCCAATGTTTTTCCTTAGAGGCAACACAGATTGTTTATTGAGTGACCCAGTGTCAGAGATCCAAGGAAGCTTAAACTGATTTAAAATTTAAAATGAGAATCATAGAATCATAAAATCATTCAGGCTGGAAGAGACCCTTGGGATCATCAAGTGCAACCATCTGCCCTACTCTACAAGTTCTCCCCTACACCATATCCCTCAACACCACATCCAATCTATTCTTAAACACAGTCAGGGATGGTGATTCAACCACTTCCCTGGGCAGCTGATTCCAGTACCTGACCACTTTTTCTATGAAAATTTTTTTCCTAATGTCCAGCCTAAACCTCCCCTGCTGCAGCTTGCAGCCATTCCCTCTCAAAGGGGAGGTCCTGAGTTCCAGGACTTAAAGAGACTGGTTGACTCCTAGTTGGTAAAGCCAGGTTAGAACATAGGCACTGCCACAGTGACAGTGGAACAAACTTGATTACATTCCTACAACTTCTAGCTATTCCTATCCACCTTTATGCTCAATAATGACTGAGTTGACACTCATTTAGGCTATAGTTGATGCTACTGCTAGAAAACCTGTTACTCTGTTAACAGAACAATTGTCATACACTTCATGTTCAGGTTTCCAAATCAGGAAGATATAATCATTAGTGGGAATGATTTATGCAAAGCTACCTATTGATGAGCTAGGAGAGCCCAGAACTTCACTCCTGAAGAGCAACATCAAATAGAACATGTGAGAAAGGAGAAATAATGTCACTGTTGTGAGATAACTATTTTTAAGCTTGGTTGCTTTATTACCATTCCTGGGGTAGGTAACTTGTGCTAGTGTAGTTCCATTAAATTCTAATTCCCCACAGCACTTTGGAGAGTTTTGCTGCTGACTATAATGGGACAGGAGTTTACATTGGACTGCTAATGAGCTGAATGCTTGCACATGCTTGATTGGGTTAGGATGTGCTCTGCTGCTGGCGTGCTGTATGTTACTCTGCTAAGCCCTCTTGGTGCTTATGCTCACAAGCTCTACCTCACCAGGCATAGCAGAAGCTCTTTGGCTTTGTGTCTTATTTGAGATCATGAGTTGCCTTGCTCCATTGCACCTGGCAGGGTGAGCCTAACTCTACTGTAGCCAAACAGCAGAGACTAACATTTGGCTTGGAGGGAATAGAGAGGGTATGGCCCTGAAAAGGTGCAAGGACTTGGCATGGCCCAAGAAATGGGGTCAGCAAAAAGGATCCAGTTGTGAGAAGACAGATGTGGCAGAATACAACAGGCAAGGTGGTGCTGAGCAGTCCTGGAGATCCAGGAAGCCACAGAAAGAGGAAAGTGAAGGAGGAAAAGGGAGAAACAATGACCACTTTAAGCAGATGAAAGTGCTGAATAAGATCACCTGAGTAATTTCATGCCAAGGCACTACCACAGCTATGCATCTTAGGGTGTGCTGCATAAACATAACTACATATTTTTCCCAAAGGAGCTGTGCAATGCAATGATTGCAATGGTCCAGGATAATTAATTGCAACTATTACAAAAATAATAGTATTCTATAACACATCTGTATCTCTTAGGTTCAGGGCATTCCAAATTCTTGCTGGTTTGATCAGTCACATGCTCAGAAACTCTTTCAACACACTAAGGAGAATGATAAAAACTATAAATCAGGTGTTTAAATCCCCACAACCATGCTAGCTTGAAAAATATTCAACATCCCAGGCAGAGGGCCAGATTTTTTTAATATGAGAAAAAAGGGTTCTTCTGCATGTGCTAATGGATTGGATGTTCCTGATGTTCTAGGCAAGTGCACTGTAGGTTTTACAATGGTAATAAAATTCAAATTTCACCCATAAGTCTTCTTGTTGATATGGAGGATAACAGTATACTTGTGTGTGTGTGTGTATGTTTAAAAATACAGTTTTGAAACTGCTGGGGAAGGGAGTGTAGAACAGTATGACATCTCCAGATACCTTTTCCTGAATAAATATACTGAATTGTATTAAAATATAACTAATTTTTAGGTATATTTTTTTAAATACACCTAAAATTTTCCTAAAATTGTAGTATTTAATGCAGAGCAGCAACATGTAGCCTGTAGCACATCAAAGTATAGTGAGCATATCAATATACTGAGTATTAGATAAAGAAATAAATTTTACAAGATCAGAAAAAGAGGCATGACACAAACAAAATAAAGAATGGAAGTCAAACAACAGGAAAGGCGGAGCATCTGTAATAGTTATAATTGATTTTCCATTGCCCTACATAGTTGGTAGCAATTACATCAGAAGTCATGTGGAGATGGCTATAAAACGTTGTTAAAAGAAAAGGCTAAATGGAATAGCCAGTTTGTTCTGACATGACCAAACCTGCTTCAGGTTTGAGTTGCTTGTGTTCAGTTAAGTTCTGGAGTCATAGGTGTATAAATCTGTAATGTGCATTCGTATTTGAGTGAATCAAGGCAAGCAAATTGACTTTTATAAGCCAATATTCCAAAAGTATTCCAGCCCCAGGACACATGAAGTTCAGAGGTATTGTGATGTTAAATTGTCTGCACCTGAACAGACTTTCACAGGACACAACACTGATTTTGTAGCAGGGGTTTCATCTTGCTTTTTGAAAACTTCAGAAATATTCTGAAAGGTGACTCGCCAATGAAATCAAATGCCTTCCAGCAGATTTGTTTCTCTGCCCTCATTCGTGGTTTTATCAAAAACTAACCAGAGGGTTTAAAAAAACCAAAACCTGTGAACTTTTGTCAGAGAAATGAGATGAGATCTCTCAGTCTGCCCAGCCACCGGCAACCAGATCAGCTGTGCTCCACACAGCAAACCTCACCTGTACGGGGATGGTTGAGACCCTGTTTGCTGGGTGACCCTGGGTGAAATGGTGCCCATTTACTTCAGACTGAGATTTAGAATGATTTAGTGAGAGGGTCCCTGCCATGATCTGGTTGGGGGGAAATCCAAAACAGAAGTGTTTCTCATAGATAGATTCCTCACTTTATGCAAAATGTGTTGTGACACATTATCTCTTCAATATGTAGCAAAGTGTACTTTGCAGCTATTGAAGAAATTCAGTTAAATCTAGCCTGTACTTGTGTTCTGTTTCGTTATTTATAGCAAGTGTGGGAGTGTGTTGGCCTCTTCTGACAGCATATCATGGACATCTTAAATTCTGAAAGCACTTTTTTGTTGCCACAGTAAATGTTTAAGAAGTTTAATCTTAAATTTGAGAGTGATTTGGAGGCCAGTCTGTTTGTGACACATTAACAAAATTAGCCCAGGAAATGTGTGTGGAACAAACTCACGTGCTTTTATAATGAGGGAGGTTGTTGGGAATGTACTACCCTCTGCGTGTTATGTTAAGGCATGGCCTCAGTGGTCCATGGTGATACCATGTGGATATGTATGCCCATGGCATTTCCAGAAAAAAATATCTACTGAAACAGCCCAAGTATGTATGAAACCAAATCTCAAGCTGTTGTGGAGAGCACTTTGAGTGGTATGAACTGGAGTTTCGACAGCAAGCATAGTCAGAGGCAAAAGAGTTAATTTTGCTTCAATAAGAAGACATGGAAATAATTTTTTTCTCACTAATTAAATATGAAACAGACTAACTGTATGCAAGTGTAATTTTCTTATCTTATTAGCCGTGTTCATTTCTGAAGTGAATAACTACTAGCACTGGTACAGTATATGGGCAGAATAATAGTCGTACTGATTTTTACTTTAATCTCTGAATACAATTAGCATAATTTAAACCATTATAAGCTACAGCAGATAGAAATCGCATTATAGAGACTGTAGGTGGAGAAGTGGGTGGTCACATGCAGAGGGAAAACTGGAAGAGCACTTAAAATACAATTGAATAATAAGCATGCAGGGGAATGTAAAGCTACATGGATTTGAAAGGCACATTATTTCTAGTGATGGAGGGAGAAAAGTGGGTAATCAAGAGCAAGGTTCAAGGACTTCTACTACTGTGAGGCCTGATCCCAAGAAGTGCTGTGTACCCTACTGTGTGTGCACCGTGTTCACTCCAGTCCTGTTTATATGGATAGGGCTTTCAGGCAAGGTGCCCTGCACCCTTCAGGCAAGGCGGGAGCTGTTTCGGGTGGCAGCAATTGGCCAGACATGGGGCAACTGTGGGAACTGATTAAGCAAAGAAGTAGAGAACATGGACATGCCATTTACACATAGGCAGGAGGGACGATGGTCTAACTCATGCATTTTTAGTTATTTTTATTTTCTTCTTCTTTTTGCATTATTTTTATAATATATATATATTTCTTCATTATTCTTTTTTAAGGCATCATGTGAGTCACTTTGGTACAGGTATTAGAGGGCAGCACAGCAGCACCTCTCTTTCCCTTGTTAGCAGGTTGTAGGCACAATAGTTTATACAATTATTCTATGGGGCATAAATCCCAAATTCCATTTTCTGCTAGAGGAGAGAAGCAGCCTAGTGGAGATGTACACATCACATCCTGCCTCACCAGGTGAAGCGAGGAAGAAGCTAAGATATGATGGGGAAAGGAAAGAGGCAGGTCAGACAAGAAACCAGAGGGTGGGAGCTAGGACCATGGGTGTGAAGTGTGTGTTTGAGTGGGTTCTGTGTGAGAGAGGGAATAGAAGAATGATAGAGAGGAGAAAAAGGAAAGGCTGGATGAGGAGACTGTGGCTGGAAATCCGGAATTGTAGGCTAGGACTGATAGAATAGGTAAAGGCAATGAGTCTGGGAAGAAAGTGCCACAAACGAGGAGAAGAGATGAGGACAAGTCAGTGCAGAGAAACTAAAGCTGGAGTAGAGTGGGAGGAAGGTGTTCCTCACCACAGCCTGAACCTGAGCTTAAAACACTCACATTGTCCTACAATTCTGCTGTCAGCAAATCTTGTTAGAGACACTGTCAAGCTGTTGTATATCACCAGCCGCTGCAGCCACTTCATGGAAACGGAGTTGCAACTCATGGAAAGAACACCCTGAGCTCTTTGTCCTTCCCTTCCTTCATTTACATCCCCTACTAGTTTCTGCAGTGATTTCCAAGCAAGTAACAAAAGTAAACCCAGGAATCTACCCTGTTTAACCAGTAATAATCTGGTGAAATTAAAGTAATAATAAGTTGGCCATACTTAAATTTCTGTGGCCCCTTTTTAATAGTTGCAAGGAATTCTGTAGGATTTGGTCCTATAGAACAGACCCGTCTGAAGTGTTACCAAAGGCAACGACTGTAAAGCTGTGCTGAGCTGGTGTAGCATATATTAATCATTAGGTAAATCTTATTTATACCCTGACAATTTAGCCAGAGCATGTAATTTGAAATGGACTAGAAATGTTCTTCCTCATGTCAGTGAATGTGAGTAAGCTGAGGCCAGGCTTTACTGCTGAAGACCACAATGTGACTTTGACATACTTTCCACATCAAATTTATTGGTTTCCTATCATAAAGACATTTCTGATGTACAGAACGGTGACCTCACCCCTAAGCAGCTGTTTTGTTATTGCAGTGCTCTCTGCTCTTTGAAACTTCTTCCTACAAAAAAACGATCTCCCAACTAAATTCTCTGCTACATAATAGATGGTGCTGTCGCCAAATGGCACTTGCAAAAGCAATCTTCTAGCTGGGTGAATGCCAGACTGAAAGTCCAGAGGCTTGGGCAGTGGCCCCAGGTTGCCCAGAGAGCTCCTACAGAGCTTTCAAATCAAGATGAAAATATTCTGCTTTTTGGATCAGCCCTACCTGCATTTTTATGATGAATTAAACAAGGCTACACTGAGATGTGGCATGTGCTCTGGAGGGGAGGAGGGGAGAGATCATCCAGAAGATCTGAAGAATCATGATTCAAATCAATGTATATCACCTCCAGAAATTTATGCACTGTGCAGTGTTTGCAGATGAGCAGTATTTATGGAGTAAAGATACATTCATACCGTGCAGTTGTGTTTTTGGCAAAGATGACAGGTGATGATATTCCATGAGAATATTTTCAAGATCTGATTTTTGTTTATTCGGCTAATATTAGCTGAATTTAATGCACCGAGAAAGAGTTGCAATTGAACTGCAGGACTCTGTTGCAAAAATTTCAGCCAAGCCAGTTCAGTAATTGATGAGTAGAGGTTGTTTTTTTTTCCTGTAAATTTTATGCTTTATGGACTTTTTAATGAGAATAAAGTCTTTAAATGCAAGTTCCCATGAAATGGGTAGTGGCATCTGCATGAAAGAGAGACACACAAATACAGAACGTTTGTATTTCTGAAGGTGAAAATGAAGGCAGCAAGTAAATCATGTTAATGTATGTTTAACATGCTCTAGTTCTGCTATTTGATTTAGAAAAAAAGTTATGAAAGAATATGAAGTGATAATGAGGACACCCCTTGCCCAGCCCAGCTCTTAAGAAATAGCAGCAGTCCTGCAGCATTGCATTTGTCTCTCAGTGCCAGGGCTCTATATTTAACAAGCTTTCCCCAGCTCCCACACCCAGATGAATTCATTGGAATGCAGAAGGAAAGCAAGAGCTCATCTGACTCATTAGGAGGCTGACACGTAATTACCATCAATTAAAAATGCCTTCTAGAGCCACCGTGTGAATTTGGGTGTGCTGAAATAAACGAAACCATCAGGCCCTGTAAGCAGGACTTAAGCTTGGCAACACGCTCAGGACAAATGCAGTTTTGGTTAATCTGCAAAAAAAAGTTTCTTGATGTGCAGACTAACATGTGAAGGGAACCTTAGAGAAGCAATGCCCAATGCTGTTTTACATCTTCCACTTTGCCATCTCTGACCTGTAAGCAATATACGCAAAGAAAAGCTTCTCTATATTGGGATTGTATTGAAAAAAAACCACAAAAACAAACAAAAAAAACCCAAAAAAAACCAAAAAACAAACCAAAACACCTGTTGTAACAAAATGTTTTGATGATGCCAAATCACTTTCTGTCTTTTCTTTCACCAGCTACCAGTAAGGAAAATAGTTAAGAGGTGGAAGTGAGATGACAAATGATTTTCAGATGAATTTCAGTTTCACTATATTCCAATTAAGATGGATTGAAAACAATTTCCTTTCTTACCCCAAAACCCTTGTCAGAATCTTTTCTGTTTATGCTTAACTTGTTAGATTCAGAATAAGTTATTCAAAAGACTGAAAGGACTGACTTTTGAGCTAACCCAACAGAATTGAGGTACCTCTGTCGTAAATGTTCTCTGAAAAGTTTTATCTCAACATGAACTTTTCCCATTCGTTTAATATTTTAACATGCACTTCTGAACATTTTAATACTGTTGATTAAGCTTTTTATTACAACTTTTGAAAAAATACAATACATCAATTAGAGGTACATGTATGCATAATTACACAAGCACTTTAAAAGTATATACAATAAAATAAGCCTGTGCCTATGCTATTCTTATTTGTATTCACTAATCAGAAGAAGCAGCCAATCCTACCTTTGTCTGTAAGAAATATAATACCTAGTTTTCTAGGACTATTGTATTGTTTCCTCTTGAAAAAAACCCACTCATTAAAGCGTGAGAACTCTCAAGCAAGAACTGCCATTTCTGTTACTATTTATATTCTGGTGGTGAGCAAATCCTTATGTTTAGACCTTTATAAACTTATCATGAAACAGAATTAGACCCACGGGTGGAAAGTATCTAGACCTCCGCCGAAGCCTCTAAATGCTGACACTGCACAAAAAATAAATAACCCGGGAGTGCAGAAATTGATCATGGTATAAAGTTTGACAGATCCTTTTGGGTCTTGTATGAGTATGAGTGTATTTTAGGACAATAAGAAAGTCCAAACAAATCCTTTTGGGTTTGTATGTTTTTTGTTTTTTTTTATAGATGCAAAGTGATGCAAAAACAGATCTGAGTTTTGCATGTTGGTTATACTTCTCATTGGAATATTTGTAGAAACTATAATGGAATACAAAATTAAATCTGCATATATATTCATTTTTTAAAATATTGTAATATATTTTGTCTCTTGTCTGCAGTAAGCAGCTTTTCTTTGTGGGCATGTATGGTCAGAATTCTCAAAAATCCATAATGCTTTTGCTGGCATTTTAGATACACATATGTACTCAGTTTACTGAGGCCAAACAACTACTAAACAGGTCTGAAGGAAAACATTTGAAGTTAGCATAATATAGAAGCGCATATATTCTTATATGATCAAGGAAGAGGTGCTTACAGACCAAGAACATGTCAGGTCCAATTTAACTCAATTTTACCTGTATATGTTAACCTTTTTCAGTATATAGGATTTTGTTCAATGAGTTATTCTACAGATAAACAAATAGTGTTTTTGCCTTTACATAAAAATCCCTCCTGATAACAGGAGCAATCCAGCTGAAAACTGGAAGTCAAGAACCTTGTTTACTTACATAAATTAAATGCAAACAGATATTTTTTTTCACCTAGTGTTTCCCTTTTTTGCTGTGTCTCAAGGAAATTGGTGGTATGTTAGGAATTGTGTCAGTAAAGTATAGAGGTGGTTTTATTAACAATATGGATGTTGCTTTTTTGGAAATATATCTAGAAGATTTACTGCTTGCTATCTCCACTGAAGTTGTATGAATCACAGAAGAAGGTGGAGCCAAGGCTTGGGACAGGAGCTATTTATCAAGCACATTTGAGAACAGCTAACAGGCTGAAAGAAACAGAAGACAAAAGATCCATTTATTTAATCATCCTTGATCATTTGCAGACTTTGTTTGAATGTGTTTATATCTGTACTTGAAAACTGGAGAGAGTGCAAACTTGGTGCCAGGCAGAAAGGCTCTCTCCTCCCAGATCAATTTGATTGAATTCATACAAGGGTACAATAAGTGTTTGAGGCCTAAAGCAATGTGACACTGTTATGTTCCAGTGGAAATTGTAGTCTGTCCTGCTACGTTCATAAACGGAATGTGTCTTGGGTCACAATGCCAACAAATGAGATATTTGCCACCCTTATAGAAAAGACCTTTGGAGCATTATAAGAAAGGGTGATTTCCACAAGGGTGTCCATTATCACCTGGAAGAACCAAATAACAAACAATATCATTGCCATCAGTGCTTAAATAGGGAGTTTTGGGAGGAAACCTCTAGAAACTTCATTATTTCCTAGTAAACTCTGCAGGCTCCTGAGTAGCTTTTGTACACAGCTCTTGGTTTAAATTATGTTAATCTTCTTCACAGGGCAGTGATAAGTAACTTTCTGATTACAAGAACAAAATAAGAAAATAATGGGACAAAGCCTCTGTGGACATGAATCAGTGCAATACCCTTGAAGCCAACACACAGCAGACAATTTCATTTGCTATCCAGCATGTTCTAAAACAGGGAAAGAATGTTAAAATTCTTCTTTTTGTGCTGAGATTAAATCCTGCAAATTTGCCATGGAAACCATTTCTTTCTTTTTTTTTTTTCATTTTTTTTTTTTTAATTTTTTTTTTTTTAATTCTCTTCCTCTCCCTCCTTTTACAGTTGAGTTTTAGTGATTCTTTCAGAGATGAGAGGTCCAAGTATTGCATTTTGGGGAGGTGGGAGGAAAGAGTAATGGGGAGCTGTGGAGGGGGGAGAGAGAGGAATACATTCATCCTCAAAAATGAGTTCACGTCCCTGAGCACCCAGCGTCGAGAGCTAGCAAAGGGCAGATGCTTCTAACAGTTGGAGAATAAAAGCACGGAGGAGGCAGTCTTTCTCCAGAAGCTGAGCAGCCACCCCATGAATCAGGGAGGCCTGGGATGACCCATTTCATTGAGTGCTTGTGTGGGTGAGGGTGGGAGGAGGAATGGGGCTGGCAGGAGAAGAAGCTCTCCCAGACTCCTGAGCTAAGTCACCATCCTGGTTTAATCGTACCCCTGCAATAGTGGCACAGAAGGGAACACTGTTATGATGACCCTGAGTATAAATATGGCCAGTGTAACATGATGGGGAGGGAGGACTGGGACCAGGGACACCCCAGCGTGCACTCCCATCTCCAGTCACATTGGGGGCACCACAGAGGAACAGCTACCCCATGAGAACCCATTATCCTGGGCTTGGCCACACCAGCAGAGTGCTTGGGCATCATGTGGGCTCCTCATGGGCATGGGTAGGGTCTGCCTAGGCAATTTTGGAGCAAAAACCTGCCTTTTGCAGCACACCTGGGTTGTGCTTTCAGGAGCATGGGGTTTTTTTTACCCCCATTTTTAAATTCACTTGTTGCAAAGTATATCAAGGGTAACCCAAAGGTTATCTTGAACTTTTCACGTAAAAAGGCTATGAGAATGGCACAGGAAGGAGGCAAAAAAAGAACAGTAGACAAGGTGGACTTGGTTCCACATTGCTTTTGTTTCATCTGCAAATTGGGGGTCCATTTTGAATTGGATGCAAAATTTAAATCAATCTCTCCCTCTTTTCATTCAGTCAAGATTTGTAAATTTTATCTGTCTGGCAAGATTGCCAGTATCATACAAGATCTGTCCTGTACCAGCCCACTGAAGTGACCTTTGGGTCCATCTGTCTCTGTCCTCCTATGCTTGGTGATTGCAGTTTTTCATCTGTTTCTCTCAGGTGGACTTTCCATGCCCTTGTCTACTTATGGAGCATTTAATCTTCTTTCTGTTGGCATAATGTCTTGTCTGTTTGCTTATAATAAACATGAGGAATATTTTATGGTGCCTCATCAACCACATTGAATTTTTAGAATTATATGTTCCTCCCTACTTTTACTCACTCATACAGGAGAGTTGTTCATGACAAAGATGAGACATTTCAAGGATGATTAGATGCTGTAGCAGCCTAGCACAAAATTACATCTTTTTGCCCTGCTGTGTTTTTAACGCAGTACCTCACTGACTTCCAAAGTCCTCAGCTGTTCACCCTTTTCTTCTGAAGATGTCCACAAAATATAGTTAGAGAAAATTCATACTCACTCACCACTTCAGCAAAACTTCAGAGACTGAATAGTCTAATCAGGGTTTACAACATTCAGGTTTTGCATGTTAGTAAGTTTGTGTTTATTTTTCACAAATAATTTATTAATAATTTATTAATAAATTATTAATTATTTGTAAGCCTTTGGTGTCCTGGAGCCTGTGTCATAAGTTTGGATCTGCCTCTGTACACAGACTTGTACATACCCCAGAGATCATCTATTTTCTTCTAGTTTCTGAGCATAAAATTTCTGTATAGGAATGAGTTTCCTTCTCCACTGAGGTGCTTCTAGACCACATGCTGGGCACTGAACATAAAATATGAGTTTTTCTTCATATATTTACTGTCTCAAAGGGCTCACACTCTTACTGCAAGCTGCATTTAACTGCTTTTTGTGTACTGCTTTGCATTTCTCATTCTTGCACAACTGACTGCAAGATACATAAGTGAACACGTTATTTTTCTGCAGTGAAATCCAAAACAAAAAAAAACCTTTACACAAACCTCCCAAAAAGTGAGCTCTGAAGTTTCAGGTACTTTCCCGACTTGCAAATAGACTGTCAGTATTCTTCCAATGAAGCTTTCAGGTTCATCAAACTGTTCCAGCTCCTCATTGCTCTGATTGCTATTTGTGTGCTTTGCGCTGGTGTTAAATTTTGTATATCTACTTCTGTGAGTTCTGCACAGCATTGAAATGCCTGCTGATTCAGAAGGTAATGGGGATTTTTTTTTTTCCAGGTCAGTAAATACAAGCTTAGGATTCATCATGCAGACTGGTAATGTTGAAAGACCAGCTTTATGCTTTCAGCCCTAAATAGGAAAGTCAGTCTGCTATCTAAAAGGGGTAGAAAACAAGGGACTGTGGGGTAAAGCAGTGGTCAGGCATTCCTTCAGTCAACTTTTGAAAGCCTCTCTTGCATTTGGAGTCTCATATTTGACATTTGGGAGACTCAAGATTTCTGCTTTGTCAAGGTTTTTTGCTATGTTGAAGTTTGGAACCGAAATTAGTTATTTCCACCACCACCACCCCCCTCAAAAAAAAAAAAAGATGCATTTGAAGTGTTATATCCTTCTGAAACTTTAAAAAAAAAAAAGATTCTTGTACCCAGGGAGCAACTGAATGGCAAATCTTTTAGGATGTTGCAATATATTTTCGTAGTTCAGTTGATAATGATGTATGCATATATGTTAAGTACATACATAGGTATACATGTATACACACACATATATCTATTAGAGGAATGCAAGCTTTCCTTCACATCTATGAATGTTTTAGACTCTGGTTTCATGACCATAGATGTGGAGTTTGGAAGATTTATTATATTAATGCTGCCTTGGAGCTGGAGACCCAGGACCGTGTGATCCCCGCTCACGCCCACAGAAGAGAAATAGTGTGGGGATGTAAAACCTGGTAGTCCACACTGCAGAACTATTCAGAGATTACATTTTTGTCATGTCCAAATGTCCGTGTGCAACACTCAGAAACTACTAAGTTTGTTAAACCTAGCAAGAATTTTGTATCATGGAAAGATTTCCAGTGAGTCCCTGTGATACGCTTGCACTCCTGTCTCTCCACAGTACTTGGTGTGGCAGCAGAGCATCTCCCAGATATTTACTCACAGAGCCAGGGTGAAGTGCAAAAAGGCTCTTACACTCCCATTGCACACGTTGGGGTAAAGCATGGTGATACTGCACTCACCCAAACACATGAGAAGCCTGAGGCAAAAAGTACATGCACATCTCTGAAGGCCTAGACTGCAGCCCTAGCTACAGGAGCATCCTTCTTCTGCATAAATAAAAGGATCCTGTTGGAATAAAGCTTCATGAGAAATGCAAATTTGTGACAAACTGCCTGATTTCTGTGCTGTCGAGGCTTTCTGTGCAGTAGCACTAGATGCCAAAAGAGAAGCAAGAGAAAAGTGTGAACCCAAACCTGCTTCTCAAAGGCAAAGACAGAGAGTGAGCCCATTCCTGCCACCATCTTGCCTGCAGGGGCTGCTTTAGTCCCAAGGACAGCAGTGAAGGAAAGTCTGCACCACTGTATCTGGGACACCCTCGTTTTCCATCACATCCTCTGCATCTTCACAAAAACTGTGAGAGCCCAGTTATAATTAATGAGCAGGAAAAAAAAAAAGGGGTATCCCAAACAGCTTTGGTTAATATGGAAAGTAAAAGTGACCATGGCTCCTTCCTCATTGCCCTTTTGCAGTGAAGGACATCAGGAAAGACACAAATTGAAGTAAGAAAGCTGGAGGTCTCTAGGCTAATAGATATTTTTAGGCAGCTTTTGCTGCTGCTCTTCTGAGTGGCCATTTCTGAGCTATTAGCTTCCTAATTTGGCCATCCATTTCATTGACAGTGAGTCTGCCAGTGTGCTTAGGCACAACGTGCTGTAACCCATAAGGGGCAATGCTCAGACTCGGAAACAGGTGGATGAGACTGAGCAGAGTATGAACAGGGGAAGAAACATAACAGCACAGTCTGCTCTCAGGGGGTAAGCACCATGGCAGGGTGCGTTTGGAGGAGGAACAGCTAATGGGTTTACTTTGGCAGCTTTGCTTTCCCTATATGCCAGGATCAGCAGAGGAAAACACTGAAGCACTCGGATTAGACACAGGAGTGGGAGAGGAGGTGGGAACTGACCCTGCTGCTGGGCTCTTATCTGGGTATCAGAGACAGAGCTGGACAGCAAAGTCTTGTCAAAGTGAGTGGAATAAGTTGGATGTGGAGGACGAGAGTGAGCCAAGAACATGGAGTGGTGAAGGACATCAGCACAATTATCTCACCAGCTACCTTCTGAACCTGTGGAAGGGTGGCTTGCAAGCAGTGAAGGTGGAGAGGAGTAGTGCAGGCAGGAGGGGATCAGGAAATCTGCAGTATCCTGGCAGTGCTCCTTGGAAATTTTATGAAGTAAAAATATTATTTTATTTGTGTATAGATACAAAGGGAATTCTTTTTGGCACCTCTCTCCATCCTTATTATTGTTGATAATTGGCTGCAATTTAAAACTAAAAAGCAAAGAAGAGAGGAAAGGGAGGTTTTGGTGTACTTGAGAATGCTTATTTTAAAATAGCTTGCTTAACAACTTGTGAGAGTGTTTGGAAATCAGGTGGTTTTGTGTATTTTAACTGGACATTCTAACAAAATCTATGTGGACAGTATTGGTGCATGATACAGTATTTCTTACCCAGGATTAGCAGGATTTTAAATCAATAGCTTCAGGGCTAAAAGACAAGCACCTTCCACTTGAAACAAAGGAATAGCTCATGGTATTAGCTGCTCTGGTAGAACATTCATGTTGGCCACTTCCTTAGTCATGGTAAAGTTCGATAAGTAGGTTACAGTAGGGTAGCAAATATTTCCCTGATTGCTGTGTTGTACAGTACCTGACACAAGGTTGGCATCCATGCAATATAAGACACTTGAGATAATTGTTAATGTATTACAGTTGTTTGTTTGGGTTTTTTTATTATAGTCATTCTATAATAGTCATTAGTATGAATTGATACTGCCTCAGGGAGCACATGTGCTATGAGGAACTTCTCTGTGCTCCTCATCTAATAGAAACAGACTTTCCTGCAAGACATAAAGATGTTTGGTTACCTGAACTGCAGACTTCACCCTCTGTTATGACATAGACATGGCACCCAAAATTAATGTTTGAACTGATGTGAAGATATGAAACTTGTTAATTCCCCATCCCTTGTGTAACCTTTTTCTTTAATTGTGGTCCAAAATCAGATTAGTATCTGAAGACTTGGTGCCCAGTATGTGTAAAGGAAATCCTTTCTATTAATCTCTCCTTCCTGTATGCTAGCACTCCTGCAACTCAAAGCTTACACAGTATCACGTCCTTCCATGCACTACCATCATGCATGCAAGCAGGTAATGATTTTTCTTCTCTTGCTGTACTGAAAGTAGATGATTTGCTGTTTCTTTTGAAACATCCTCGAAGCTCTCGTCATGTTGTGCTTCGTGCAGTATTGGTTTGGCATAGGGAGTGCAGAATTGCCCCAGCTTGCATAAGAGGCTGGGAACTGCTCCGAGATAGCTGAGACAGAGGGAGGACCTTGTCAAAGTGCAAGCAGCTTTGCACAGATGGCCTGTTTTCATTTGAAACAATTTCAGATTACGTTTGGACATTTTTTTTTCTATTTACAGTGTAAAGGAAAGTGCAGAGCAAAGAATAAAGAGCAAAGATGGATGTCCACTCACTCTAGGGAAATAAAATACTTAACATTTTCCTTACACGCCCCTTCTTCCTAGCCTGTGTGGCATGATTCCTGATCCAGGATTTTCTGGGGTTTAAGAGTGTTCATAATTTAGGATTTTTAACACTGTAAATCACCTAAGATTATTGGCAGTTTGCAAGCCTTAATGTTAGTTTTTGTCTGGAAGTTAGAATGTACCAATAAAAGGATAGGTGTAACTGAGCATGGAGGAGAGGAGCAAGAAAGAAACACCAAATATCATATTAATTTTGTAAAGGAAAAATGCTAAAAAATCCACACTTGCTGTTACAGAATTCGATGATATTTTTTTTCTAATAGTGGGGTTTTAAATTTCATTGTGAATTATTGAATTGCTTTGAATAGCAATTATATTTTTGGAAAATTATTCTATAATGAAGTGCTATGAGACAATAACATATATGATAAAGTACATGATGATAAATTATAATGCATCTGACATTTTACTTCTTTTTAAAATAATTGTGTTTATACTTTCTCACATGCACAGTTAGAGATAAAAACATGCTAATTAAATACTCTCTTTTTCAAAGACCTACATGAATATTTTTTACTTTTCATACTGTATAGCCTACATGAAAAAATTGTGATGATTTATATCAAAAGGAAAGCTGACCCTTTAAGATGTGTTGGCATTTTATGCAGTCTGTTAAATTGTATCAAAAATTCTTTAAACTGGAATAGAGTCTCTTAAATTATTATATACAATAAATGATATAACTAACCCATAGAACCACATAAATTATCTTCCCATTTTATTATGTAATGATATTAAGAGAAAAACTTTCCTATCAGTTTAGGAAATGTTCATTTCTCCCTATCCATCATAACCTTCTGCCTTGAAGGAGATAGTGATAAACCTGTAATTCCAACAACTTATTAATATATTTGCAGTGCTTTAAAAAGGTGGAAGAGTGATTATATATTTTTAATGGTAGGTTAACAAATATTTTATATTTGAATTTTTCTCAGTTAGTATTTAATTGACATATTTGCATGGTTTTCACACAGTTTTACAAGTTACTAAGCAATCAATGAATATATTTTCAATCATAATTTTTTCAGGCTACATTCTAAAATATCTAAAATAAAGTGGTAAGGAGAACTTACTTTCTGTTTTGTCAGGGTTCTGACAAAAAATACTGTAGTGTCCATATTTTCTGGTAAAATTCTAAAAATAACACTAGCAGAATTTTCTCTTGTTGGCCAGAAGAAAGTGTTACATGCTACAAAGAACAGCATGCTTCAAAATTGTTCTGCGGTTGCAGTTCAAATACCTTTTCCTTACAGGTTACCAATTCATCCTTTTTCAGAAGTATATTAAGCTCCTATTCTGCAAACACTTAAACCAGAACTGCAAATACTTTCAGACTCAGAGATTTAAATGCTTCTGAAAAAGAATTAATGGTTGTGTCTGACTTGCAAGCATAAACACGGCAGTGCGAAAACTGGGATCAAATATTTCATTATTTTGTGATTACAAATTGAATTCAGGTTCTATAGAGTTGACTAAAATTAATGTTAGAGGTAGTTATTTTGGTTCAATTAGTGCTATTAAAATAATGGGTTTATGAGAAAGACGGAAGGTATGTCAATTCCATACTTTCATTTTTTAACAAGGCTGTATGTAAGAAAAAATACTGCAACAGAGAAGACAAAATCACTTCTCTCAAATCTGTTCTCTAACGGAAATTCTTAGAATCATCAAATCATAGAATCATAGAATTGTTAGAGTTAGAAGGGACCTTAAAGACCACTTAGTTCCAAGCCCCCTGGCATGGGCAGGGACACTTTCCACTAGAGCAGGTTGTTCAAAGCCCCATCCAGCTTGGTCTTGAACACTTCCAGGGATGGGGCTTCCACAACTTCTTTGGACAACCTGTTCCAGTGTCTCACCATTTCTTCTAGAAATCATTTCAGACATCTGCAGGCTTTGGGTCTTATGAGCATTCTTCACAGACAGAGAGAAAGTGTACGAGCACAACTGGAGTGTTTTTGAACTTGTCCTTGAACCCTCAGCAAAGCTCTATTTCTTTCAACAACGATGATATTCTAAATCCCCTGCTCTTCACAGAGCTTTCAGTCCAGATTTCAGACTTCTTACCCAAGGGAGTGGCACTCCTTGTTTCCCAGCATCCAGGCCTAGGCTGGGGTGGTGTGTCCAGGGCTGGGAGCAGTGCTGCAGAGCCAGCCAAGGGAGTCCTGCATCATTGTTTGGCTTGGACTTCATTCCTCTGGAGGTACCTAGTGGTCAGGCATTCACATTCCCAAACTGGTACAAATACAGTATTAATCTAATCTGCACTTCTGCTAGAATAAAGAATCAAAGAATCATTTAGGTTGGAAGAGACCCTTGCGATCATCAAGTCCAATCATCAGCCCTACTCTACAAAGTTCTCCCCTACATCGTATTCCTCAACACCATATCTAATCGACTCTTAAACACATTAAGGGATGGCCACTCAACCAGCCCCCAGGGCAACTGATTCCAGTGCCTGACCACTCTTTCCATGAAATTTTTTTTTTCCTAATGTCGAGCCTAACCCTACCCTGCTGCAGCTTGCAACCATTCCCTCTTGTTCTATCACTAATAACCCATGAGAAGAGACCAGCACCAACCTCTATACAATGTCGTTTCAAGTAGTTGTAGAGTGATGAGGTCTCGCCTCAGCCACCTTTTCCTCAAACTAAACAGTCCCAAATATGACTAGAGTGACTTTTTCTTCCTCTTTCTCTTTCTTTCTCTTTCTCTCTCTTTCTTTCTTTTTCTTTCTTTTTTTTTTTCTTTTTAATTGGAAAATGGCTAAAAGTTATTCCTGACCTTTTTATCTTGCCAGCAATGCCACTGCCTTTCTATTAATAACAGGCTTTGGGGAGTGTTTCGTCTGCTCTGGCAGCAGAACTGCTATTTCTTACTCAGTTTGGTGTCTGCAATTACAGTACTTTTCTGAAGTGCAAAAGACATCTATAAAAATCAAACCCATTTCCCTGCTTAACATCAGACACAGTATGGTAGCTCACTGCAGCTTCCAGCTTACATTACTTTTTTCCATCTTTTTGTTGAAACTCTGTCTGCAGTGGTTGTCAGCAAACATTTGCTGTCAGTGAAGGTGAAGGACCCTCACTGAAGTGGCAGGAATAATGTACTTCATCAAAGAGCAGCTTAAATTTGTTTAGCTTGGATGTTTACTGATGTCTTGGTTGAGACCTTCAGCTTCTAACAGTGTCCCGCATTGCCAATATACCCGCATCGTCCTTGAAGGCAATGCGAGTGAGAAGCTGGAGAAGGGAATCATAAAGAGCTGGTTTTCATTTCCTAGGAGGCTCTAATTTCTCCCTTTTGGATGGATAGTGCTGGTGAGGCTGCTTTCTTGTACCTGGTCTCCACGTGGTCTCAAGGCTTCTGAGAGGTCCCCTGACTTCCCTGAACAGAAATAAGTATTAGCAGTATTAGTATTAAGCATCCTTTCTTAAAAAGGAAGAAGATGGTGTTGGTGTATCAGGGAGGACCAAATAATACTCAGTTTCAGGGGACTCCCTGGGAGGGTCGATGATACTGTCGCTGTCTATTCTTCACTCAGGTTTGGAAAAGCTGCTGCTTCTTACAACAGGCCGAATTTCTCAGCAGGCCCAGCAATGAGTAACCTTCTTGTAAGCAGAGTTTCAGGCTGTCAACTACAATTCAGGCTGTCAATTACAAGCCTATTTCACTCTTCCATCCTCCTTCCAGAGGGTTTCCCTTTCCTTTGCCAAGCCATCCAGGGTGTACTTGTCCTTTACCTATGTGCAAATCTTAGATTGTGTCATGCTGTTATGGTTTGTTGGGGTTTTTTTGTGTAGGTCCACAGCAGTTTTCACAGGAACAGAGAGCCTGACCAGCCTTTTGGGGGCAGCCCACTGTGCTTTGTCCTCATCCAGGTGGTCCCCTGGGGAGGAGCATGGGTGCATTAGCAGATCCCTAAGCATTCCCAGTTCTTCCTGGCCCAGCGCATGACCCAGGGGACACCATGCATCCCAAGCTCCCCACCAGCCTCACAGTAACCCCCTCTGCCCAAACCATGCAGCCAGTGAAGCTTTTTTCCCACCCTAACGCTAGTTCTGGCTCCAGCACTGCAGCAGCATCCCTTTCCTTCAACCCCATCTGGGAGAGGCTGCTGTCCACTGAGGGACTGGAGCGACATGGCAAGCGTCGGCTGAGCCATCCCACCTGCCTGGTGCCAGCAGACAGGTCAAATCCCCCACGAGGGAAGGGTTATGGATGCAGGCACTGCAATAAACAACAAATCGACTGTGAATCCGCAGTCACAGTTCTGCGGCTGTTTTCCTTGGAGTGGTCTGCCTGGTGATAATCTGCAACAATAGTCTGCTTTTTCTTTTTTTTTTCCACCGGCCGCTTGTTTTCTTCCATGAATTCTCCATCGCCTCTTGTGTTTTACCTTCCCTGGCAAAACGGTTTCTCCTCACGACACGTAACTCTCCCCCAGGGCCAGTTATGTAAGGTATTGCTGCTCGGTGTTTGCACAGCCCTACGTCTTGATCCCCCGTAGAGAGCACATTGTGTATCCTACTGGCAGCAAACAAAAGCGGCTTCCTATACAAAATACACAAGTCTTGCTTCTGTGCTTGCATGCTTAGGCAAACAACCTCCTGCGTTTTGGGACGCGAAGGAAGAAGGCTATCAGTACCCACTTTCCAGGTGATGCATGGCTCTGAATGGCGTGGAAAAAACAGTAAATCCTCCCAATCTGCTTCGCTAGTCTGCATTGTATATGCATCTTTCGCACTTCACGTGGTCGTACTACTTTAAATGCGAACAGCTCTTCCAGCTAGCAGCCTCATAGTCATTTCAAAGACAAACACGTTTGTTTTGTCTTTAACTGAATGTATTCATACTGGATGATAGCAGAGGGCCTCCTCTTTCTCAGGAGGCTCCTTAAGTTTCAGCTAGTGAGATGAAGTGACATTTTCTTTAAAAATGAAAAAAAACGGACAAAAATCCCACCTCCCAAACCCCCAAGTTCTGATGTATATGTCATAGCTGATATGACTGTTGACACTTCTGTTGTGAGTAAGGTGTAGGTGCTCTTGCAGGGGGGGGAAATTATCAAAAACTACCTTCTTGATTATCTCTTCCTCTCTATGTCTGGATGATTTGTGTCTTCCCCTCTCCTGCCTTCCAGGCTTCCCCTACACATGTAGCTGCACTGCAGTTTGCTCATTACAGGTGATGGACTAAGTCCCAGCAAATAAGCCAGAATTGCAGCTATCCAAACTCTGGGCATTGGGGCAGGCTGGGGGCAGAAATGATCCTGCAAGCCGCACTGTGCTCAGCACTGGATGACTACCAGCATGGCAGTCTGGGTGGCCATGATACTTTGGGGCAGCTTCACTGCATCCCACTGGTATTCCTGTGAGCGCTCGGGCCACCCAGACACAGAATGCATTGGCTTCTGACTAGGTCAGGCTGATCTGACAAAGGCTGGTCGTAGGGTAACCTGCTGCTTCCTTCCATTTTTCAGCACAAGAAATAAAGGGGTTTCTGAAACCAGGTGCAACAGATGGCAGGGATGTGAGGCTTTCTTGGTGACGTGGCAGGATGCACTCAGTGTCAAGGTCAAGGAAGGGTCTGGCTCCAAGTTTGGGTTGGTGGTTTACCTTGGGGGAGGGGAAGAAAAAATGGTCCTGGCTGGTTAGATAGAGGTTTGTTTGCTCTCAAATGAGGGATTTCTAAGGGAGAAGGAGCTGGGTTGTGCAGAGGTGAAGATGCTCAGGAAAGCATAGGGGGAAGGCCAGGGTTGGCAAGGATGAGCGCAAAGGAAATAATTAATCCTTAACAAATGTGTGAGTGGGAGGCATAAGGGGCTCGCTGAGGAGGGATGGAGCTATATTGGAGAGGGAGAGGTTGGGAATTGAATGAAATAGCAAAAGAGTTGCACAGAGCAAAAAGCAAAACAAAACAAAACTTTCCCTTGCCATTACTGCAGATAGCTCCATTTTTTCCTACCCTGTCAAACTGAAACACTCCCTGTAGCAGCCTCCAGCTCCTCGCCTACCTTCCAGTTTCTATCCTACAGCAATATCTCCCAAACTGCAAGGTACACCCCCTCTTGAGAAGGAAGGAGGAGCAGAACCCACAGAGAGAACAAGAGATGGAAGAAGCATATGAGTGCTTGACTGGCTCCCTGTCCCTGAAAGCAGGTCCCTCACAGGAAAAATTGCCAGCTGTTCATTTTTCTTCCTAAAACCAAATGCATAAGAAACTATGTATATGGTTTTAATATAGGCAGTTAGAGACCCTTATGGCCAGCCCAGTTACTACACCTACTAACAGCCTGTGCTGTGCCGAGGACCATCTGACACCAAGCTGTGGGTACCTTTGAGCCACACAGACGTGGTGGTGGTGTGGTTCCTTGAGCACAGAGCTGTCAACAGAGCACTGTCCCTTCCCATCTGTGGCTGGACACCCTCTCCTCAAGGCGGCATTAGCCCTCCCAGCCACCCCTGAAGTTGTGTTTTTTTCCATGTTTAAATTGCAATCCCCTCGCCAACCCGTGTTACAAGATAAGTCATTAGCTCCATAACTCTATCTTCATTTTTTGTACCTTTGTGTTACAAATGTGTTACAAACGTCTTACATGTTTCATTGGGATGGGAATACGGGATTGCTAAATTTCTGCTATCCTCTTCTGCCTGAGAAAACTGGAAACTGTTAAACACATCAAAGGTATCAGACCGAGTTACTGTCAGGAGCCAGATTTGTGTCCTTTTTCACTAGCACTCATTGCTTACAGACACCGAGTGAAGTATGGTTTACATTTCTTCCAGTTGTCTCCCATATTTGTAGGCTGTCAGATCTGATAGACCTTTTAGTCACTCTGTTTTTCCACTTATCTTCTCCTTCTTTAAATTGTGTGTAATCCTGGTACTGTGAGACATTCAGTGGGTTTTGTGGGACCACAGCACTTCAGAAACATCCTCTCCCTTCAGTGTCTGCTTCCAGCTGCCTCTCCTCAAGAGAAAATTGGTTTTCTCAGTCCCTCCCCACACGTTGTCCACCTCCAGCATTAAAGCCACATAAAGGAGTGGTGCATCTTACTGTGGATGCTACTAGCTCTTGCCCTCGCTGCTGTGATGCTCGGGGAGGAGCAGCGACCTGCAGGCCAGCAGCTTGTGGCAGGCGGCTGCTGCTGTTTTGCAGTGCACTCCAGGGGAAACTGCACCACTTCACGCAACCAACATCCGCCTGGAGGAGGAAAAAAACCACAACTTTGCAAAAGTACTATTGGGAACAAACCCAGAACGGGAAACCAACTAGCTCTGTTCCATTGCAGCTTTTTTTTTTCTTTTTTTTCTTTTTTTTTTTTTTAATATATATACATTTTCCACACAACCGTGTGTGATCTCCCAGCTGCTAATTACAGACTTCTTACGTGGGAGGGATACAGATTTCAGTTACATCAGCATTAATCTGGAGCAACCGTATCGATGAGCTTACAGCGTGAAGGGTTTTTTGCCTTACATCTTAAATGTAATATTAAATGGAAAATGTCTTTGTGGATTCAGGACTTTTTCAATAATTTTAAGGGAATGCTCCCTTTTTATCTCCTCTTCCACTCAAATTCTATTTGCTTCACTAAAAAACAATTTTGTCTTGGTTTTTTTTGCCAGAACTGAGACAGAGGTGAAATTTTGGTCTAGAGTGGCACTTGTAGCTGAATCTGTGTTCACTCACATTCAAACTCCATGATTGAGTGGGAGATGAGACTCCTCCATGGTCATGCAAAGCTTGGAGGTAGATCAAGCCTCTTAGATCCATCTATTATAAGGCTTACTAATTCTGGTGGCCTAAAACACTACCCCTGGCAAAGAAGACAGAAGTAGGACTTCTCAGCACGGGCTCACTCTCATGTCATCATTAGCACAAGTCACGACCAACCAGGCACCTGCTAGTCACTTTCAGGTGTCTGAGACATCCTCCTTGCACCCATCTTGCTTTTGGCATGCTTCTGCATGTCTCTTAGTTCATGAAAAAGCAGCTTCAGAGCTCTGGAGTAACAGTGGTGGATGTGCAGGAGCTGGGTATTAGTTTTCCTTTCTTAGGCACTGGCAACTTGGGCAGAGATCACAGTTCATTAAAAGAGAAGAACTTTTCACTCCTGTCACCATCCTAAATAGGCAGCAAGAAACATAAATACTGCTTTCCCACCTCTGGCGTTGCTTAGTTCCTTAAACTTTCTAATAGTTACTGGTTTTCTCTGCCAGTAGTAGTGGATAGGAAGTTGTGGACCCAGTGATGAACTGCAGGAGCATTTAATTAATGTTGTGGGAGAATAACTGCTTTCCCCAAGTTATGTTCTCAGTTCTAAT
>VZTM01012500.1:0-49080 GCA_013400555.1 Jacana jacana | reverse complement strand
CCTACTTTTTCACTACTTTTTCTTTCTCGTATGCAATGAAGAACAGTCAGTGGAAGGAAAATCTAAAACTGAAGGCATATGGTATTTTCTTGCAGCCTTGAGCATATCTTAGACAATTTGTATGATTGTAGGAAGCCCCATGGGCCACAGGTTCCCTGTTTTTAAAATGGGCATTATAATATTTAACCAGGTCAAAAAACTGGGAGGAACTTGGGAGGGAAGTGCTTTAAGGAATGCACAAGGGACAGCTCTTAGATTTGCCCATATGTCCCCACACTGTGCAGCTCTGGCCTCAGAAAGAAAATTATGGGCGAAGATCTTGTTTCCTATTTTGATTGACCTGGGATTACTCCTGGTGTTTTGAATGACCTTATGTGAACTTCCGGTTTGAGTGATTCCTCAGCAAGAGACACTCTGAGACTGAGACTTCAGAAGCACCAGTAACAAAAATAAAGTGTAACAAGATAAATATAAAATAAAATGCCAGTCGAAATCCCTCTCTTCTCACTTTCCTGCAGATATGTTATTGCTGCTGCTGCCATGTGTACATGAGAAGTGAGAGCTGAGGATGCTCAGCACTGGGAAATGATGTGGGTGGGTGGGGCTGCCTAAACCTGGAGGAGCAGAAGTGATTTGGGCTGGCATGGGCAAGGGGGCAAGCAGGCACTGCTCTGGGCGACCTGTACAGCCTCCCATGGGAAGGCGAAGGGGCAGAAGGTTTAACTCCCATCCCACTGCCCTGGATATTTGCGCTGGCTAGGCAATACGGCTTCCTTATAGATGCTCAAAAAATACATATATATATAGAAAGCCTATTTCTCTTATCAGATGCAGAAATACAAATACAAATTTCTGGGCTAAACTGTGGGCAGCACTGTTAACCCCAGACATTGCAGTATCCAGAGATAAACTCAGAATCACAAAAAAATGAATCCTATTGAATTCTGATTTTTTAAAAAATTATAGCTAGTCCAAATTTTCTTGGTTTTCTTTGTGGGAAAGCTAAACATTCAACAGTTTCAAAAGGGAGGTGTGGGGAAAGATATTCTCCAATCTCCAGGGCCAGGGCTATGAGACCTCCCCAGCAGTTGTAAGACATATTAAAGCTGAGAGGTGGCAGGAACATCTCTTTAATGCGACATCTAGATGGAGGGGAAAGTGGTTGCCAGGGTGACACTGAAAATAGAGCTTGGCCTACTCTGTTCCCATTGCAAGAGAATCCTCAAGGATAGCTTCAATGGGAGATGTACGCTGCATACAGTGGGAACTCATGTTATGCTGTTGCAAACACGTGCATTGGTGGCAGCATACCTAGGAGAGCCCATAAATGTGGGCGAATGCTTCTCAGGTGCTGCTCCTAAATGCAGAAGCCTGAATTTTGGATTTAGAAAGTAAAATAAAGTGAAGCTTTTGTCCTCTCCAGCACCCGCTTGCATCTCATGCACCTTTGTTGTCTCTGAGCAACAGAAACATTTGGGCTCAGATATAAAAATGTGTTTCAAACTTTGGATCTGCAGAAATAGTTAGTTAATCAAGTGTAATCTTAAGCAATTTAGTTAGTTTAAATATATCTCATAAAGATTTTCTTTGGAGTCTTTCTCTTGGAAAACCATATTACCAAGCCTTTTAACACTTGGAATTAAATTAAAATGAAGGCTTTTGCCATGTTATTTTCTCTCTTTTTCTTTTTTTTAGTGATAAATCTTGAGGTATATTTTCCTTTTAAAAGTTATTTCTCTGCTCTTTGTCTTTTAAATCAGCACTTGTTGAAATTCCGTAGAAATGGGGCTGCCCTGCCTCTGAGGTGATTTACACTGAGAGGAATGTTAAAGAATTACAGATGACTGTTGGTAACATACCTGTGTAACATTAAAATCAGGTTAATTGCTTACATTTCACTGGAAGTTATGGATTGCTGCAAAGCTTAGTACTTCAGCAGATACTGGTACAGCAGGGGGGTTTTATTGATAGTTAAATAGCAGTAGAGGTTGTCTGTGTTCAGAAGGGACCTCTTTGAGGGAGGACAGAACATTTCTCAAAGCTTCATATTTTCCCAAAGGGATTTTTTGTAGCAGAACATGCCTGCTGTTCAAAGGAAATATTCCCTGTATGAGCAAATGAATGAAAAAGTTAGCTTTACAATAGACACCCTATTAAACTTTAAGGGGGCTGAAGTGAAGGAGCCCAGCTCCATGTGTTTTCAGAAAGCTAATAAAAACCAGAAAATTATCTGTGGTGCTCTGCAAGTCAGCATAAGTACAGGAGGCTGTTGCAAAACCGGCAGAAGGAAGCAGGAGACAGAGGCACTGAAAGAACATAACTAGGCAGTGATACAGCAAAAATCCAAGGCAGTGAGTCTTTGCAGTTTTAATTGACAAATTTAAATGCCAATTTGTAATACCATCTCTCTCCCACTCATTCTCTTTTCAACTTTCAAGTAAGATTTTGAGTGGCAAATAAGGAGTCTGCCCCCTCCCATTAGCAAACCAGGGGATGTGAGTACTCTGTGCATGCGTGGAGAGGATGTTGTTGCTATTGACAGCTCTTTGTGCAAGTGCTGAAGCAGCATGGGGGGAGTCCAAACATGGGCGGTAGCCCCACAGCTCACTGCCCATGGCTGGTACAGCTGTTTGGTCTCTGGCCCTTGGTGAGGCAGACAGAGGGTGGGGATGGGAATCCATTTCTTGGGTCCCCTTTCCATTTGTCCCACAAAACCAGCCATCTCCAGTCTTGTGGAGGGTGCTTGGTGAAAGAAATGGGCAAATGTTTCAGATGGAGTTCAATTTTGCCCTCGTGTCTGCTCATGTGGGCATGTGTGTGCGTGGGGTAGGGTGGCTTTCTTGGCCTAATCTGTCAGCTCTGTAGATATTCCTGTAATAAAGACTCATGCTAATTACACAAGACAAGTTGACTGTTTTATTGTACAGTAATTGCTGCTCTTGCAGGACATCCACCCACTTCACTGTGAGCAGAGGCTCCAGGCTTTTCTCAAGACATCTGAGTTTATGGAAAGTTTTAGAATCTGATTTTTACAATATTTGCCAGTGCAGACTGAGGAGGGAGCATTTCAGAATTCCCTTTGCTGCCTCAAATTCAGCCAGATTTCTTATAGGAACTGTGGAAAACATTAAAGGAACCCATGAATACAAAAATGAACATTGCAATCAGAAAAGGGGGCCATCTCTCCTAATGGCGCTTTATTTAACCAGTGGCAATGTGCTGAGAAACCTGGAGGAAGTAGGTCAGCTAAGAAACCTGGTACTACAAACACTTGCTGTAAATTCCCCCCACTAGAATGGAGACCTCTCTGAAAGGGTGGTTAAGGAACCATTCCCTGAAGTCCTGCAGCTAATTTGCAAGCCATGGATGAAAAGACTGGAGCACTGGGACTCAAGACGGGCTATGTGACAGATCCTCAGTAAGAGGGATTCACACAACAGAGCGTAATGAGGAAACAGCTGAGTTGTCTCAGCAATTAGTGGGGCCAGTACCCTACCTGTTTCAGCACTAACAAGCTAGTTAACCCTTACCTAATGCCACAATTTCATGACTTGATTAACCCAGGAATTAGCCAGGCCTCATGTAAAGAGAAATTATGCTTTCCAGTACCAGCTGTGAGATTTTTAGCTAATGCCACCTCCTTCCTTAAGCACAAGTGTTGTACCATGAACTGGAGCAGGGCACTGGGCAGGTTTAGAGTGAAGCATCTGTATGAGTTAGTTTTGACTTTGTCACTTCTCTGAACTGCTTTCGTGCAAAGGTTTGTGCCAGCTCAAGCAAAAGAGGAGTCGGGGGGGAAGGAAGAGGTGCTGCAGGGCAGTGGGACTGCTTCACCACTGGCAGTGCTGGTTTGTGCAGTGTGAAAACATCTGTGAAATGGTGACCCAAGGAAGGGCTTATTTATCTCAGTGCTATACAAGTATAGTGTTGTACAGACATGGTTGTACGCCTTCCAAGACCTGATCTTGGCATTTTCATGCAGAGGTGTAATAAAATTCTCTCAGAGAAAGACCCGTGGACCAGGTTACTTCAGGCCCTGGTACTGCCTCAAGATTTTTATTTACTCTTGTTTCTGCTGTCAGGCAAAGCTGAGTTATAAGCTTGCACCCCTGGTCCTTTTTAAAGAAATGCATAAAGTAGGGCTGTCAATGTACATGTTCTTATACAACGTACGGATTGCATTAAAGGAAGATTTTGCTCTGAGTTCAGATACTGCTGTCCAAGTGCAGACAGCATCTGCATCATCACAGAATATAGCCAAGGATGAGATAGCACACCAATTATTTAATATTTGAGCCAATAAAAACTGCATCAGACCATCCCCAAGAAATATTTGGGTTGTTAAAATGGACAGGAAAAACAACAGTCTGTTAAAAGAAAGATCTAAACCTCCCTGATTAAAGATAAATTAAATCTTCTGGACAGAACAAAAAAATCTGAATAAATCTCCAAAGGGAGATCTCAACTGCAAAGGGAAAATTGAATTTCCAAGACCTAGCATTCATGTAGTGCAGACAGGGTGAAAGCCTACAATTGTATAACAGGTCTTCAGCTAGAAAGACCAGGAAAGCAAACCTCTAAAACTGATGCCAAACACAAAATCGTAAGTGTGTATTTCCAGTGGCTTTGCATGGTGAGTCTATCTGAGCTTTGATACTTTCCTTTACTACTTTACAAATATTTCATCGGCATTGCATTGTTTCAACATCTCCAAAGACATGTTTCTCTCTAAGCAGAACAATTGTCCTCTCAAAGGAAGAAATATCTTCTTGTGACCACTCTACCAGAAAACTTTTCTGGCATATAGCAAAAGAAGTGGGTAGCATTTAGGATCTGCAGGTCCTGAAAAAGCCAGTGAGATTCAATGGAGCAGCCTGGCTTGGTGCATAGCTGAGGATACTGTTCGTGGTCTCCATTTTGCCCGGTGGTCATGTCCTGAACAGCTGTGTGCCCCAGTCTATGGAAGAGGCACCAGCCAAGCCACTGAACCATAACACAAGAGATGCCCTACAGTAAGGCCTCACCAAAACAAGAAGCTTAACAACTGGGGAGTTGAGAAAAGAAAAACTAAAATTTTCTTTTGAAAAGTGAACCTGGTCCAAGTCACTCCACACTACGGATGGCCAGACTCAAGGACTTTCTATTTATTTATTTCAGTTAATTCTCTTCAGTACACCATAGACTAAAGTGTTCAGCAGCAGAAACAGATGCTTAGATACCATGGTGATGGGTGCTATAGAAAACCTTGCATAGCTATGGAAACCACAGTTGCATTTATCCTTCAGATCTGAGTATCTGGCAGCCCATGTCTATCCTTCATGTTCTGGAAGATCATGAAAAAAATACTTGTACATGGCATAATATTTCACAGCTTTCTTTTTATTTGGCAGTGTACACTTATCTCTATTTGATAATAATAATGGTACATGTATTTTTAGACTAACATTATGTGACGGTAATTCTACTGTTATCCGATGTAATACAAGCCAAGAAAAAAAAAAAAAAAGCCCTTTACAGAGAAGAACTGGGGAAATCAAACCAGATTTAACCTGGTGGCAGATAAGCAGGATTTATCTCACAGTTTAAATAAACACTTTTTTCATTAAAAAGAAAGAAAACAGCAGAAAGTATATGTCTGGCTTACTCAGTCTCTGTGTTCAAAGAGTCTTCCTAATTGCCTGGTTTTGCTATGCAGAGTGTAAGAACAGAACATGTACTGTATCTGTCACATCTTTCTAAGCCAGAGGAATGAGAACAAGACTAAGAGCAAGGCTTTTCAGAGCCCCCCCTCATGGGTCTGACAATGACTGTATCACCAGGAACAAGTGACATTCCTTCTCTGTTCGCCTTCCTCATCTCCAAAACCAAGGCAATAACACAAAGCTGTACATACCTCCATTAGAAGAAAAATAAAAAAGTCAAATGGAGGTGATAAAATCACTTTTCACTTGCAGTAATTGGCTGCATTCAAAGCTATCGTTGAAAAAGAAATAAACTGCGTTAGCATCATAGTACCTTTTGCTTTTACCTGTCCTATTTTTACACAGACAAGCCGCTCAGCCTGCATACCCAGGCAGCTGCCATGGCTGATCTGGCAGCAGTGTACTGCTGACTTGGTCAGTGATCCTGGGCAAACATGCTACAAAAGCACCCAGTCCACAAGCCACAGGGACTTGTGGCAAACTTTCTGTAGATACAGCCATATTCCTTACTGCCCTTTCTGGATTAGCATGGGGTCATCAAGAAATACTTCTTCCCTTCTTGTTTCTGCACTATAAACTCTCAAGCTAATCTGGGAAGCAGAGTCATATGAAGTGGAGACCTCGGATATCACAGAGAAACTGTGTTGGCTCTTTGAGTGCTCCAGACACACAGTGAGAAGGATTTCTACATGAAATGTCTTTGTTAGCTGATTATCCAGAAATTCACTCTGATCTTAAGCTCAGTAAAGATACTTCTTTAAAAAATAATCTGGAATAGATAACAAGAATTGCACAAGTTTATAAAGCCACGGGTGAAAAACAAATGAAAGCAAATTACACCTAGTTTTCTCTCAAGGAGATCACAGTCATTGGGCCCTTTTGGTAAAACATGCTAAACTTTATTTACATTGTGATCCTTTCATGCTTCTTACAGTGTTGGGGTGTTTTGTTTTTTTTTTCCCATTAAAATCTTCTTACCCCCTCCCCAAAGGCTGTGGATTTCTAACTTTATTTAAGAGGCAGTTTCAACACTCCTTTCCACAGTTTATTGACAGCCTTCTCCTCTCCCAAAATGTCAATACCTCTTCAGTTAACTGGGCGCCCTCTGACTGACTGGGCTGGACAATTAGCAAATCACTGGTGTAGCAAGGAGTAAAGCTTCTCCTTTCCCCATCTCATTGACTTCTGATGAATCAGCAAACCTCAGCATGAAGCTGTTCAGTACTTAAACTTCATTACCTATCAATATGAAAACAGGCATCCACTCCTGCTACAGACATAGAAGAGAGATTTATAGATACAGCTTGTTACTGGCCCCTGACTGAGACCAAATACAGCGATAGCAGGTTTGAGGCCACCAGACCCCAACCCACAGTTTCAAGGAGTACTGTGACATGTGAATGGCAGAAAATGAGCCAGATTTTGAACTGATAGTATTTTTTTCTAAAAGTGATTGTAGGCCAGATCAGTTCCTGGGTAACATATTCCTTTTGATAAACCCCATCTGAGTTTACTGTTTCCAAACGCAGGCCCTGATAATGATTTATCTCAGAATCTACTATGGCTTTTGGCAGATGTAAAAAAAAAGGAAAAAAATTGTACAGCTACCTATTCATCTTTGTTGGGGAAAGTCCTCAGTTACAGGCTCAAGCAGTGGAGATCATGTGTCTTTCACAGCTTGAAATCCTGGCAAAAAGGAACTTGAGGAATTTCAGCTATTCCACATGACACCAGGCTTGCCTTGTTACTTTCTTCTGAGTAATCTGCCCCCTGAAAAGGAAAATCTGCAGCAGCATGGCACTTGTACAGAGGTGACTTTTTGCACCCGAGGGCTGGTCCCTACTTGTGGGACAATGGCAGTTTTCCCAGCCACTGCTCCAGTCAAGCAGGATAGTGTAAAGCCCGTAGCAGAAAGAGCATTATTCGCATTATTTTTTTCCCTGGGAAAAAAGCGTGACCAGGATACGTGTTACTTTCCTTCTCTCCACAGATATATCTGCCTCCACAAAAGTGGTCATTCTGGTCCAAATCCAAGAGGTTTGGCCTGCAACATAAACAGAAAACGTCTCACAGCTTGAAGCATTTCACTTGGCTGCTTCCCTCCCCCTACAGTCACAGCCTTGATGGGGACCGAGTGCAGCCAGAGGGGAGGGAGGTCCCTGGCCTGGTGCCAGCGGTCGTTTTCTCTTGAAAAGTTCAGAAATCCACCTGCCTTGATTGGATAGTACAAAGTAGCAGAAGAGGAAGGAGTTGGCAGGGAGAGGTGGGGACAAGCAAGACATGGGACCCATGACTTGAGGACAGCAAGAGTCAGGGTAAAGAGGCAAGGAAAATGTCTGTCAGAAACCAGGGGGAACAACATACGGCATCACCCTCTTGCCTGCATGACAGCCCTCCCCCCTACAAAGGGGCTGAAGACAATCCTCTCTGGAATTATTTCCCCCATTAAATATATCTTTAAGTGATTTAAAATAAAATCATGTTCTGCCAGGTTCCCCTTACACCAGAAACATCCATTTAGGACAGTACCCACTACTTGGACCCTCTGCCATGGGCCAGAGCCAACATTTTTTGAAGGCTCGCATCTGTCTCCACACTGTGTTGCCAGGTGCTGTCTCAAAGCCACTGAACCAGACAAATCTTCACTTGTTCCTTGCTCCTCAACATTTCCTCTGACGGGGCCAGTGGAAGAGATATGGGATCAGCCACGGCGGCGGCAGCAGCTCCCGGAAGACACATCATGGAGCCCCATTTTGGAGCAGGGGCACACAAGCAGTCCTGTTCCTCTTGATCCTGTCACCGGAAAATCAGTCATGGAGACAACAAACCAGCTAAAGTACTTGGCAAATGTGAGCTGAATCTTCAAAAGATGTTATTTCTGGCCCTCTGAGTATGATGTGAAAACCTCAGGTGTAACTAGCCCCTCCCTGCTGCCCTGAGGCTACACTCAGACCATGGTGCCATGGACAGCCTGGGCAGGCCGGCCTTGCTGGGGCAACTGCACACCTGCACTTCTTTGCATCACTTCAGTCAATCCAGCTTGATCTCCCATTTGGGAATTTCGATGGTCCGCTGAGAGGTGGACACCTGGGGATGGCCTACAGATGCCGGCTGTCAAGCAGGGAAATTGCTGCTGCCATAGGTGTTCTCCACCTTTACCATCAGTCTGAGGGCTCATGCTGTCCTCCCTTGCCAGTTTCCAAAACAAAGTGGACTACTTTGGCTGAAAAACAGCCTTTCCCCTTTTTCCTGAAGGTTTTCTTCATCTTTGTGGAAAGGTTTTCTACTGCTGGTCCCACTTCCAAGGTGAATGGATACTCTTATTTTGCCAAGGTGCAAACTGGAGTACCAAGAGCTGTTGGGGTGTTCTTTGACTCTTTATGCAGCAGTGAACAAGTATCTTAGAAATGACTTCTGCCAGGCTTGAGCTGTTCCTTATGTCTAGGAACATGCCTGTGTTAATATAATACAGCATACAAATGAACTCCTGAGGAAAAAAAGAGATACCTGATGCTGTTGCAGGACTGGTTCGAGGACCCTGATGCTGGAAAAGCTGCATCTCTGAACCTTCCCTCCCCTTTACCCCTCCAAAGACACAGAAGCATTTTTAAGCCTTCTGGTTTTCAAATGGAAGACACATGTCCAAAACCATGTGTCCAGGCGTAACATGAGTGAAGTTTCATATGGAGATGCTCTCAGAGCACATTTAAGGTAAATGAAAATCTTAACTTTTGGTGTCTCTATAGCTAGAAGAGGCTTCTCTGGAGGGTGAAAGGAAACAACCCAGGCTGGATGCACTGGGACTCAGAGACACTTTCCCCAGATCACTGTGAGGACATGCAGGATTGGACGTGGAGTTATTCTGTGATTCTCATCAGCAGAAAGCTTTTTTTCCTCTTTCTTCCCATCAGTTCCTCTATTATATATAAGCCAGACAAATTCCTGTATAACCCAATACTTTGCGTTAATTTTTTAAAAATCCATTCTTACTACTTTTAATGATGATCCTTCAGTCACAAGGGGTTCTTTGTGTTTCCAGAGATGTCATCTGTCTTTGTCCTGCTATGTTCACCTGTTGTTATCTAGAATACTGAATTAAGGGATTTTTTTCCTTTTATTTGGTAATAGGAACAAAAAGTTCTATAACGTCAATGTTTTGTGAAAGCAGAGTCCATAAGTTGGACTACATTTTTAGCAGCAACTAGGCCCCACTGCTCTGTGTTTCAGAGCCTTTGTGATCTGGTTGACTAGGTTCCCTTTCCAAGATTGATATCAACCTGTAGGAGAAATCTCAAGGAAAATAATTTAATTCATGAAGACATGTGATTACATACTTGCCTCCAAAGGCATGCACAGTCCTACTGATGTCGGCAGTGTTCCTCATGCGCATAAAATGAAGAGCCTACTTTAGTCTTTCATCGAACCAATGTCAAGGCAGAACTGCTACTCTCATACCATCGGTCAACGTGAACATTGTCTGATCGTTTCAAGTGATGATCATTTGGAACAGCCTTTCAGTCTGCTAGAAGAAAGACAAAAAATTCACAGTAAAAATATTCCCTCTATTAGAAAGGTCAAATGCACAAAAAGTACATTTCTGAAGGAATGCTGGATGACCCCCAGAGCCTCTCACAGGCAATTTTCCTGCCCCTGTGCTGTTTGGAGTTTTAATTGCCTCTTCGGGGAGGTGCTAGTAGCTGCCTGAAAGTGTAGTCACAATTCAGCAGTTTGGCACACGTGACTCCTCCAAATGTGGGAGCAATTAGCAAAAAGCGATATGGTGAATGGTAGTGTAAGCACCGGATTCTGGACAGCATTCAGACGAGAAATCTAAACCAGAAGAGCATGGAGCAGACAGAAATCCAAACAAGCTTTCACAGAAATAAAACCTATTGGCTATACTTAGGTAATGAGAGTCTAACATTAGAAGATTGAGTTCAGAGTTACCATTGCACTCCTAAACCTCACTGACTGAACAGGTTGCAACAAGTTCACAAAATCAGTTTGTGAGAAAAAAATATCCAAAATTCTCAGTAGATGTAGCTTTAAAGACTTCTGGGAGAATTAAGTGAGCCCAGATTGGACAAGAAGCACGCTGGCTCTTACCAAAGAGGAAAACAATCTGTATTCTAGGCATTAGTTATTTATTTAAGACTGTAAAGATTTGGTTGTAGCCACAAGATCTAATTTCCTAGAAAATTTTTGGTTATATTGTGCGTACAGCACTGTTTTCGGCAACCAGCAGTATGCCACGACAAATTAACGATAGGCTTAAGACATCAACCAGTGAGCTGTTTCTGTCTTAGGGACACCAAGTCCCTAAATCATTAAATCCTTCCTATTCCAAACAGCTGCAAGCTGTGTTTGTCCTAAATAATGTCTCCCCAGTCCAGCGATGTTTGCCTTAATAACTGGAAATGAACTATTTGTAACCAGGACAGTACTGTCTCCAGGGTCCATTACACCTCAAATAGCTTTTTCCCTACCAGCAAGGTCCCTCCCTCTCTCCAACACCTGATTGTGGTGCCCAGCCACGTTCACTGTGTCTGGGGGTGGCTGTTATGCCCTGGTGGAGGCTGGGCTGACCAAGTGCTGAGGCAGACAAGTGTGCAACAGCAGAGAAAGAAAAAATAAAAGAGGAAGGGCAACTGGGAAGATACAGAAAAGGAAAGAGGGCTGATACAATAAATTAGAAGGTAAATATGGTGGCTAGAAAACCGAGAAGAGGCACAAGCAGCTAATCGATTAATTAGCAAGGGATAATTAATTAGTGAGCAAATCCAGAGGGCAATGAAATTAAATAGTTAATTATGCAATGGAGCAAACAAACAGCAAATTAATTAACTGTATGTCAATCTACCAGGTGCTCTGATTATTTAAGGTAAAACTTGGTTTGTGAAACTATTTATTTTCTGGTATTTCAATTATTCATGGTATCTCTGGCCATGGAGATTACAGCCTGTTCAAATGCAAGGTTCAACCATGTGCATCTAAAAAGCATTCATCTTGATAGTGCAAGTGAGATGAGTGGGACACTAATGGAAAATGTTAGGAACCATAGGTGTTCTGAATAAAAAACCTTAAAAGAAGATGTTATAACAAAATAATATATAATATGTTGCTTTTTTATTATTATCTATTTTTTGAAAAGTTGTTTTGAATTGTTACAGCTGAGAATGGAAGTTGGGTACATTAGGCTCTTGCTGACACTGGCAATGGAAGCTCTACCATGTCTGAAGCAAGGTAATTCGAATAGATTCAGTTGCTTATTCCTTGGTTAACCTTAAACTTCTGGAGGAAGACAGGGTTTTTGAAAATGAATGATTAACAAACTCCAATAATTTCTAATGCTTATAAAAATTCCTCTTCTGCTTACCTGCAGATTAAAATCTTGATAAACCCACTGTACCATCTCTACTGTCTGAAATTATTTAGGTTACTTTGTAACTCTGCTTTTTCAAGCAATGTCTGCCTACAGTGTGACAGTGTGATCAGTGTGATCTGCTTGCACTGCCTACTTTTCCTTTTTTTTTTTTTTTTTTTTTTTNTTTTTTTTTTTTTTTTTTGTCCAGTGGAGGCTTCTTGTTTGTTTCTGGAATTTTTGTTCTTTAAATATTTTCCAATTTCCTCTCTCTAAGTAAATTTTTACATGATGTGTGATGGCATTAAATTGAAGTAATTCTTTTTCTCTAGTTAAATGTTCCTGATGAACACAATCAGCCCATGTGATCCTTCTTGGGAATATTTGTATATGGTTTGAGAATTTTACTTGCATAGATAGCCAGAGCACACACTCTGAATACTTTGAGGACTCAACCAGGCACTCCTCACTGCATTTAACAACAGTTTTCTGAGCTGGGAGGTCATGGGTAACATTTATCTGTATTTGGAAAGTAATAGCAAATGTAGCATTCATTTATTCTTGTCACCTGCACATAAATGTCTCCCTCACCTAGTACCTCGCAGCTCTACAGGACACATTTATTGTCTTAAATGTGAGAGCTACAGCAGAATAAGGCTTAAATAAACCACAGGTGTGAAAAATTCCAACTGGCAACTTCAAACCAAACATCATGAAGCATAAAAAGACACTTTTCAGAGCTGGAAGGAGCAGTTTGATTAAATCATTGCTTCAGCCCAGACATGTTGGGCCTGATTCTCCTCTCCCACCAGATGACTCACGTAAAGCGTGGGCAATTGCACTGCTGTAAGACTAGCGTGGTGGCACTTGGACTCTGGAGCTCTAATTATGCCTGTCTGACACCACAGAGCTAAAATGTGCAGCTGAACAGATTTATGATGCTACACTCATCTGAGGTGAATGACTGCTCCTACTCATGGTCTGGGATCACTAAACTAAAGCGGAGCGAATTTTAGTAGCCAACATTGCCCCAGTGTTGAAAGCAACAAAACCTGCCTGAACTGCTGGTGAGGCAGATGACAAGAGATGGATCTTTTTTTAACTGTGTTTTTCTTGGTGCCAGTTGCCAGGGAGGAGCCACCATGGCATGTATGTGAAGCACTGCAGTTGAAATCTCTGCTGCCATCAAATTTTATGGCCCCAGCCTCTGCTCCCTGCCGCTTCTGGCATGTGTCCCCACCTAGAATGCCCTCCTGACAATAGTTTCTCATCACTTGCAGCAGGGCAGGGCAAGGTAGCTTGCAGAGCAGGCAACTCCTGCCTGCAACTCCCTCTCCTATTTTGGGTCCCTTATAAAAGAGAAGGTATGGCAGCTGCATTAGGCATCTCTCAACACAAGAGAGATATCAAGGTGATGGAGTGAGTGCAGAGGAGGGCAATTAAACTGGTGAAGGTCCTGGGGCATAAATCTTATGAGGAGCGATTGAGGGAGCTGGGACTGTTTAGTTTGAGGAAGAGGAGGCTGAGGAGAGACCTCATCACTCTCTCCATCTACTTGAAAGGACATTGGAGAGAGATTGGTGCTGGTCTCTTCTGAAGGGCAATTACCAATAGAACAAGAGGGAATGGCTGCAAGCTAAAGCAGGGTAGCTTTAGGCTGGACATTAGGAAAAAATTCTTCACAGAAGGAGTAGTCAGTCACTGGAATGGGCTGCCCAGGGAGGTGGTGGAGTCACCGTCCCTGAATGTGTTTAAAAGTCAGTTAGATGTGGTGTTGAGGGATATGGTGTAGAGGAGAATTTTGTAGAGTAGGGCTGATGGGTGGACTCGATGATCCCAGGGGTATCTTCCAACCTAAATGATTCTACGATTCTAAGCACGTGCCTCCAGTGAGTAGGCTGGAGAGCTGCATCCTCCTCTGGGGCATCTTTAAAGACTATGGCAAAGGAGGACAATCAGCTTGCCAGCCCTTTCCAGCCCTAGCCCTGGCGCACAGCAGTGGCCAGCTGGAGAATGCAGGTGCTGCATTGCTGCCTATGTGAACAGCATGCCCAGGAAATGTAGGAAAAGAGGTCAGTTTTTTTAAAGTATGAAACATACCAGTACAATACTATTAACTTCTCTGAAAAACTTCAGCATAAATAGTTAGCATTACATTACTTTGAGTACTACTGAGAAGAGTGTTTGCCATTGAGCCAATCTACGTTAGTGAAAGCCACACAATCCACTTTATTCTTATGTTGATATCATTGCAGCTACGAGAGACAATTTGCAAATGTCTGGCTGTTTCATAAAAGCCAGTGTACTCAGGTTCACAGCAGGTACTAATTTTGTGTGCATCTGCTGAGCTGTGCATGGCATCAGCCTGTTTTTAATTACACCTGCATGTCAGGCTCAAAATGTGTCTGTGAACAGGAAAGATGAAAGGTAGGCAGAACAGGATGTCATGTATTTCCCATCACCTTCCGCTGGCTGGCTGCCCACAGAAGTAAGAGGAAATTCCCTTCTTCCATAGTGAACATGTAAAGATTTACTAAGCTTTGCACTGCCAACAACAAGGTGTAATCGCCATTTCCTTAAGGAAACATGCATGTGTTAACAGGGGAGAGCAGGGGAGCTCCAAATAGCTTTCCACACCTTTCCTACCACTGATCTGTAAAGGGCCACAAGTTAGCCTTTGCTTTGTTATATTTTACATGCATTGAAATGTGTGAGTTGGTTGACTTAACAGCCCAACTTCACTGTAAAATGAAATATGTGAAAGCAGGGGTGGGCAGGGTTTTCTGATGCCTGGAATAACAAGGAAAAAGTTAAACGACACTTCTCTCTTTTATTATTTCACCCAAGTATAGCCAAAATAGTTTATACACAGTTATACAAATAAAATAATTCAAACTACAGCTTGAAATGGCCAAGACACTTGAAACACTGGACAGAGCAATTCAAAAGCTGCTAGACAAGTTAGAAGAAATATTTTTCCTGAGGTACTTTCCTCCGAATGAGAAATACTAATCTATTCGCGATTGTACCTTCAAGCCATTCCTTTAATTTGTTCCCGTCATTTGAAATTGTTTCTTTTTCTAATTGCAGTAAAAATTTTGCACTGTAAAAACCATGGAGTGTGCCGAGAATGTGTACATGTAGTCAGTATATAAACCACAAGAACAAGGGAAGAACAATTGCTTTTGTTATTCTGGAATCCAATCAGACTTTGTGCTACTCCAGCCATTTCCAATCAAAAAACAGCAGTTACAAATAAGTAATGATACATATACATGAAAAAGATAAAGAAGTAATTAATTAGCCCTATCTATTTTAGTATAAGTGAAAGATGTTGAAATATTTTGATCCTATTGCTTATCCTTACAGTATTTCTTGGGTCTTTGGGGTCTTTCAGCTGAACCTGCATGAATTAACCAGGCAGTAACCAAGTGATAAAAAAAGCACCCATGAAATCAGCCTATCTGACAGTCTGGGGCTTGAATTTGTGTGTGGGCAACCTCAAGCCCCTGACTTCAGAACCTGTTCTGTGCCCTGCATAGTTCAGGTTGATGCTGGAGAGCATCCTTGCCTGGTTCCTGTGGTGGTCACCCCTCAGGCTGCCTCAGTGGCAGGAGCTGGGGGGCACTCCTTTTCTGCCTGCCAGAGTTAGGGGAGAAGAAGGAATGGGGACCAATGCATCTCACTGCTTAATATTTGTGTCCAAGATTTAATAAGTTTAGTTAGAGACCTTGGAGACCGTAGTCCTGAATTCCTGCTTTCCTCAGTCAGGCACTGATCCAGTAGAAGCTGTAGTTGTAGCTGCCCTGGCACCATCTTTGCTCTCCTGGAGTGTGATACGAAAAAACCCGATTCTTTTGCAGTAGAAGGAAGGGCCTTTCAGTACAATTCAACCTTGAAGTGTGAGAAAACAAAATAAACCAGAGATGAGGTTGAGATCCAAAGACTCCTGGACGCCTCTGCCCCCAAGGTTTCCCTACTTTGTAGCCCCATGATCCAAATATTCCCTGGATTTTTTGCATGCCTTTTCAATTTATGCCACCAGCTGTAATTTCAGTTTCATGGCAACCAGGCAAAATCTCACCACTTTCAGCAGCGCCCTGCCAGGTTCTAGTCTTTATGAGCCCTAAATTTTATAGAGGTGGTACCTTAACCTTTGTCCATTGTTGCTGTGCAGGTACATTTTCTTTTAAAGGTTAAAAGCATGTTGCTGTTTTTAAAGTTTTAGCCTTATTATTTACTTATTTCATTTGTCAGTGGATGTAAGTCTTACATAACCCTTTTTTTCTCTTTTTAGTTAAACTGTGATTTTCATACAGCAATTTCTTTGTTCTCTGAATACATTTTTGGGGCACTTTTGCTCAGGCCACAGGAATCCAGACAAACAAGTGTTAATTCCCCATGATGTTTTCCAGCTGACAGGTCTAATTGATTTGATTTCCACTGTTTTCACAAGTGACCCCCCTCAACCCGTCATCACCACTTCTTTTTGATACCTGAGCTTTACTTTCTACTCTCACATTCCACTTCAACAAGTAATAAAGAGCTTATTAGGAAGGAAGAAACTCATTATTTGTTTTCTAAACTGTGCTCCATGTGCAGCGGATTCAGCAGGTTATAGCCCTGTATTAGTAATCAATACAAAACGTTTGCTTGTATTAGGTTACCAGCATCTTTTATCACCAGACTGAAGTTAGGAGCCTCTTTCTTTGTGTTCTGCTACCCACGCTCCAGCTAGACTAGACAGAGATAAAAGACAGCTGAGTAATATTTTCCTGAGAACCCTGATGATGCACACAGATGGCCTGTAACAAATGAAAAATGCAAGGTGACGGCTGGAGTTCTCCTCACTCCAAGTTCAACTTTTATGGCTTAGAGAGTATTCCATTCCTTACGCCACAGTTCCATGGTAGAGAAAGACATTTATTTTCTTATCTCTAACCAGATTCGTGAAACTTAGCCTCCCATGGCCATTAATGGTTGCAATTGGAAGTAGCCTAGTTTTCTCTCTGTACTTTTTCTTTCCTTCATTAAGAAACAGTTGGGGAAAAAAAATGTGTTAAAAAGAGCAAAAAGGCCATGTGGGTCTTGAGAAATCTAAAAAGAAACACCAGAGAAGTTTGTTCATCTGTGTGACATGACTGACAAGACTGAAGAATTCTATTAAGTGTTTTAGCATATGTAAAAACAAGTAAACAAACAAAATCCAACAAATATTAAGTCAAGTGAAAGATTACATGTTGGCAGCACAGGAAAAAAAAAAGCCCTTTGGAATAAAATAAATACAGATCTGTTTACAGTGCCTGAAAGAAATAAATATATTTGTTCTGGCCTATTATTGTGTCTTTCCCTGAGACAGCCTTATCAGATCACAGTCCAGCTGGTGACTATGTCCATCAAATTCACTTTTGCTAATGTATTAAATAATCTGACCATAACGCCTGACTGTGGATCATAGTCTGGTGAGCAAGAATTCATCCAAATTGAAGGTTTAAACACGTAACTCCCCGCCTTCCTAACCTCTGATCTCTCAGCCTAGTGGCAAACATGTTAAAAAAATACAAATATCTTCTGCAAGAAGATGGAGTCAAAAAGTGACTTTGCTCTGTTAAACTGCAAAACAGTTCTGGTAAAGCAGAGTTTCTTTAATTGCTTATGTGGCCTGAACTCCAGCAAGCCAGGAGTAGCTCACCACCATGCCAACATCTGTGTCCCCAAAGAACTGCTGGCGCAGAGAGAGAAAGATCTAAAAAAACAACAACAAACCCAAAACCAAGCTGATGCCTTGGAACCGTCACCCTCCCATGAAAGTGATTTTACATGTCGCTCCATCAGAGAAAGGGTGGCCGCAGATGGTACATGGCCCTGCAGAAGACTGCTCTGATATGAAGGGAATGCATGGCACCTTCTCCAGATCTCAGGACAGAAGAAAACAGTGGATGGCCCCAGCCAAAAGAAGTGCCAGGTAGCCAGGACTCCAGTCGGGGACTGGGGACTTACACAACCCTAAGACAAACTGGGCTCCAGAGCCAGCCCTGCTGTTTGCAGTGCCACTAAGAGCAAAGAACTGGTACCGCATTAGGAGTGATGGGATGAAGAGGAGGTAACAAGATACACCTTCGAGAAGATCTTGTGGGAGGCAAGCGGGACCATCAGTTATGACACACAGATGTTGAACAGAGCAGATTTGGCAGCTCTGAGTGACCGATGAATGGCTCATGACCCTCACACCAGGCATGTCTCGTCTTCTGAGTCTGGTGGGAAGGAATCTCTCTTAAAGATTCCAGGTTTGTCTTTTTTGGGCTGTACTAAAGTATTTACATAGGTGCATATCAGTTTTGCAGCTTCAACCAATTATAAAGTGATAGTTTTCAAATAAATGAATACATTATGTATGCATATAAAATATACTGTATTTCTATATATAAACCTAAGCCATTTCCTGTCTATATGGAAACTATGGGTATTGTCTGCTGTGTGAAAAAAGGAAAAAAAAGGATATGCTCCACTTTTTCCATTTATTGTCCAGAACATACCCTCATATCAAATAGTTTCTGATTGAAAACAGCCTCTTAATGCATTACAAGTAAAAATAACCCATTATTGTGTAATATATGATATACCCTTTCCTCTTTAAGGCAAAGTAGTGCTTGCAAATATGTCTAGACAGCATGATGGAAAAGCACAAATTGGCCTTTAACTATTGCCGCCCACTTATCAGACAAACCTGGAATAAAATTTAAGATATTACAGTCTTGCTCTTTGCACAACATCTATAAGGGGGAGCGTCTCTCAGAGACACAAAGTTTTCATTGCTTACTGCAAAGCACAAATATCAAAAACTTTGTTAATAAGAGCGTGAGTAACATACCTTCATGGCCTGATGAGAATTGCCAAGTGACTGAAGTATGCCAGTGTTTCCTGTAAGCAGTGGTATTTCCTATGTATGGACAGTGTTAAAAAGCCTTCTTTCCATGCTGCAGATGAATTAGTCACCTGCTGATGCTCCAGACATGATCAGAATTCAGAATCTATTTGCCACATTTTGGAGGAATGCTTTTAAGTCCTGACTTTATCCTTCTACCCTGCACCTGACCATTTTTTTAGAACATTTTTTTTAACTCCCTGCATTTGTGTCTGGTAATAAAGTTGTCTTTGACAAGGTTGTCTTTGTAAAAAGATCATTTTCCTGCTCTGGCACACCTCCTTGCTACCTTGTCATGGCAGGAAATCAACTTCATTTGTACTTGTGCTGAGGAGTCTCAGGATGCTATGTACATCTTGGATAAAGCATTTGGGGTTTGTTATTCTTCTGTTCTTCTCCTCACCTTTAGACTATAATGACAGGGTAAAAATGGTAATGGAAAGAAAGAGCTGCAGAAGGGTAAGAGAAATCAGTTGTTCAACCAAGAGTTTTTGTCTGATGCCATTTTCTCCCCACTTGCAAAATGCTTTATATATTATTCAGAAAATGTCAGTCTTCCCTGTGATGAAAGAGAAACAGTGAATTAACAAAAAAATGGGTGATTTTGTGTAAAGTATGTGCTAGTTGATGTTTATTCAGTTTACAAGCACTTGTATGTTGTCCTCTGTGTATGTATCGGGTGTTGGTGTGCAGGAAAAGTGGCTGACCCAGAGAGGTTGCAGAAGCCTTGTCACATTTTGATGTACAAATACTCAGATACTGCCGTGGTGAAAACTGCATGTGGCTTGGGATGGACAAGCCCTGTTTAGGAGTGGGATACTGGAATAACATAATGCTACCTGCTCTAGACCCTTTGCTTTAGTTTTCTGGCTTCTTGTTCTACACAGATATGTGCCTAGGTAGCAACGTTAAACTATGTTTTAGTCTAAACACCTACCAATGAACAAGTCAAACAGTTGCAAAGCTGGATATGTCCGAGTGAAAGAAGAATCTAATAACTTCACAGTCATCCATAGCCTATGAGTCAGCACAGACTAAATTCCCATTCACCACTGAAGGAAAGTCTTTCCTATACACGTATATGTGCCCCCACCCCATACAGATGCACAGCTGACAGGTGATCTACACAGGTCATTTTTTCCTTTTATTTTGTTTTGGAGAGCCAGTATAAAGTTTCTGTGAATAGAAGAACAAGGAAAATGGTATGTACAAAACTACCCTCTCTCTCTCCATGCAACAAAATCACTGATGGGCTTTGCGAACATCACAGTAGTTTTGATGCAGATGCCCCCATATATTGAGCCAAGAAGCCTTTCAGTATGCACCAGAAAGACACTTGGTTTTGAGCTCAGAATTGACCCATTTCTGTAAGTGGCTTTGCTGCTGGGACAGGCAGAGAATCAAACCAGGGAATAATCTGCAAGACAATCATCAGGAGGAGTCACTTTCCAGTTGAGTTTTGAAGTTACATGCGGTCTGCCAATGTGCTCTGCTATTTTTAAAACTACAAGAAATGTCCAAGCCTCTGCTCAGCCCTCCCCCTTATGTTTGGTGCACTTATCATGGTTGGCCTCCTGTCTGAGGCAGGAGATCAGTCAGGAAGTTAACCAGGGGTCCAGATGCTGCTCTTGGAAATGTTCATGCCAGAGTCAGGCTTCCATGTGTTTCAGCTGCCAAATTCCCTCCACACAAATGTCCACGGTTTCTGGCTCTTGCACTGGGGTAGTTAGAGGAAAAGCCTAAAGAAGAATGTTTTCTACTCTACAATTAACAGGGAGGACCTGTGCCAAGGGAGTAATACTGCTGACATACGCTGGCATGCTTTGCAATACAAGTTACTGCTTTCCAGCCAGAGAAAGTTCTTGTTTGACGACGAAGATTTGCACATGTGATAGGACAGGCAGTACACTCGGCAAACTGTGCCCTGAGGAAGGGAATTTGGTTAGGCTGCTTTCCTCTTACAGGTAACACTGAGATACAGATGCCTACAAACTTTTATATGTTAGATAAATTTCGCAATCCCTAGCCCCCCCCCATCCCTTCCTAGCTACCAATCTAGCTTTTTTTTTTTCCTTCAGGCTCCTGAAATCCTTTCCCATGGAAAGTTAGGACTATATTTCAGGCTCTGTATGATATCAGAAAATGTCACAATGGGGGCTGGCGTGGTGTACACCTGGCTGTGAGGCTCTCGCTGACGACTCTGCCATGTAGGGGACGCCTGGTCCTTGCCGAAAGTCTAGCTCTGCAGATACCGAAGGGGTTTTTCTTCAGACACAGTGCTTGAAGGCTAGGGCTGCTTTTGGTGAGCATAGACTATACTACCTACTCATAGTAGGAAAAAACCCCAACTGAAACCCCCCAAATCTGTACAGGTGTACCTCCTCCATCATGTTTTCAAGCCATGTTTAATCATTATGCTTCAAATAATTTGTCCCCTGAATCTCCTGACATTAAGGTACCTGAGACTGCAGGATCAACGAACATCATCAGAATGGGGCACCATTTCTTTGGACCAAACCTAAAAGTCACCAGAGCACACTGCACATGGCCCTCTGGGACAACAAAGTATGAGATTTCAAGTCCACAGTCACATTAGCATTTTCCAGGACATCAGTGTTTTGAACATTGTGAAGCATGGAGATTTTTTCTTCTTTTAGATTACTCATTGAGATCTCTATTGCAACCATGAATCTTGAACCCATAAAAGGTGATGTGAGTAGTGGACCCTTAAAGATCCAGTTGTTGTCTGAGGCCTGCTTTGTTCTACAGGTCTCTCAGATTCCTCTGGGATGTCTAGTTTGTTAGTTTCGAGCTATGCCAAGGCTGTATTTCAAATTACAGCTGATGAATATTCAGATAATTAAAAAAGATTATTCAATATAACACGGAATTTTTTTTATCACAGAATTTTTACCATACAACTACAATTTTAATCACAAAAGGAATTGCTTCTAAAAGTTTTGAGTAGCTAAAAATGTAGCAGAGATGGAGCTGGAAGTAGGATTTAGGCCAAAAGCTGGAATTCAACCTTAAGTATAACAATAGCTATCTACACCTACAGTCCTAAAGATCTTCTCATTAAAAGTGTGTGCTAAAAGCCCTAGTGCACACAGCAAACACTGCACTATTTTAACTGGCCTATCTAGGGCTCGTTTCACTCAGTGTACCCATTGGTAAGACATGGTAACAGGACTCACTTTTTGCTCCTATCTCTACAGTCAATGGCAGCACTTCTCACAAATGCCAGTAAAGGCTAGGGTGTTTCATCCAAGATTTTATATTTGTTTAGTGGCATTTTGGCTTCAGTTTCACTACCCTGCTGACAAAGACATTAGAGCATTTTTATTGATTCAGAAATCTGGGCATTAAGACTCATCTTTATAGTTCACCAAAAAGTAAATGTTCCAAAATGTAAAACTCCTCATACAGCTTTTAAACTTTATAGGCTGAACAGTGACTGCTGTAAAATGATTTTTTTCAGTCATAGAAGCTCTATTTTATAGAAAGCAGTAACCATTAATATTGCTTGCTAAGAGTAAGTGAACAAAATCAGACCCATTCCATGAGAAAAAGGGATTTTGTCATCATAACAAAAGTACCAATTTTTCACATCCTGTTTTTCACAGGTTTACTCTTTCCTAACTGATGAGTTTTACTATACTGTCATATGTTAGCAGTTGAATGATTTAGTGCATTTTAATGGAGCTGGACTGAAAAGTGATATATACAGAAATGGGAATGAATGGGGGACAATTTGGAAAACAGGTTTTTTTCCTTTTCTTCACTGTAGTACTTGTGCACTACCCGGAGAGAATTCAGGAGGTTATCTGTGGTAGCATCAGCTACATCCTTGTCCTACCTAGCTGCTCTTTCCCTGCTCTGAAAGGCATCCAGTGCTAGAGACTCCGGAATTTCTCTAAGCAATCCATTACAAAGCTTCAAAATCTTACTGTCACAGAGGTTGGTATTTTTTTTTCCTTTGGTGTCTAATAAGAATATTCCCTGTTCCAGCACTAGCATCTCCCTACCTCTCCAGCTCATGACAAGATAACAAAAATTAATTCACCTGCTATTTGAAGTAACTCTTTAGATACTTAACGCATTCTCACTATCCCCTCCACCTCCTTCTCTTTATAGTAAGGAAATACAGTTTTTCCAGCTTTTACCCTACAGGTAATGCTTGTTGTAGCTGTGGTGGCTGCTACAATGCTCTGGACCCTCCCCAGATTATCTGTATCTTTGTTACATGCTGTGAACAAACTGAACCAAGTGGGGTCTGATTCATGGAGAATGTAATATAAGTGTCACCTAGAGTCTTCTGGCTCTTAACTAATTTTCCAGCACAGGTGCAGGGCTCAGTACAGCCCTCAAACTCTATGGCCTGCCTTTTCCATCTGCATGACTCCAGACATGCTTCAGAAGTCTCTAGTAGGTACATGGTCCCCCTTTCAAAGGGAACCCTAGATCTCTTGCCTCCATTTTTTAAAATGACAGTGTTTCAGTGAGCACCTGCTCCTAAACTAACCTCGCTTTCATCTCAACCGGAAAATTTAGCTTCCCCTTTTTGTTCCTCACAGCCACACAGGACAAGATGATGTAGCTTGGCACTCACTGAGCTCTCCTTGTCTGCAGAGAGCAAAATCCTTCGTATGAGGGAACTGCCTGTGGGAAGGATTGAGAATTCAGCCAGTTCTCCTCACATAAATCATTTAACCTCTCTCACAGTGTCCTTCTGCTGCTTGAGAGCTCATTATCCTGCATTTTTCTATACTGCATGTTAATTCTGTGCCGTTTCTGAGCACCTTATCTATACTGAACATCTACAGAGAAGCTACTTGGCCTTTTGCTCCTTGTTTTTTTGCAAAGTGTTGCTTCCCTAACCCGGTCTCTAGACTTGATGGAGGTTTTGGGAGACTCTGTTTTAGCAGTGCCTTTTTCTTAACAGACTTGAGACCCATCACCAGAGAGAAAAGCTTCAAAATTGCACAGAGGGGATCAGGCCGGTGCAGGCACCAGAGGAAGGGAAAACAATTGTACACTGTCCCTTAATGACTGCTTTTGACATGTCTGTCCCACGATCTGTGTTCTCTCTCCCTGGCTATAAAGTCTGATTGCAGGATTTGGACATGAAGAGTTGAAAGGGTGTTTCTGGTGGCTGATGGGCGTGTTTGTAGGGGCAGCAGAGTAAGTTCTGGATGTTCTATGCTGTTCTGGATGTTCTATGCAGTTCTGGTTATTCTGTGCTGTTCTGGATGGATGCAGCTACAGAAAGCTCAGAGTCCAGGACTTCAGGTGAGGGCAAGGTATAGGAAAAGGTAAATAACTGTCTTTGGACCATCTAGGAATAGTTGCACTTGTGTGGACCTGGACAGGAGGTAGGGCAAGGCAGGGTCTCAAGCTGCTCAATCATGGGGTGCTCCAGAGTGCCTCCACCTCCACACGGGGTTAGCATTTTTGTAGTTGTACCTGCTACTGACTGCTGAATGGCCTGGATTCAGCCTCTGTCCAACAGTTAGGCTTTTTCTCAGCATGGACATTGCCTAAAAACATTTCTTATTGCTTCAAACACATTTTAATTTTGCTCAGTCCTGAAGGATAAAGGAGCAAGATGGCCAGAGAGCAGCCCATGGTGTGCCAACAGCACAGGTATATGTATGCATGTAGACCAGAGAGCCATAACAGCACAGAGCTGGCATGGAATGGGTTGCCAATGCACTTACCCAACATTCTGGCAGGATTTTTCAGACCTTGCTGATGGTACAGATGCTCTTGCACATGAATTTAATGCTAGCTCAGAAATTTCTTCCTGAGTTGCATTCACACCCATGAAATACGGATGCATTTTGGAAGGGAGTGGAATACTTTGAGAGGTACTGCCCTCTTTCTTCCTTGGGCAGCCTTCCAGCTCACCCCAGCCCTCCCTGAGATGGCAGTCCTCATTCCTACCCAGGAAACCTACCAGCGTTCCCTGCCAAAGCCTCAACTCCGCCGTAGGAAGGGAAGTCAAAGCCAGTATTTTCCTCCCAGGATAATAGGGAAAAGAAGAGCACTTCACCTTATATTCAAACTCCCTTAAAATGAGGGCTAAATAAGCTTGAAAGAGACTGCCGTGCCCATCTAGGAGCAGGGAGCTGGTGGGGGGAGGTTTGACTGACACAAGTGCGCACCTCCCTTCCTCGTCTGACCTGGCAAGTCACTCCAGAGGATTGCCCCGTACTCCGATCCCCGGCAGGATGGCATTCTCCCGCGAAGGAGTGATCACATTACCCAGGCCCCTTGTGTAATTCTGGTTCCCAGCAATTGTTTTCTGGTGACCTTTTATTGTTAACAATTAGCGCTGAAGCTGGAGCACAACTGGTGTAAGCATATTTTACATCCTCCTCAAGCAAACAAAAAAGCTGGGTGGGCACAGGCTTGTTTCCTGGTTCACACCCATGACTCCTTTGTGTCTCAGATCTCCTCCCACCGTGTGTCATAGTCAGCAAACCCACTCCCTTACCTTTTGGCTTCCAGATAGAGTGACGTCTTTGAGGGATGTGTAGGCATGCTCCGTGTATCCCATTCTCCTCTCACAGCCTATAGGAACTCCACCTCTCCCTGATACTCAGTCTTTTCTTATCCACGAGGCCAGAAATGTAAATTCCCATGCAGCAGAGTGCAAAGAGCGAGTATGAAGGATGGTTTCTATTTGTTTAAACATACAGACCATAAACATCGCCCTCCGGCGCTATGCTGTGGGTGCTTGTGTATACTTCTGTACAGTAAATATCTTCACAGCCGGTTCCCCCTGCTCGACCCCAGTGATACACACATGCCCCTGGAGACACAAACAAATCAACAGTCTGCTAATCATCATGTATAATATAGATTTTCTTCTTGCTCCCCCCCTCTCTCCCCCTCAACTTTATTAAGCTATGCCTGGGGAGAAAAGGCATCGTTGGCCGCCTGCACCAAAATGAACAGCACTTCAGACCCACGGTAGAGCAAGAATATGCCAAGTTCCTGAGCCTGACCCTTCCCACTTTGCCAATGAATCTTTATCCTTTCTGTGGGGGAGAAAGGAAGGTAGGGAGAAAAAAGAGCTGGGGAAGACACTCCAGTCTAATCTTGTTTCCTGCAATATGGCATGTGTGTATGAGGAGGAGGGTGCGGGGGACAGAGGGGAACATGGGACACTACGTTAATCAAATTGTGATCCTTTTAGGGTACAATAGGCAATTAAAAACAATCACTTGAATTTATCCTGCAGCCTGTTGGCAGCTAACACATAACTCATTCTTTCTGTGGATGGCTTTACTTAGCAGGTCTGTGCCATGACTAATGAAGCCATCTCTCCGCTAGAGCGCTAATTCCAGACCTTTTGGGAAGGAGCCCGGCTGCAGCTTGCTGAGTGGTCCTCCCTTTTGCAGGCTCCTTATGGCCACCCTGCAGGTCCCTCCCACTGCCTGTTCTGTGCTCGGGAAAAGTGTGAGAAAATGTTTCTCCCTTAAATCTGCTTTAGGATGGCTCTGCTTTGCCATGACATTTCAGGACAGATTTTCTGGGGCACTTCTCATTTCAGCCGAAACATTTGCAAGCCACCTCCTTGGCAACCTTCTTGCCTGCTCCTCGGTGGCATGTAATCTGATCTTGCTGTACCCACTGGCTGTGGGGAGAGGCACACATTTCACCGGTAAAGTCACAGTTAAACTAAACATTAAACTGTCCAAGAACTGACTTCCTCGACAGCTCTGATTCAGGCTCCCAAAAATGCTCTGCACGGTGAATCATGCTTCCTTCTGGAAATGACAAAACTTCCTCATCATGGGGTTCTAACTTGCCCTCTCCTCGTCTCCGGTGCTATCAGGAAAGGATTGAATTGCATGCCACATTTTTTCCGTGGTCGGCAGGGAGATGTATCCTTTTTGAAGAGGAATAATTTCTATGAGTCAAAGGATGACAAACTGAAAATTAGCACCAGCCACAGTAATAAATGACAAACAACAACATCAAGTCCCGTAGAGGTGGTCAGTGGGTGTATGTTGGATATTTGCCTTTCTGGCAAATTGAGTTGCCTAACTATTGCAAGGGGAAATTGCTTTTCACCACTGAAAGTAGTAACAAAGTTGAAAATAACTAGTATTAGCTGCCTGTTTCTCTCCTGTGCCTGGTTTGACAGGCAAGGTGGTGCTGTGCATGACAGGTCCCAGCATCCAGCCCAGCTCTGAAGGATGGTTGCAATTGCCATTCTCAAGCAAGGGTGTGGGGAGGAGGAGGGAAAAGGGCAGAGCTTTTGGTGGCTTGTTCCAATCAGACTTACACAGCAGAGTGGTTTGCAGCCATTGCGGTAACAGCAATTTGCAGAGACAGTTTGCTGCACAGAACTTTAGAATCAAAACAACGACCCCCTTCCCTCCCCCCACCCCCTGCAAAACCCCTATGCTTTACTGAACAACATGTAATTGGGATAAATACCTTACCATATGGTAAATGATGACTTGCACTGGAAATCAAATTTTAAACAGCTCTTTTTGTTTCTTGGTATACAAATTTTTAACTCCCAAGGAGACAGGGTAGGTGAAAGCCCCAGATGCACAGGCTTACTAATCAATATTAGTTGCCAGGCTGTGGGCTTTCCTGGGATGAACCTTCTTCCATCCAAATTCGATAACAAATTCCTATAGGAATAGATTTTCAACCTCATTTAGCCATAACATAATGGGATAGGTTGGACGTCAAAACCTGGAGACTGGTTGAACAGAAATATAGAGGCAATTTCCGTGATCTCCTTAGAGCAAACTTACCTTCCTTACCTAGCCAAATTCCATAGTCAGTAAAGTGATATGTGTCTTTATTTGACAGGGGAGCAGAGTAAGTAATACTAAAATCTGTAACTTTTCATGCATTTTATCTAGATGAAATGCACTTTTTCAAGACTAATTTTGGAACACTCTTTGCTGTTGAGACTTAAGTTTGTATTCCTACTCTTTACATTGTCCCTGAGAAATGGCATTATTTATGCATTGACATTTATTTTTTCAACATGGTTCACTCTTGCAGCGCATAGCAGAGGAACAACATTAGAGGTGAGCATGAAAAAAGAAGCAAACCAACTGCTTAGTCCATTTTAGCTTGTTCTGGGTTCTCTGCTGCACAAAGTCAGCGTAAGGCACATATGAGGTGGAAGTCAGAGAACACAGAAGTGGAAGAAAAATCCTGAGTGTCTGAGTCCAGTCACCGGCAGTGTAAAACATAGAGAACTTTTCATAAATGGGTCAAAGTTCTACCCTGAAAAGAAGGAAGATTATTTGCTTTTTCTTGAAAGGCTACCCCAAATTTTACTCCTCCAAGTTATCTTTTTCTGATTTCCTCCACAAACTTTTCTGTGTCCAGGACAATCGTTGTGGTGTGTCTGTTTTAACTCAAAAACTGCTAGTAACATCAATCCATTACACAAATTTGATGCTTCTGGGCAGTAGCTGATTTGATCACAGGAGTAATAAATATTCTTAATGACTAATAGCCAGTCCCAAAAATGCATATATGCATAAGCAAAAAGCCCTGAGCTGGAGTAGCATACACAGTTAAAATCACCTGCTTATTCATGACCCTGAAACCATGAACATTTAGCAGACTGATCTGGAGCTGCAAGGCATGGGGTTAGGTATTGAATCCCAAGGACTGATAATGCTCAGCAGTTTTGCAATCAGACAGGACCTTGCCAATGTGCTGACTCATTTCCTCTGGTCTCTCGGATGTAAAAACGAGAGGTCTAATCCCTCTGCCACTGTACAGGGTTATGCCTCATCGATGGTGTCCAAATCAAAGTAATCTGAATCTAATGGGAAAATTCACACATCAAAAACATGTACACTCATGGAAACATAATTGAAACAACACTCAGAATGAACATTTGGTTTTTTAATTTTGTCAGTTTGAAAACTGTAGTCTTAATGCAGAAAAGCTTATTTTAAACCACAAAGAGCGAGCTGTGGGAATTAGAAATTATCTATTTTCAGCAGCAATGTCTCTTGCATTTTTTATTCATCTGTCTTTCAGATGAGGGTTTGAGCCCAATTTTTATACAGCTGTTGGCAAATCTCCCTTTGACTGCAGTGAAAGAGGCTGATTGTTCATCTCTGGAAGACACTTCAGATGTCTTCTGTCACATGACAAGCTCATGCAAAAAAGAACTTGTTTGAGTTGGATTGGCTGCAGCACAAGACCAAGGACTTATTCCCAGGAGAGGGAAGACTCAGTTTACAGGTAGATGTAAGGGTTGAATGGACAGGAGGCGCACAGCAGGGTGGAAGGTTCACTTTGAAATGGGGAAAACACAACAGACCAATACCAGCTCTTGTCACTGTGGCTGCAATCCAAGATGAGGACCTGCAGGCAGTGGTGGTGGCCAGAAGGAGTTTTGGAGTTGGGAAAGTGCTGGCTGGAGTGGGGAGTGGAGGACATATTCCCGGCACCAAAATGTCTTCTTATAGCTCTGATGGGTCATATAAAAATGCTCTGTGTTTGGGTAATGCTTGGTTGGTTATATACCGTACAGTACTTATCAATGGTGACATTCATTAATGTAACTACATACAGTGATTATGGATTTAGAGGGCCTGTTCACTCCCACCTCCCTTAACATCTGTGAATACCACAGTGAGTAGAAAAATACTATAAAAATTCACAGAAAGGCTTTTCTCAAAGTACTACCCTGGAAAAAAAAAAATTCAGCTACTCTGTGACCTGCTCAAGAAGCAGTGAGCTATCTTCAGAAAAACTGTTGAAATCAAAATCACAAAACTTTTCTATCTCTTCCAGTGAACAAACTGGTTTCTCTCTTCTACAGATCCACACGTACAAACACATAACCATGGTCATGAGCTGAGAAACCACTCCTCCCTATACACACCCCCTTCTCCTCCTGCTCTCTCCACATATCCACATTTAGGGTCTTTGCTCTTCTGCTTACACATAGACTGACTTTGCCCTTGCACAGACAGAGATATGAAATGAAGTGCAAACCCAGGACCAAGGGGCTACTGTGTGTCCAGCCAGTTGCTCCCACCCAAGGAGGCTCAGGGAGGAAGCTCTGGCCAAAGCTAACTCCTTCTAACTACCATTGTGCTGCTGACTCCTTGACTATGGACTCATCCGCTGCAGTCCCACAAGACCCCACCAGCTATGCAGGGCTGGAGCAGGCCAGCACGTGGCTAAGATGCCTTCAGAGGGTTGAGGCGTGTACTCCTGGTGACTCACTAGGAGTTCACCAAGTGAACCAGATCCCAAGCACTGAGCAACTCCACTGACTATGGAAGAAGAGGGATGGAGAAATTTTTATTGTTGCTTTTTTTTCATGGTGATTAATACTTAATCCAAACAAGGGCTCCAGGATAAAAGGTAGGGAGCTAAGATAAGTAGAGAAATTTAATTAAAAAAAAGATAAATCAACTGGATGGGAGCTGGAGTCAAATGAGACACCATGTTCTTCTCACTGTAGAAAAACAGTTCTGAGAAAATCAGAGAAGGGAGTGACAAGTAGGTGGTGATAGTCTTCACTACAAGAGTAAGGATGTCCAAACAGCAGTCCAGAGAGACATAAAGAAAATAGAATGGAGTTGTGCAGATAGGTACAATAAGAACTGATGTATGATTTTGGAGGAACTAAGAAGCATAAGAGAGTACCACCAGACCCCACCACGCTATTGAGTATGTGTTGCTGGAGAGGAAAGAAAGGACCTAAGTAAGGAGCCATGTCTCAGAAGTACATCTGTTTTGGTGTTCCCCTTGGTCCTACATCAATTGTCTTACCCTGTTCCATGATGTAGGAAAAGTACCTGGGGCAGGGATTTGCAGAGCAGGGTATGATCTACTTTTCTTCCACCCTGCTCTCTTGGTAATGCATCCAGCTATTCACTGTGGGGAGACAGATGGAGAGGGGGACACCAGGTGGGCCTGGTCAAGTCTGTTGTTTAGAAGGAGTGCCTCTGAAGCAAGGAGGTTGATTTCTAGACAAGAATGACTCGCACAGAATCACAGAATCATTTAGGTTGGAAGAGACCCTTGGGATCATCAAGTCCAACTATCAGCCCTACTCTACAAAGTTTTCCCCTACACCATATCCCTCAAGATCACATCTAATCTAACAGAATCACATGGACAGGTAGGTAGAGCTATCTTTATGGTGAATGGATCTAATCTCCTAGAGACAAAGGACCCTGGGGACACCGCACCAGTCCCTTTGCTCCTGAATCAGGTGTGTGTGGTCCTAGGGCAATGCAGCTCCCTGCCGGCCCCACAGCAAGGCAGAGACATGAAGTAGAACTGTGGGAAGGTCTGGGTTGCCGCTAAACGACTTACATTGCACATCTACTCTAATGGACTTGATGGCAGGGACCCCAACCCCATTTTCTGCTTTACAGTAATAGCGCCCCCCCTGCAGCCTTTGGACCGTCTCAATTCGAAGGGTCTCGTTTAGCACTGACGTCTCTTGGAATTTGTCTGACGCGCTGCCAGCGGTTTTGGTCCATCTCACCTGTGGCCAGGGGTGTCCTGTTCTGCTGGCCTTCAGTGAGCTGTTCATGGTCATTAGTACTGACATGGTGCTGGTGGAGACCACAGAGGCCCAAGGTGCTGACCAGGGTGTGTCCCACATTAAGCAGAGCTAAAGCTCAGTTGCACTGCAGGCTTTGGTGAACTTGCACTCCTTCACTGAGGTAAAGTTGCCAGGTTTTACAGGTTAGAATCCAGGAAAAATAAATCTAGCATAGCATGGTAGCACTTCCAATAGTGCGTGCTAACTACTTTACTGGAAAAGTGAGCAGTTGTTGCAAAAGTACCAGAAAGTTGCAGGCTACATGGTTTTTCACACAGGATGCAGGATATGCTCATATTGTATAGGATGATCTGCAATTCTAATAATACATCAAATATGTGATCAGAAATTAGTTTTTGAGATGTTCACATTTTGGGCAAGAATCCTTTCAATAGGTTTCCTTGGGCACCAGGCACCTGGGACTAAAGAGTTTATCTTGGTTAACTCTGACCATTTTAAAAGCCGGACTCTATTCGCCTGGCAGAAAAGGACCTGGGGGTGCTGGTCAACGGGCGGCTGAACATGAGCCAGCAGTGTGCCCAGGTGGCCAAGAAGGCCAATGGCATCCTGGCTTGCATAAAAAATAGTGTGACCAGCAGAAGTAGGGAGGTGATTGTCCCCCTGTACTCNATGGTTGGACTTGATGATCCCAAGGGTCTCTTCCAACCTAAGTGATTCTATGATTCAGTGGTTCCTAGTGACAGGACAAAGGGCAATGGGCACAAGCTGGAACACAGGAAGTTCCATTTGAATATGAGGAAAAACTTCTTTACAGTGAAGGTGACAGAGCACTGGAACAGGCTGCTCAGGGAGGTTGTGGAGTCCCCTTCTCTGGAGACCTTCAAGACCCACCTGGATGCAGCCCTGAGCAACGTGCTCTAGGCAATCCTGCTTTAGGATTGTCTTTAGTTGGACTAGATGATCTCTAGAGGTGCTTTCCAACTCTCACAATTCCATTATTCTGTGATTCTGTAAAAGGAAAAATGTGGGGACATCAGATCCACCAACCTAAATAAACTTTTGAGTTCGCACACAGGTTACAGAAAGTCTATTCTATTCTTCAATCATTTAATCCCACAAATTTTCACTGTGTTGGCAAGAACCAGTTTGGTTTGCATGAAGAAATACTAAACATTCTTCAGCTCTCCCTTATTGACAAGTTGCTAGCGTCAATGCTTAAGTCCAAGTCCTACTGGTGATTCTCTGCACAACCAGTGTTTGACATCTATGTGCTGGCATGGATTGCTTGAGCAGATCTGAGACTGATGCAGAAATGTTAATTGTTGTGTCTAAAGAAGCCAATCACAAATATCCACTAAATAAATGCACTGCTTCTGAGCAACAGCTGGTGAGGAGTCATGACTTTTGCTCGGCACTATGTATCTTGTCTATGCATGTTATTTTCTGCACATTTTTCAAATCCATTAATAAAGTGGAAACTATATAAGATCTTTTGGTGCCAAATGTGTTGTTTAGACTGTGTTTCCTCTAGTTGCCAAGAAAAGGAAAAGTGGGATATAGAGCTGCTAGTAAAACAATTTCCAGGATTGCCTATTTTTCTTGCTTGTAAAAAGGTTCACTTCAATTTAATGTTAGTTACTAAATGAATGCTTGGCATAGGGGACTAGTGCCTTGATTTATGCTTCCTTGTGATGTACTTTTGGCAATTGTCCAAACTTCTTTTTTCTTAGTGCTTCATTGATTAGTGCAAGGATGCAAATTGGTAAACCTTATTATCAAGAAGTCAGAAATGCTGGGTTTGGTGAATCCAGTTTGTATGTGTAAATTTGTATTCTGAAACGCATCATCCTTTTGAAAGGCAGCCTCGCTAAGTCTATGTTTATAAATGTCAATCATCATGGAGGAAAAGCTCATGACTTCATAGCCTGATGTGAATTTGGTGCTTAAAACCGGAATTAAAACTTCTAATCATTTTTTAAATATATAAAACGGCATTCCAAAATTTACAGTATTTTCTTGTTATGTACAGAAAGAATTTTCTGAAAATTGACATAGTGAAGTATGAATTACTGTGATTTTTTGAAAAAATTATTAGAGACATGCTTTAAGAATCTTTTTCCACCTTTGTCAGTCTATGAGATCCTGACATACCTATATAATTCAGTTTAGAATTACCATGTAGCTATAACTGTCTACAAATTAATTCTTTCTTTTATCTGAAGGTTCCCCTTCCAAAAGAGTTAAATAATACTATATTCCAGAGATTGCCACAAGTAACTTTCCTTTTTGCAAATGGTTGTTGCTGCTATTATTACCAATGACAGCACAGAGTAGGAAAAGATATGTCACAATGATCCCTATTCCCAAGTCCAGTAGGAATGAAACGGAGACTGCGCTGGGATGACACTGCCATTAGGAACCCCAGTCTTGAAAACAGCCTTGAGAAAAACAAAAATGGCATGCTCTTCAGGAGTTATGCAAAACGAAGAAGTTGTAGACATTTTATGCTCAGGTCTGTATGTGCAGTCAAGGAGCTGGCTACCTAGGGGGATGCCTGCTTAGGATGGAAAGGAGTTCTGAAGCTACTGTTACGAAAAAATGGCAGCACAACCAGGGCAACACTAAGGTTACAGGACACTGTTGCATGATGATTTCCTTGGCAATGAGGACTGGGCACAGTGAAGTCTGTGCTTGAGGATGCAGAAGTAGGGTATGCAGACTCTTAGATGTCTTGACTCTTCATGGTTTTGTTTTTGTTTTCAGTTTTTATGCTAACTGTGGCACATATAGAATGATTTTAGCATACAACATAAGAATTTTTATTTGTCTGAATTATAATACACCATATGTGAATGCATCTGTTCTTCACTGTGTTACATTTATTATTCGTACTATGGTGGGGCCTCAAGTTTCCACCTCAGATCAGGGTTCCAACTTGCTAGGCAATGCACAAACACATAATGGGAAACACTCCCTGCCTTGAGAAAAACATACTCCAAATTGACGAAAACAACTCAGGGTGGGAAAGGAAAACAGAGCCAGAGTACCACTCCATGGTAGCTTAACCCCATCCAAAGTGAAATTGCCACAGTGCCACACCTCAAATCCAGACCGCTGATTGCCCATTTGGTGGTTTAAACTGCTTTACCGCTTGAGTAATTGCATCCCAGCAAGGCCAAGAGCAGTATCGATCTGAAACTAATCACCTTTTCTTAGTTAAAGTTAGTTTGGCAGAATTAGCTCCCTGAAGTTACTCACAGTGCAGCAATGTGGGCAGCAATGCTGGCATGAGGGAAGAGCCATGGTGGGACAGCGGAAGAGCAATGGCCCTGCCCTAGGTTGGCATAAGGTGCCATGGAAGGTCACATGTGGGAGGGTTGCACCTGTCCCATCTCTACAAAGTCAATGCTAAGTAGGAGAAAGCAGTGTGCACTGTCACAGCTCTATGTCACCACATTGCTCTCTGCACCATGCCCCTTGCTCTGGGGTTCTGTGAACTTCACCTGTCCTAACTGCCTGGTGACAGCAAAGTGCTCTTGGGAAGATTCTAAAGGCAGAAGAAGTAGGCTAGCCAGTACTGAACAGGTGAGGCCCAGAGTAAATGCTAACACATGCTAGCAAGTGCAGTTTGTTCAGGAAACCAATTTGTCCAAGTCCTTCTCCTGTATGTATGCACACACACATGTACATACATGCTCACATGATGGCACAGAGTCTGGAGACTGGCATAGGATAGTCAGTGTTTCTGGATCTTCAGAGAAGAAACTCAAGGCTCCTGGAGCTATTGTGAGTTCACCATGGTCAGTAGATACCACTTACAAACCCTTTGATGTTAAGCGCTGTGTTACTAACAAACAGTGTGCCTTACATACATTAATACCATAAAAAACAACCAGAATGGTTTCCATGCTCAGATCTGTGTGTGCTTTCTGCTCCTTTCATTTTCAATTTGCACTCTTGTTTTCAGAAGTCCACTGGGGCTTGCTCCATCTCAGCATTTGGTTTCTTTCTTTGTCCTCCTACTGCAATCTGTTACCTCTTGTTATCTAGCATTATCCCTTTATTTATTCCTTTATGTGGTCTTGCATGGTTGCTGCTGCCACTAGAAACAAGCTGCCTGCCTCCAAGGACATATCTTTTTTATTTAATTTTTCTAAAAATTCTCATTTTAAACCACATGGTTTTCCCGTATTTATGATGTAAAATTGTTCTGTCCCTCTCTGCTATGGGCCATGAAGAACGCTTGCTTTAATTTTCCCTACATGCTGTGCTGTTGCATTCTTCTTGTCTGTAATTTATGCCACATACTGTGCGCTCCCTTGTATTATACAACATAAAGTTGCCAGATGGGTGAGTGCGACGCATGCTTTAAAACGAAGTCTTTAAGGCAACTGCTTAATCCAAAGCTGCAGAACAAGCCAGCACCAAAAAGGAAAGAGCATTTGAAAATATACCCAAACAGGTCAGTAGTTATAATGTAGGACTAACGCTCCGAGGAATACTTGCTAATTAGCCTATCATGCTACTCACTTTTCCTTGAGATTTATTTTTTTCCTGCTTGCTTCTCATATTGTACGATGGCAGAAAATGGATCTAACAACAGAGTGTTAACGGCAAAGAAGGATATTTGGTCCTAAATGAGGAGCGGGCACTTTTCAGGATGAATTGGTGCCCAGCACTTGGAGATTTGTTTGGCTGTGGTTAGTGTGTCAGTTTGGCACTGCACTTTGCCAGGCTGTGGGGGAAGGTGTAGAAGATATTTAGCATTTGGGGGGGTTTGTTGTCCTGGATCTTTTCCTTTCCTTTCCTAGCAAAAGCCATGCTATATGTCCGTTGGGTTTATTTTAAGCTGTGTGGGCTGGATAACTGAGGAGCTCTGGCTCTCAGTTAGCATGACTCTATGCATTGCGTGCTTCCTGGGGCACGTGTTGTCATAGCAGCTGCATAGCCCTCTTCTTCCATCCCCCTGTCCCATTAACATGGGGGCCACATCCAGCTGCTGACCTGGATTTGCTCTGATCTTGCTGCCCTAGACCTGCTATACAAGACTTGGTTACACCAATGCAGTGCATGCAGTCTGCCATGGGCTTAGAGAAAGCTGGTATGGCCATAGAGGTTAACCAGACCTATTGCTCACCTTAGGATTCCATGTGTGCTTATGCATGCTTCATAGGGGAAGCAGGGATATCTTGGGTGAAATCTTGGCTCTGTAGAAGCTGACAGAGACTCCACAAGTGTTGGCTGTGAAACAAAGCTTTCTCCCTACTGATGTGCTCCTGGAGGCTGTAGTCACTGACACCATCAAGAAGCAAGATGGCTTGTTCAGCCAGTGCTCCAGCAGAAGGGAAAGCTGGGAGTAATCATGTGTTTCAGGTGGGCTATTAGAAACCAGGCTGGGATTGCTAAACAGATGGCATCACACTGAGCTTCAACACCACCACTCCCTGTGATGAACGTTCTCAAAGAAAAACGTGAGGATTGGGAGAAAAACATGTTAGAGTGTGACAAAATCCTACTGTGTTATGGAAGGACCAGTGGGAGGAAGGGAGATGTGGAAAGAATCTATCTACATAGTCAAATGAAGCATCTAGGCTAGCTAGCACTGGTAACAGCAGCAGTGAAGATGAACTAGCATGGGCTCTTAATACACTGGTCACAATAAAACTGCAAGTTGTCATCATTATACTCTGGTGGTAACCTGTGCTTGAAGCCTGCATTGCCTCATCTTGATGCTCTTGCAACTTGGGGTAGCTAGCTCAAACTAAAATGGCCATGCTAGTGCACACTGCAGTAACACCTTAGCAGGCAAGGTTCCAGATGGAGCAAGAATGAGAAATTGCCAAGAGGAGCTGGATTCTCTACGTGTAGACAAAAATTCATCTGTGAGCTCACAGCTGCTAAGTGAAGATGCAAGACTATGATTTGTCTTCTTACCTGTCCCCTTTGATAGCAAGGCTGACGCTGATAAATGGGCCTCTTGCATCACCTGTAGCTAGACTTTGTTTTTCAAATGGCCCCTGCTGTCCCACCTGGTGTAGCCTTAATTGCTTTAATTATGAAATTGGCACCAGGAAGACAAGGAATGAAAACCAATCATATTGCTCATGTTAAGAGTGATAGTCTAGCAGAATGGGGTAAGGTTGGTGCTGTGAACACTTTTTGTGCTCTCCTGCACAGTGATGTATATGCAATATCTTCTATGAACACACAGGCGCTTGGAGATATTTCAAGACCATTTCATCCAAGACCATGCATTCAGATGTTTAAATTCTAAGTCATAAACCAGAGCTCACTAACATAAGTTTTGGAATGTCAAGGTTCCTTCTCAATTTTGTTTTAAATTTCTTTACCACTCTGAATGGTGATGGATTATACTTTTGCTGCAGATTGTTTTAAAAAACCCACAAAAATCTTGTCTCTGATACAATGAATTTCCTATTGATCCTAAATCGGTAGTGTAATGGAAATGATAAATAAATTTCACAATTAGCTTAATATGCCTTTAAATAATCAGGTTAAAGGACTGAGAGTAAGTAAGAACATGTAAAATAGCTGCTGATAGTTTTCCTTTATTTTCTACAAGACTTGACTTTTTAATAATCAACCCATTTCTCCCATGCGTTCTCATATACTTGAGTAAGTTGGACACAATCCAGACATTGATTGAGTGTGCTCTGCAGATTTTGCTAAGTTTCTTTTTCTTCTGGAGGAAAAAGAAACTCAAGAAAGAGAAACTTAGTGCAATAGTGCCTGAAAAAAACAGATATTACATCACAGGGCCTGAAAATAACTAATACGTGCCCATTTGTCATGGGTACGTTTCCCCTTTCTGTATGACAGCCATTAGATGAGATGTGTCAGTGCAGCCAGTTCAGTAGCTTCTTCTCTAAAGATATATATGCACCTGTATATGCATATATTTATCTCCTATATTTACCTTCTATTCAGGGCTTAGTCTCCCTTAGTACCTAACCTTCACTTGCAAATCAGTCCCGTTATTTGGGAATCAGATGCCACTGAACTGATTTATTAGTGCACTTCTGATGCTAGTCCTACAGCACAGTGTTTCAACAGGAAGAAATCAGAGCAGTGTTCACTAAATCCCAAATTTAAAATCCTGTTTTTTGAGCTTCTCAATACATCTTTCTTTATTGCCTATCACAGTCAAAAATTCTGTACTGGATCAGACGCTCCTGAATTGGTATTTCCCAAAGGACGGCACCTTGGAAGATCCCAAACAGTTAAGTAGCAGAGAGGACAGAGCCATCTCTTTGGAGCACTTGGCTCCCTTCACAAGTACTGCTCTGACATCCCATGCAGTGTTTTGCTTCTCTGTTGTAGTGGTCTGAGAACAATGTACCTCCCTCAAGTTTTTCATTCTTTTGGTTTGAGTGTTTGCAGTATCATTGAGAAGGATTGAGGCCGATACGTTAATTTTCATACCACTAGGATATAGTTTTCAAAAGAGAAAACTGGCATATGGTAAGAGAAGGAAGGACACATACTGGCTCATTCAAGTTGTAATACTTGTGTTTGCATGACTAAGGCTTAGTCACATACCTGGGACAGGGTTCTGTGTTGGCCTTAAAATTGATATGAAGGGATCATCCTTAGTTTTGGCAGGGGTGGGAGTTCAGTGCATTTTTCAGCGATGAAACTCAGAGGAAAAGAGAAGGTCAGTTTAACCTTGTGGTTGTGGTTACAAATGAGCAAGGAAGTTTAAATTACACTGGAGGACAGCTCCTTTAGTCACAGGAGCCCGTAACGCGCTCTAGATCCTTTAAAAATAAATACGAGCACTTTGTGTTTTTACAGCAATAAGCAAACTGCTAAGACACAATGATTAGGTTGTTCCTTTTCAGCTTTGCTGATGGTAAAGTTCCTTATTGGTTGCTCAAGATTACAGCCATGGAGCAGTCTATAAACAGAACAAGCATGCATTTTTCACAAGTGTAATACAGTAGTTGTTCAGCAGAGCTCCTTCCTGCTTCTTCATCATTTTAAACGATAAGCATCAAGCAAAAGAGAAAGAGCTAAGAGCTAATTATATTTGTGTTTAATCTATCCAACAGCTCATTCAAAATCTGACGGATTGTTTTGCACGTCTGGCTGAAATCAGCTAAAGAATTGGTTTCTTTCATAAGCAACTCATGCATCACGCACAGGATTGCTTGGACATTGATCTCTGCAATTTTTCCTCAGAACTTCTCTATACCAGACACGTGAACGCTGATGCCTGAGATTCCTTGCTGCACTGCTCCTGCCTCACCTTGGGACCAACTGCACTTTTGATTATTCCTGCTGCTTTCAAAACCCATCTCCTGTACCACAGTCAACACTGCAGTTCTGTCTCACAAAATGCCTGCTCTCAGATGTGGTTTAGAGCTCCTCCCTGCCACTCATGTGCCCCAGCATTTTGCTGGCTGATGCTGGTTGACTGCACGTGCTTGCTCAGCGACACTGGGTCCATCCCAACCTCCCCAAGTTCCCCAATCAACTTTGTCTAAATTGTTCCAGGAGCAGCAGCCTTCGAGTGACTCACTGAAGCCCTGTTAACCGTTAATAGGACATTTCCCACTGCTTTACCTGGCATCTACTTTCATCAAGTAATACTAAAGTTTTCATTAGTAATATAATGGAAGTAAATAAAAGCCTGAAATCAGTAATGCTCCTACTGATTTATGTCACCAGTTATAAGAAAGATCTGAATCAGACTTTTAATCTTTATTAGTCAGGTAATTAAGCACAAAATGATGCTGAGAGTGAGAACAGATGCTCAAGCTACAGCTACTAAAACTTAGGTAGAAAATACGCTCCTGTTTCTAGAAGTACCTCATATTAAGTGGCATTTACAAAAACATGTAACTATACAGTGATGAGATGATGGGACAGCCCTTTAATAAATCATGTGCAAAAAAGGCCTTTTGTGAAGAGAAGCTGCACTTTAGGCATATTCTTATTACTTAAACCTGGAGTCAACCAAAAGGGAAAACTCTTGTTGCCAACTGTGACAGACTGCAGCACTGCACTAACAGGAAAGCTATTTTAGTTCTGAAGTGGGAACTGGATTACTTATTCAAATAGTAGTTTTCAAAACTGTGTTCTTGTTCCCTTTGCAGTATGTTCCTAACTATATTTTTTTCACTGCACAGTTTCAAAGGATTGTGCCTTTGCTATATATACACAGCACCTTAGTTTCAGAAATTGTCTTCCTCCAGTTTCTGGCTGGTTTGAACAACCATGACTTGTTTCCCATACACCTATTTCAATAATGTCCCAGCAGCTGACAGCAGGCAGCTTGGACTGGGCTTCACATCAGCCTTCAGAACAGCTGTTGGGAAAAACGACAATATTTCTGAGCTACAGATGGGTATATGTGCCATAGATGTTACAGTTTAGGTTCACGCTACTGCACCACAAATACCTGCAGTGATTTGCACGTGCTTTGGGTTTCATTCTTGGGTGTGCTGAAGCCATTGGGAGTTGTGCCATCAACTTCCTAGTGAGTGCTATGTCTTTAATTGCCAGTACAGATACCCCTCCTTTTCTGGAGAATGAAAGTATTCTGCTGATGAAGAAAATCCTTTCACTAAAGGAAATAAACAAAAACATTGCAATAGCCTATAAGATAATCAACAGAGAAATAGCTCCTGAGGTATCTTGGTGTGCAGGTAGAGAGATCGAATCTTCTTTAAACCTCTCAGGTGGGAAGGGCAGCTAGCCAGTTCTTCCCAACTGCCAGAGAGCAGTAGGTGCTTTCTCTCCATAGGGAGGATATATTCTCCCATATCAGGAGAAATATGATGATGACCTTGAAGAGCAGTAGAAAAAATCCCACCCATGTTTCACAACATACTCCAGTGAAGACTACCATCACGTGAATTTCAGTATCTCTAGGACAGTTGGTGCTGAACCAGGACAGTCTCTAGTTTCCATATCATGAAAATTATCTGCTTGAGGGGTCCACAGAAGCTGATCCAAAGCTCTCGTCAGCCTCCCACTGCCCTGCCTTGCTAACACAATCCTTGGGGGAAAGTTCTGCTGCACTTAAATGAAACTTGACTTGCATATTACTTGTTCAGACTAGCTATGAGTACATATGACTCATCATTTCCCTACTTTGTTTTGCCTGTTAAGCAGCCATCAGCATTTACATCACAATTGATCATAAAAGAGCAAAAACGATGTAGCAGTTCCAGCCTCACCCCTTGTGAGTTACTACAGGAAATCTGCAGTCCTCCCCCAAACTCTCCACCTTAATGTCCTCACTTTGAATATTCAATGGAGAAAATATTCTCAGAGCTTTACATTTCTTGATTGTGACTTTTTCTCCATTCAATAATATCCTTTGGCTTCCCAGTACTTACTCTCACAGTTTTGGGGGAAAACCAAACATAATATTCTTTTGTGACAGGCAGACTAGCACAAACCAAAAAATAACGTTTAGCAAACTTAAAACCTAGACAGAAACCTGAACACACAGGCACAAAAGCTGTTTCTTGCTCCTTCAGGCTGACCCAAAAGCTCCAACTACAGCATCATTCTGTAGGTAGGTAGGACCATGCTACAAAGATGGCATGCTGAAACGGTGCATCAAATTAGCTTTAACTGCAGCAGTTTATCTAGGTCAGCTACGTAACCCTGGGTGCATTTCACCTTGGTTTTATCCTGTCTGCTAAAACCGGCCTGCCCAGTGAACTGCAGCCACAACACCACAAGGACACAATAAAGCTGACTTAGGAGAGCCTGCCATAGCTTTGGCGTTGCACTAGAGCTGGCCCTGCAGAATGCTCTGACCTCTCTGGTGAGTACAGACTGCCATTGCTCTCTTTTTTTTTTTTTTGAATGTCTGGGGAAGTTTTGCTGTCAAACACAAGCTAAGCAATTGGGATGCAAACACAATTTGAAATGGCAGGAGGTAGGGTACGAGAGACTGATTTGCCACCACAGCCCTAAGGAGCTCCGCATACATTTCATGCTGTGCGGTACAAATGGTTTGACTCCAGCCCTTCAACATTGCAGCGAGCTTTGCAAAAATCTTGTCTCATGTCTCTGCCTCCCTATGCTTCTCAATACAGTTTTATATAAGTTGTTATAGTTTGAAAGGGCTTTTGTTTCATGTCTCAGAAGGAAAAAAAAAAAGGCTTGCTCATGCTTTAAGATCCCAAGGGCTCAAAGTATGTTTCTTTACAAGTTTCACTTAGAAGATCTAATGTTAAGAAGGCTACAGATGCCGGGATTTTAAGGCACATACTTAACAGGACTCGAGAGCTAGCTGGACAGATGCTCCTCAGCTTCATCCTATCACATAGTACACATGCATCAGTGATGGCTGGTTGGATAAATATGTGCCCACCCACACGCGCACAATTGGAGCACTGCAGTTGATTATTCTGAAAGCACCCAATTTGTCAAGGAACCCAGGAGAAGCAGGCAGAAAGTGCCAGCATCTTGCTATAAACAGCAGCTGGGGAGGGAAAGAGAAATTCCAATCATGAAGGAGAAATCCCAGAAGAAGCTTCACTTTCTGTTTGATGACAGTAAGTGCCTTACTGTCCCCGTGCAAGGGAGGCACAAGAGAAAGATTAGAAGGGGCAGAAGGTGTCAGACCTGAAAGCAGAGAAACATATGTCATGGAAACAGAAGGTGTCTGGAAAGCATCTGATTTATAAACAATGTTAATTAAAGACAGGTCTGAAGCAGGGTTTAGGTGGACTACAAATCCCTGTGATGTTACGGATTGTGCTGTAGTCTAAGCCAATGTTAAAACCATGACCTAGTAAACCTTGCTTGGTGGTTACCTATTTTTGGAGGCAGCTGTCTCAGTAGGTCCTACTACTAGGACTGTCCATGCCCACCTTTTCCCTGCCTTCCACCCCAGTCATGAGCCAGCATCCCTCTCTCCTAGAGTGGCAGGTTGGGTGGGTATCCCGGGCACATACTCACTACCACCTCGCTCTGGTGCAATATCAAAACGTTAGGGGGCTACTGACCAACACAGAAGTGCAAATGAAATATGAAGAGCACATCCTGGACTTAGGTGACTATAAGCAGTAGAATACTATAATGCTACCAGTGACAATACATTTTCGCTGATGTGCTACTGTAATTTTTCCTAACTAAACAAAACCAGTTAAGTAAATATGCAGAAAAGGCAATTCACTCATTTTCATTCACAAAAGAACCGGAGGGAAAAAAAGTTTGCGTGTGGGCAACACTTTAATATTCCTTCCCTGGTTTTGCTTCCCTTTTTTTTTGTGTCTCTGAACAGCAAAAATTTACATTTTTTTTTCTTTCAATAATCTTTCTTACTGTTGGGACAACTCCCTTTTAAGGCCAGTTTCTTGCTCAGAGGGAATGTTGACTGCACTTATAAACACCCACTTCCTAGGGTTTATAATAGTAACAGCAACAAAACCTGAACTACAGTTTCAGCAACACGCAGCAAACACATTCAGACTAAGACTGGCCTACCAGCTTTTCCAGAAATGCATTGGAAGCATTGGCAACGCCACCAAGTTTTCTTGCTATCCTCACAAAGTCACATCTTTGAAAACCTCCTCTCTTTCTCCTTTCCTCTTTGAAAGCAGAACTCTGCGCTTCTTCCAGCTCCAAAATGCAGTATGTGTATGTGGATGGGGCAATAAACACTGAAGCAAGAAAATGCTGCCCACTTTATAACTTAGGAATTTTAGGTGGGTGCAAGCTGTGATCATGGAGAGAATTTCCAAGAACTACAGATTTCACCATATGTGCTATTCCGCTCAAAATACCCACTTTAACTCTAGGGAAGGCTGCAAAAAAGCCCAATGACTTTTCAGCTGTTCAACTACCACCCCTAGTGTAACTTACTGTAATCTGGTTAATTAACTTGGTACGCTGGAAAAAGATCTGGTGTAATAGGGTAAAAATAATTTCCACTTCAAAAGTACAAAAGTATGCACTGTGGTTAAAAAAAAAAAGTCCAAAAAGATTAGACATACAAACTACAACCTCCAGAAGTACCACTAACTTCCAAATATAGCCTGCACTAACATGCCAGCAGCGCTGAGCCAGGAATGATACTGGTGTCTGATCTTTACTGGCCTCACTAGTGACTGCAGATACATCAACCTTTCCAGTCACACGGGTTTGGAGTTTCTAGCTAGTATTTAAGCTACTGTCTATGCGTTGCTGTCACCTGCTCCATATTTCACACAATGACCCTCCCTACTTTGCCTGGAGCAGGATGTGTAACTTCAGCGCAGTACCAGCTGAGCAGATCTGAAGGGACTGATGCTGAATGTGTTCACGTGGTCATAAATTAGGAGCAACCCCACTGCTGGTGGTGACACCGAAACACACAAGCCTAGACTTGGCTTCTTCATACCTATTGCATGGTTTCTATGCAGATAGCTGGGAGGCTAAACGTAAAATGATCCACCCCCACCCTCCTGGGGGAAAAGAAACCCAAAAAGCATCAAAAAACCAAAAAAAACCCCAACACATGGAAACACATAGAAAACATGTAGGGAGGGGGAATCCTTGCTGAAAACAAAACAATCTTGTGCCAAATGAGTTGTCATGAATTTACTATAACATTCCCACAAAGGAGAAGAGAATTTTCTTTATTGTGAAATCTTCGTTGTGAGCCTTGCTGCTCCTGGGAAAAGTCATATGTCAGAATAGAAGTGTTTCCAAATATGACTAGTCTGAGCAGATAAACAATGAATGTCAACACAGCATTCAAGGAAGTATCTATCTGTGGTTAAATCCCTTTCTGAAGAAGTTTATATTCTTGTTCTTACAGTACCACACATCATGCATACCTATAGACGTGCTTGCCTTTGTACAACAGATCCTATTAAACTCCAGCTAGCTTTCCTGGGGTCCCAGTTATGGGCAGCCAAAACATCAGCTGCTGCTGAGAACATTCTACGGCATTACCTGCCAAGTTCAAAACTTTATATTACATTTTCTGAAGCTGCTGAAGTGCATAAGAAACTGACAAAATGTATATTCTTGTTCACTTAGAAAAAAAATCATCTGAAAATTTATGAGGTTTTTAATTGAAAAAAAAAAAAAAACAAAAACCAAAAAAACTTATCTCCCAAATCTGTGTGTCATACTCCCAATTTGGTTGTTCTGGGGTAGGGAATAAAGTTCAGAGGACCATGAGGCAGCAAAAAGCAGGAAAGATTCCAGTCCTGTGCCTTCTCTCATTACAAACACTAGCACCAAGCTCATTTTGTCCTCCAACAGAGGTGAAAACAAAATGCACTGTTAGGAGGTCCTTACATAGCAAAACATCATTGCAACTATCTTGCTCCAGGGCTGCTGCATCCAACAGCTCTTCAATGCAACGTGCCTAGGAGTCCTCGGGACCAGGTTTTCCACATCAAGCCTCCCTCCATTTCAGTCATATATGCTTTGACCACCAAATCACAGCTGCATTTCTACTCTTTGGATGTATGAACTTTCATTTCATTGCACTTTAATAAATGAATGCATCCTTCTGCTGACAAGCAGCCTAGAACTTAGGGGTCAGAGCAATCTGCATGTAATGCATTTGGGTCTCCCCCTTCCTTTGGTTAATTCTAATTTATACAGGTTGTGGCAGCAAAGGCAAGAACTCTCTCTTCTGATCAACATCCAAAGTCTTCCATAACTCAGATCTTCTCCTCTGCCTTCCAACTTCTTTTAAACATAGACAAAAACCTCACTTGCAGTTCTCTGCAGGTTCTGTAGAAGTGCCTTCATTTTCTCTGGGATGAGAAGCCACTCAAGAGACACAGCAATTCAGTGAATTCCATTCAAACCTGATTTTTCATTTGGGGAGGGAGGAGAGGGGAAAGGCCAGCCCTTAATTTCACTATACCTCAAACTCCTCATCCTCAAAAAGGGACATTACAGGGCAGAAGCAGATCCCCCACAGTTACGTATTCTGGACAGCAACTTTCTTTTGTGGTTCCACAACACAGCAGAAGCTTGAATCCAAGAAAGCACATTAAATCACACTGTCCTTGTTGTTAGGGGAGAACTGAAAAGAGTTTGGCCACTGGAAGGGTTTTGTTTTTTGTAACACTATTAAACACAAAGAAAACCAGAAGCTTGGCAGTTTATTCCACCATGTAAATCCACGTCTTTCTAAATTACCAGAAAGTTCACTTAAGATGAAAATCCACTATGGGAATTTGGCTTCTGAAATACCTTCCAGTGACTTCTGTGTTACTGCCACATACAGTGACCATCCCAGAACTTCATTTATGATCTCTCTTAGTGCGTCAGGTAAGCCACAGGCTGTTAACCAAGTGTGATTAAGTACCTACGCTAGTTTAGTTTAACAACTTAATGAGCTTAGCCTAAAAGCTGATAGCTCCATTTAGCAAGTGAGCAAACTCTGCACAAAAGAGCACCCAAAACGTGTGACGTAGCATGCGCTGTGCTGATAGCTGAGAGCAGCTAAACATCTACAGGCAGCAAAGTCACACCCCTCTGGAAGCTGGCTGACCCAGAACTAACTGTGTGGCCAAAAGGATCGAGAACCTTCTTCAAAGCACACAGACATGCCATTTAACAACAGGTACAATTTACTTTCATGTCTATATCTAGCTAATCTACGTGTAAGTAAATCTCACATCTTAATCTACCTTGCTAATCTATCTATAAGTAAATAGAGGCAGACACTAGGAAGGCTTGTCGCCATTCCTAATCCTACAGCTCATGAGTCAGGTCTGTGGTAACCATGACAAACACCACTTTGCAGCGGTTGCCCGGGCTTACAGAAGGAGGCAAAGCTGGTGGCAGGTTGGTTTACTTTTACACTCATTCATTTTTTGCTTATTGGAAAGGCTACAGGTACAAAGTTGAAGTATTCTCGGTTGTGCTGCTGTGATTTTCATGTCTTTTATGTCAAGGTTTTACAAAGACTGCAATTATCCAGAGTTATTTCAGGGCTCCATGTAAATCTACAAGACAACCTCTTCTGTGTGCGTTCTGCTCAAGTGAACTTCATGAAAAAGAAAAGGTACACTCAAAGAAAGTAGCAGCAGTTCCTGAACTCAGCATGCATGTTGAGGTGCCCACACTCTTCTCAAAACAAGCACAGCTCACCGACTTGGACTATACAAAGAACCATGGAATAAGACAGGCAAACAGGAAGAAAAATATCCAAAGTATCTGGTAAGCATATATATCTACTGGAACAGTACACTGATGGCGGAAGGAAATGTATAAATCCTTCCTCCTATGAGGTAAAACAAACTAAAATAAAGTTTCCTATATTCTTCATCAACCCTTCCCCTCACATCTTTCCAATGCTTGCTCCTCCCGAAAATCCTCAGCACCTATCCAGGCAGGTATTGGTTGGCCAGTGTTGGGGCACAGGAAAACTACCTGCCTAGTGATTCAGCCCAGGTCCTTTCAGAACTCTGCTCTTCAAATAGAGCTAAACTAAATAGAAATATATTAGCACCATAATGAACAAATTAACATAATAAGCGTGTCCCCTGCAATTTACTTCTCCTTCCAGAAGATACTGTTTTCCTGTGGCTACAAGGAATCAGAGATATATCACATTAGTTATTCTGCAAGTGTCTTTAGATGGGAGAATTAACACCTACAGCAGGCACCATGATTGACTTGAATCACAGCACCACTACCTTTCAGAAGCTTGACAGACACTAATTTTGGAAAGGTGTTTTGCATGGAAGACTGACATTCAGAACACATGGAAGATGGAATATGTGCGGGTGTTACTTAGCAACATACAGAACAAAATTTAAGAGTAGCTAGAAAAATTACCAATGTAAAAGGATAAAGTTCGTTAATGTGTAGGAGCAGCAACTGTTCCTCAAAGCCTTCAAACTAAAGCTCGCTGCTGTATATGTAGACAGCCACTATCATATTAGCCAAGCAATAGTGTGCCATTTCCTCAAAATTAAAAGCAATCCTCTCATCTCCCAAAACTACTCAGCATCTTCTTTGAGCTACCATTAGAAGCCATAAGCAACACAGCAAAAGAAAAGTGTCAACGTTAAACTGGATCTCAAGGCTTCTCACAATTTCGGTCAAGTGCTTTTATGAGTAACTGGCTAGCCACAGACAGGATAAATTCAAGATTTGTGGGGCTCTCCAACACTAAGGACCACTTAAGCTCAACACCTCTTTAGTACAGCTTTTGCATACAACCACAATCAAGGTCTAGTTTTCCAGTTTATTGTACTGGGACATGTCTGTTTTTTCAACCAACCCCATGGCAGACAGGCCTTATTAATGCTGTACCACTGCATATAAGCACTACTATGCTAGAGAACACGTGTTATGACCCTACATGAAAGACCCAGAGAGATACAATACAGAGGTCCCAGGGTTTTCCATCTTACCTGAACATCACTTCAGAAGATTAATTTTCCCTGTTAACTCAGAGGGGTATTTACAGAGTAAAAATGCACAAGCACATCGATGTCATTTAAGTCAGACACCACAAGTCAGGAGATTGATTGGTGGAGTAAGTCTCTGGCGTGCCAGAGGGAAGAGTGCCAAGGGGATGCTCTCCCGAGTGAGGTGGAGTCCCTGC
>VZTM01012499.1:44016-57602 GCA_013400555.1 Jacana jacana | reverse complement strand
GTGTCCAGTTCTGGGCCCCTCAGTTCCAGAAGGACAGGGAACTGCTGGAGAGAGTCCAGGGCAGGGCTACCAAGATGAAGGGAATGAAACATCTCCCATAGGAGGAAAGGCTGAGGGAGCTGGGTCTCTTGAGCTTGGAGAAGAGGAGACTGAGGGGTGACCTTATTAATGTTTATAGATCTGTAAAGGGTGAGTGTCAGGAGGATGGAGCCAGGCTCTTCTCAGTAACATCCAATGACAGGACAAGGGGCAATGGGTGCAAGCTGGAACAGAGGACGTTCCTCTGAAATATGAGGAAAAACTTCTGCAGAGTGAGGGTGAGGGAACCCTGGCAGGGGCTGCCCAGGGAGGTGGTGGAGTCTCCTTCTCTGGAGACATCCCAAACCTGCCTGGAGGCGTTCCTATGTGACCTGCTCTGGGTGTTCCTGCTCTGGCAGGGGGTTGGACTGGAGGGGGTTTCAAGGTCCCTTCCAATCCCTGAGATTCTGTGATTCTGTGAAATGATAATTTGAATTAATACTGATTCATTCAAAGGTAAAGCTAGAAGGGAAACCTGTCCCTTTGCCTATTGGAAATAGCTGTAGCAAAAGCTGAGATGTGTTTGTTAGTATGTGTTAGTAAATGATGCTTTCTCTGTCCAGATCCAGTTGTTGCTTCTCTTGCCCAAGATATCTTTAAGGAGCTTGCTCAGATCGAAGCCTGCCAGGGTCCGATGCAGATGAGGCTCATACCAACTCTTGTCAGCATCATGCAGGCGCCTGCAGACAAGATCCCAGCAGGGCTTTGTGCAGTAAGTACTACACGGTCTCAGCTGGAGAAGATTCCCTGTGCTTTCACATCTAGGAGGGCTGGTCTGCGAAGAATAGACAGGTTGCTTTTAAACCGCTTTAGGACAATGACTTTGGTCATTGGTAGAAGTTTCTTTGTGGAGAGGAAGCAAAGTGCAGGTGAGGGAAGGTGCTTCCAAAGTTAAATTTGAACTGCCCTTCTGCACTTCTTCAGTCTCTGCAGCTTATCCCCAGTCACTGTGCTTTGACATAGCCATCTTTTCCTGGAATGTTCTCCAGCAGGGTACGTGACTGTCGCTTGCCCTTTTTTCTAAGGCTTTTTCTGGTTTGTGTGTCACATGTATGAATCAATGGAGATAAATTTTACAGGTTTGTCCTTTCTATGAAAAGCCAATTTATGAAAGATTAAGCATTGCTCATGTTGAATGATTGTACAGACTTAAACCCATGAACACCTTTATCAATATGCTTATAATCTGTCTATTGACTGGTCTGACTATAACTAAATTGTAATTAAATTAAGTAACTAATTAAAATAAATTTAAATCAATATAAACAAAGCGGAACAAGTCAATTAGGACAGTTCTCTGGCTGTACCAATTGGCATCCAGGGTACTGTGAAACCCTTCGCCATGTTTAAGTGATTACAGTGCTTTTAATGTTTGAGCTGCCTTGTGAACTCTTCCAGCACACACCATGTGTCTGTGTCAAATAGCAGTGACGCTGGGGGTGAGGAGTCCTCTGGTGTGAAAAATATCCTAGACTGTAAAATCAGGCTGTGATCTTAGTGCTGTCTCACATCCCTCCCAGCTTATGCCTTTGATGCTGGGTGGGTAATGCTGACTTCGTGTTCTCTGGCTGCTGCTGTAACAGTGCTCCTCTTTGTCTTCCTTTCAGACTTCCATTGATATCTTGACCACAGTTGTGAGGAATACAAAGCCTCCTCTGTCCCAGCTCCTCATCTGCCAAGCATTCCCTGCTGTGGCTCAATGCAGCTTGAACACAGATGACAATGCCACTATGCAGGTAACACTGGGGAGCAGTGAGGATTGCAGGGAAGGCTACACAGGTCCAAGAGAGGTGACCAAGTAAGACAGGTGACACAGTAGAGTCTTTAAGGGAGCCCCGGCACCTCTCCAGGAGTCTCTGCCACCTCCAGGTTATCACAGAAGTACTGCTGTTCACGGGCCTGCAATTACTTCTACTCATTGTTCCTAAATTTTGAGGATGGGAGCAGCAGCCTTGACCTTTTTTGCTATTTTGGGGCTCTGGAGCACATTTAAAAAAAAATCCCTAAAAAACCCGTTTCTTCCCCCATACTAAATACCATCACACCCAAGAATGGCAGAGACTCTGCAGGCACATTCTCAGGAAAGAATAGACGTCCTGTGCAGACCTCCCCCTTCCAGCACTTTGCTCCTGTTCTCATGTAGGTGGGAAGGGGAGGGCAAACTTCCTCGCTGTCTTTGTCTCTCACTTGTTAGAATCTCAGAATTCCTCTGGGTAACAAGACTGACACAAAACCGCAGCTACTTCAGGTTGTCTTTGTATTAATATGGAAAATCTTGAGAGCAGCCTGGGCAATGAAGAGTTTTGCACTTGATAATGAACTGAAGTCTGCAGAAATTATATTTTTAAATTTAGGTACTCATTTTGCCTCACATTGGAGAGCTTGGATCTTTGCCAGGTGCCACTGGTTTGCCCACGGTTTTCAAGTCGGTTAAGGGTCTTTTTGGGGGTGATGAAAGGAGATGTCTTCCCCTGCCCTCCCCATTCCCTTACCTGGAAAGGGAGATTCTAACGTAATGATTTTCTTGTGTAGAACGGTGGCGAGTGTCTGCGTGCGTATGTCTCGGTGGCACTGGAGCAGATCGCACAATGGCACGATGAGCAAGGCCACAATGGACTGTGGTACGTGATGCAGGTGGTGAGCCAGCTTCTGGATCCAAGGACCTCAGAATTCACCGCTGCCTTCGTGGGCAGGCTGATCTCCACTTTGATTTCGAAAGCAGGAAGCGAGCTGGGAGAGAATCTGGACCAGATCCTGAGAGCTATCCTGAGCAAAATGCAGCAAGCAGAGACTCTCAGTGTGATGCAGGTGAGCAGGCTGGGCACCCAGGAGGGTAAGGAGAGGTGTCAGGAAAAGAAATTGTTCTCTTTTGGTTTTTTGGTTTATTTTTTTCCTAATCGTGTGTCTGATTATTTATGGCTACTGCAGTTGGAGATTCCATATATCTTACTGAAGTAATCAGGAAAGTGCCTGCTCTGCTCATACAGGGCTGTCTGCATTGCAGGGTAAGCCAAGTTCTTGTGGGTAAGCTTTAACACACCTTGAATAGTCCCTCATGACCTTGTGCTTGCAAGCAATGAACCTTTAAAAGAGGACAAGAGTTACCCACGTGTGGATACTGTGGCAAAGCAGCACGTTTTCAAGTGGTTTTGTCCTGTATTTGAAGATTAGATGCCTGGGAGTTGAGACATGGTGAACTTATGGTAGATGGGAGGTGTAGTTGGCCTGCATGAGGTGAGAGGCCAGAGAAGAGCATCACCATCTTTTCTAGCTTTCACCTACTTCCAGTGGTACACTTCTATGGAATTATTTTATCCTGGTGGATTTCTTTCTCTCTCCTGTCTTTCCTGTCATTGTCATTCTTGGCTGAGGTTTGCTCTGCTGTAACCCTTTTATCCTCTGGATTTCTCTGCTTTTTGTATGTGAATCAAGATGGCTGCTCAGGTACCACCAGAGATTCCATCCTAAAGTCTTGATTTATTTTTTTTCTCCCCTCGGAAACACTGTTGGTTCTTAACTGTTCAGAATGGCTCTCACTTTGCCCATTTTTGGATTTAAAAGGTGTGGAAGCTTAAATATGAAGCAGTCACATTAAGCCCCTGTAGCCAGGGGAAGAGAAATGAGCCTTTCACAATGCTGAATCTTTTCCCTGCATTAGCCTGAAAGGTGGGAAACCTCTGGAGATGGGACAGCTTTTCCCCAAGGATGGGGATGGGGATGCCCTCGGGCTTGGAGACTGACACTTAGACATATGCAGCATATGAGTTCTGCCCCTGATCTTTGAGACTTGGGCTGTAAAACTGTATCTTCTAGAAAAAAGCCTTTCTAAAACTTGCAGTCCTTTGCCTAAAACTTATGTTCAAAGTGCTCAGAGTTAGAAAATTGCTCCTGAATGGTGATGAGACAATGTGGGAGAAGTGTGTTCAGTGGAGCTGATGCTGGGAAGTCCCTGGGGTTTGGATATGGGTTCGGACTCTGGGCCAATAACTTCTGTTATTAACTCGATGATGAGACATGTTTGTGCTGGGGATGGTTAGATTCAGAGCTCTGGGTGTAGAGCTGTGTGTCTGGCTTCTGCTCTGAAAAGCAAACTCGGGCACTTGCAGTGTCTGAGTGTTGCCATATGATATCTTTGCTAATGAAAAGTCAACTGCAACCTCTGATTTTTATTTTTTTTTTAAATAGGCTTTTAATCTTTACTTTAGGGTGGTTTATTAGTTTAGGGCACGGGTGTGAGTAAGCTTATTCCTGCTGTGCGTTTTTTGGTGCTGTTGACTGTAGTTTTTGTAGCACAGAGTGTCTTGCAGAGGGTTATGCTTTCTCTTCCTCCTGGGACTGGTAAGCACAGTCTCTACTCTTGCAGAAGACTCAGTTACTTGAATATTTGATAAAACATTTTCAGCTATTAAATTATGTACAGCTAACATTCTCTTTCTCTTCTTGTAGTCTTTGATTATGGTGTTTGCTCACTTGGTTCACTCACAACTGGAACCACTCCTGGAGTTCCTGTGTAGCCTCCCTGGACCAACAGGCAAACCTGCCCTGGAATTCGTCATGGCTGAGTGGATGAGCCGACAGCACTTGTTCTACGGGCAGTATGAAGGCAAAGTCAGGTGGGATGTCTTCATAAGCAGGATCCATTGCTGTTAGCAATGAAATGCACTGGGTGGGAGGGAAGGGGGAGCAGGTTCAGATTCAGATCAGCACGTGCCAGTGTCGGACAGAATCCATCTTTCCCTGCACTGTCAGTTTGGCTCAGGAGAGCCGTGGGAACTGGAGCAATAATTGAGCTTCCTCTTCTTGCTGCCCGGTGTCTGTGCTGCAACAGGGGGGCCCTAGAGGGAAGGGGGTGTTTTCTGCAAGGATGAGAGTGCTTTTGAGGTTGAACTTCTGTAGATGGGATGATAATAGCTTCCACACGTGAGATTGCATTTATTTCTGTAGGGTGTCAGGGCACTGCAGAGGGTTTCCTAAGAAATTCTGGTGATTTCTTGTTGTTAAAAGTCAATAAAGAAATCAACTGAAACAGTTTTCTCTCCTTTGCTGTAGGAGCACATTTGAGTTCTGGTGGAATACTATGTTTCAAAGCATGAAATGCTCTGAATTAATTTAAATTCTGCTGCAGCTCCTGCCTTTAATATTTCTGTAAATATAAAGCCTAACAGACCACTCCTGGGGGTTTTACCAGCTGTTAACTCACTTCTCAGGATGTGTTGGTGTGTTGTGGTTACAAGGTGGACACCTTCCATGTGCCACAGTCCCTGGCCTTGTGAGTGGGAGGTTGAGGAAGTGGCTGTTTGCTCTTGACTTGTGTGATGAAAAGATGGGAAAACTTTGGGGAACTCAGGGCTAGCGTGTGAGACCCAGGTCCAAACCAGCAGTATGAGAACTGGGAGCCTTGGTGTGGGAGAGAAAGAGTCTTTGAAGTGAAAGCATGAAAAAAATGAGTTCTGTGGAACCCCAAAGCTTCAGTTTGTGAAGCCAGGAGAGAGGTTTGGGAGTGCTGAGCGTAAAGTGGTGGCCTTAACCTGGAGTCCCAAGTCATCCTCAGTATGGCTTGAAAACAGCTTGGAACTGGAGGGGGTTTGAAAGCGTGGTGGAGAAATCTGAGCAGCAGAGGTGGTGTGAACACCTAAAGATACCAGGGGAGCAAGCTACAAGGTCTGTGTGTAGCTGAGCTGTGAAGAACCAGACGTGAAAAAGAGCTTTGAGACTGGAGAAAAGTAGAAGAGATGTTCATGACTGCAGGTCAGGCAAATTACTACTTTCTTGTCACTGCTTTCCTCTTAATTCCCTCTTCACCTGCAAGTGATGCTTCAGGAGTTTGTTTACCCTCGTGGCTCTTCGGAACTAGAAAAGCCTTCAATGTAGATCTGCACTGGTGGTGCTTAATCCAAGGCAGTGTCAGGTTTGGGCTTGCTGTGCAGGTCAGGAGATGAGTCCAGTTTTAGGTGCTGACAATAAAGCAGGAGAAACGGGAAAATACTGTAATGCTTGTTCTTGGCAAAAGAGTAGACAGAAGGGATCTGAATGCCTGCTCTGGACACGTTTCTCATCCAGAGTTCACTGGGGAAGCGGGGCAGTTTGGAGACATTGTCATCTGTGCTTTTCCTGTTCCCTGCTCTGCTCCCCAGCTCTGTGGCGCTGTGTAAGCTCCTTCAGTACGGCATCAACACAGAGGACAAGAGGCTTCAGGACATCAGGGTAAAGGGAGAGGAAATATTTAACATGGATGAGGGGATACGGACACGATCAAAGTCGGCCAAAAGTAAGTTACCGTTTTGCTGCTTTTAACGTGTTTTTTTTTTCCTGTTAGTTGGCGCTCTGAAAGGCGGTAAAATAGATCCTGCATCTCACACAGAGTGGGAGGTATTTCCTACAGAAGGTGCATGTTGGTTTTCAGAGCTAATCCATACATCAGGTACTTAATGTATCCGTTACTTGTTTTAATCCTGCCAAAGACCCATTTGGAAGACTCTCCATGTCTCTGCTTTAACACGAGCAGCTGAGGTGATTATGGGATAGGGAGTTAACCACGGCTATTTTACATCATCCCATTCCATCTGACCAGACAGGTAATTCCATGATTCCAGTAGCTTCTCTGAGAGCAAGGTGTGTTTAGTGAATGTGGAGATTTTAAAAATAACAGTGGTGAGGTTTTTAGTGAGATAGACTTTCACAAATATTGCAGTGATTTCAGTTAGTTAGAGATCATTTTTAAGGAAAGCTTGGCCTGTTTCCTACATAACACTTATCTTAATTTTCATTGCCTGAACCCAAAATCCCTGTTTGGAGATCCCTGTGTAGCAATTTGGATATCCCATCAGAGAGTGCATGGGGCCGGTGTTTCTCTGGGGACTGAGCCCCAAAGGGGAAGACACTGGGAGCTGCTGTCCTCAAAACCAGCACGAACAAAATAAGGTTGGGTATGTTTAGTCGGATAGAAGAACAGCAATTGTAGCATTTGAGCAGCTAAGGAGTTAAAACTAGGGCTCCTAGTTTCTTTATTTGATAGGATCTTTACTTCTGCAATTAAGGGCAAACCCACTGTCTGGCTATCACATTGAACCTTGCAAGAGCCCCGGTGAGGGAAAGCTGGAGCTTGCAGTGTCTCAGAAAAGGCAGGGCTGGACATGGGAGAGCTGTGCTGCTCGTTCATGTGAAAGCACTGCTCCAGACGTGCAGCAGGAGCTTTGTGCTCACCCAAGTCATCGGTGACGGATTTCCCAAGTTCAGCTGGGAAGATTTGATCTGCTTTCTCTTCATTCAAAATACACAAGACTCGATATTGCAGTTATGGCCTTTGGAAATCTGGCTGTGAAGGTGTATGGAAGGAACACTTGGGGGTTTTTTGTCAGTCTCTTTTTTCCTCCCGACCTGGAAGTTTCTGGTCATCTCTGAGGATTTTAAATGTATGGTAAAACTGAACAAATAGAAACCAACAACTGCAAAAAAGGTACATTTTAAACAACTTTTTATTGGAAGCAATATAAATGTGTGTATATGTATTTCTTTTCTTACAGATCCTGAACGTTGGACAAACATTCCTTTGTTAGTGAAAATCTTAAAATTAATAATAAATGAACTCTCTAATGCAATGGAAGCAAGTGCATCTAGACAGACAACTGCAGATTGGAGCCAAGGTACAGTACTGGGTTTGCTTTTCCTCTTTGTGTGGAGGAATCTACTTCGTTATCTCTTCAGAAGCATTGAGAGTAATAAGAAACTCACAGTAGTGTACAGTGTATCTGTAGTTGCAAAGGCTTAAATAGTGATCCAAAGGCTAAAATCAGTCTATGTATTCTTAAACCTGATAATTATTTTTGGCCAATTATTTTGGATCTGACCATACACCAATAAAATGATCCTTTTTTCGTGTGGCTGCTTTGCCTTCCTTCTTCCCCGACTTCAGGCATCCGTTCTTGGGGCTGCTTTTTGCTTATCTCCAGTTCCTGAGTCGCTCGTTCCGAGGGGCTGGTGAAGGTGCAGGTGTTCCTCTTCAGCCACCTACTTGAGTGATAGACAGACTGGACCTCTTAGATTTCGTTTATTTATAGAAACTATTGTTTTCTAAACAGATGATTCAAATGATATGTGGGAGGATCAGGAAGAGGATGAGGATGAAGATGAAGACTTGGCAGGACAGTTCTTATCAGATATTCTTTCCACTAACAAGTATGGTGAGTAGCAGCTTTAAAGCCCATATTGGGAGTGAAAATAGAGTAAATGACATCTTAGTCAAAGTTTTCTTTTCTTGACAGCAGGCCAAGGGGGGAAATATTACACTGGGATGTTGAATAAGGACTTCTTTTCTGTAAGAGGAAGACATGTCTTTGAATAACATGATGGTTAAATAACTGCATTTTTCGCCTGAGAGTTCAAATGCTGCATAGGCTGCAGGTATTCTGTCTGAAGAGAAAACTGATGCTTAAGGATGTAGTCATGGCCTTGGAATGACAAGGTAGCAGCAGAGGAGCTTGTTTATGGAGTGATCTGGAGAAAGAATAGCTGCATAAAGATGGGGTGGGTGTAATATCTCCTTTCCTCTGCTCTCCAGTTTGCCTATAGCCTTAGAAGAGAGGACCTTACAGGCAAATACAATAAGGGAGACTCCTTACATGAGCACAGAGTTGGAAACATGTTGCCCTGACACAAGATGAAGGCATAAGCTAGTAGAGCAATAACTAAGGAGCCTGCTTGCCCAGTACCCAGTGTGTGCTTGTCTCACCCGCGTGTCCTGTGGGACTCCTACCGTGACCCTCCTTGTTCTGGGGGTTGTGTTTTCTGCTCAGCTGAACTTACAGAGTGAGTAGTCTGGATACCAGCTTTTTACCCAGCAGTGCCAAAGGTTTCTTGTGGGATCCTTGGATTTCAGTAGTAGTCTGATAAATACTTCCTGAGATACTTGATTCTGTCTGATGTTAAAACCTGCTGATTTACCTCTGACAGATGAGGATTACTATGAAGATGATGAAGAGGATGATCCAGATGCATTAAAGGACCCTCTTTACCAGATAGATCTCCAGGTGATGCTCTAGAATGATTTTTATTTTTTTTTTAAATAAGCTTCCTATCATTCCTTAAAAACTGAGTATTTTTATGTTGTACTTTAACAAAACTGTAAATACTAGTTACTGATTGTTGTCCCAAGGGCACTTAGTTCATTAAGTTACTTTGGAAAATGCTGAGTATCTCAAGAATGCCTGGAGTACTTTTCCTCATTGAATCAATATCTGTAACTTGAAAATGTGACTGAAAAGAACTTTTTGGACAGAGGGAGATGAGACTTTTCTACCAATGAGCTTGTCAGCTGTTTGCTGAAGTCAGTTGTAGATTGGAGAGTGAATGGGACAGAATGTTGTGCTCCACTGGGGGATGCTCCTGGCCAGTCTCAGTGGGGGATGCTCCTGGCCAGTCTCAGTGGGGGATGCTCCTGGCCTGTCTCAGTGGGGGATGCTCCTGGCCAGTCTCAGTGGGGGATGCTCCTGGCCAGTCTCAGTGGAGGATGCTCCTGGCCAGTCTCAGTGGGGGATGGTCCTGGGCAGTCTNGTGGGGGATGCTCCTGGCCAGTCTCAGTGGGGGATGCTCCTGGCCAGTCTCAGTGGAGGATGCTCCTGGCCAGTCTCAGCCCATCTGGTGCTTTGCCCCTGTGTTCTGTCACCTGGCAGCCGTTTGTCAGCCCTTACCTCTGCTGCCACCTTGCTCTTCCTTTCCCTGCTATCCCTCTATCTGTCTTGGTGCATGTTGATGTTTATCTTTTGCTATGTGAAAGACAGGATTTCCAAAGAGAGATGATGCTGACTGGGTCTTTCTATCCTCCTCTCAGGCTTATCTCACCGAGTTCCTCTGCCAGTTCGCACAGCAGCCCTGCTATGCAATGTTCTCAGACCACCTCAATGAGAACGAGAAGCGAGTGTTACAGGCCATTGGTATATAAAACCACTCAAGAGACCATCCCAACCATATCTGAACAATATTTTTTGGCTTATTCCACGTTTTATGATTAAACATAAAACATTTCCCAGTGTCTACCTGCTTGTTACAGGTGGGTGATGGCCTCGTTGCGATGTATTGAGCCTCATCTTAACATGAATGTGCGAAGGAAAGGAATACTGAGAAAGCAGCAAGGACAGAAGTCTGTAGAGCTTTGCACATTGGTCTCACCATGGGAGCACTTTCATTTTTCACAGTAACTTTCCAAGGAAGTTCTTAAAGATCAAAAAATGTGTCCTTAATATTTTTAAAAGCAAACTGTCTCTACCTGTGAAGAGGCACTTAACTGAGCTTCCCACAGCACAGTTGGGCAGAGAAAGGAATCGGTTCACTTGCAGATTGCATGGATGTGTCTTGAGAAATCAGAAGGTTGTTTCTCTTTGCGCTCACATAACACATACAGGGTAAATATCTTGATCTCACAGCGTGACTTCTTTTTATAGAACTATAGACTCTTTTATCAGAGATGCCCAAATAGCATGGAACTTCTTTGCAGGAGTTTGGATGGGAAGCTGGGACAATGAAACAGAATGCATATCCTCTTTCCTGTTGTGGATGGGGCTTTGTTGCTCACATCTTTCAGCTGGTCCCATGGGAGCAGTTCTTTACTAATGCTTTTGTGTGCACACGCTCAAAGGAAACTACCAATTCAGTTTCTGTTCCTGTGGCATGTGGCTGCTAGAGACTTCAGGTTTATGGAATACGAGGAGCCACAGTTCTTAGGGGGGAAAAAAACTGATTGTATTTAACATATTTGTTCCGTGACAGCCGCTCTGAACTACTTTGCTTCCTTCACACTCCTGTGTGTATTTTTATAGAGTGGTAAAATAACGTTTGCAAATCGATTTACCATAAGAACAGCACGATGTATCTCACACCACCTCTCTGCCTTTGGTTCCCCCTTCGGGAAAAGGAAAATAAAACTATTAAAATGTACATTGGTATCATTCTTATAAAACAGATAAAAAGGGAACTTGTTTCCTGAAGTCGCTTTTTAAAGACCTGTTTCTTCTTAGGAAACTTCATGCTCCACCCAGAGGACATTAGGGTATTTCACAGGAGTCAGCTGGACAGAAAGGGAGTCCTGTAATGGACACATCTTCTTCTGCTTTAAAGAAAAAGACTGAGCCATTATAGAGTTTCTTAAGAAAGGTACTTGCTGTTCCTTTGTGGAATAATACGTTTTGAAGTTGTATCTTAAAAACTTCACAGGAGTAATTCTGTATCTTACTGGTCTGGCAGAGTTACAGCTTTTCACTTTTTTACCAGGAGGGGACAATAAATTAACTTTTAAACAGACAGAGATGGCACGACCTGTTCAGCATTTTGGGGCAAATGATGAAATAACTGACTAATGCACCGCTTGCTGCCTTCTCCCACCACAGCCCTACCCCTGTGCCCAGGCAGGGGCAGGACAGGGGCCATCCCTACCGTTGGCTGCTGAGGGATCTGGCCCATCTCCAAGCTCTAACGGGTTGGTGAGAAGTTGAATTTGGAGCCTGATTTGTGTGTGTGTCTGATGAGGCATAAATTCTGATCAAACCTTTACCCACAGCTGTGTCACAGTATCTTTCTTTTCTGTGGATTCTCTGGTGTATAAGAACATACAATTAAATTCTGTGCCATGACCTCTTCGGTGGGAACGTTGTGGGTCTGTCTTCTGCGTAGACATTTCTTAGTTTTTGAGAAGTCTATTAGGAATTTTCCTTTTGATGCATCCATCTCTCTCAGCTTTCACTAAAAAGGGCCAAGACATTAAACTAAACAGCACAGTCTCTTAAGGAAACCACACTGGAAATAGAGGGCTGTAGTGGGATGTCCTGGTGGATCAAGCAATCCCCACAGTCACCAGTCCCAGCCCTGGGTAGAGGCAGGACCAGCTGGCCAGGCTGGATGGGTGAGCCAAGGCCAATGGGATGAGGTTCAACAAGGCCAGGGGACCGGGTCCTGCCCTTGGGTCTCACCAACCCTCTGCAACGCTCCAAGCTGGGGGCAGAGTGGCTGGAGCTGCCTGGCAGAAAAGGCCCTGGGGGTGTTGGTTGACTGTGGGCTGACCATGAGCCACCAGTGTGCCCTGGTAGGCAGGAAGGCCAAGAGCATCCTGGCCTGGATCAGGAACAGCATGGGGAGTAGGACTCGGGAGGTGATTGTCCCCCTGCACTGGGCACTGGTGAGGCCCCATGTCGAAGGCTGGGTCCANCTAGGTGTGCTTTATGGTGTCACTTGTAAATGGTGCAGCTTCAGGTCTACATAGGGCTCACAGAAAGGTGCTGGTGGGACTGATGTGTGTGCCTTAGTGAAGCTGGATGGTGGGTTCAAAGAAGACCATGAGAAATGAGAGCAGCCTGGTACTGCTGATACCACTCCTCGTCCTGAACTGAGAGATGAAAGGATTTCTTTGCATTGCAGGGTCCCAAAATTAGACGGGCCGGTGTCTTGTAGAGTTCCTGCTGGAGCTCTGCGGTGTGTTGGCCAGAAACTGCTCTTTAATCTGCAGTTATTGATGGCTTTTCCAGGAGTGCTGCTGGTGAGCTAGGAAAGTTTTGGGGATCTGTGGCTTTGGGGACTGCAGCCCGAGCTGGCTGGGCACAGAGCGGAGAGGAGCCGAGTTCGGGGCCAGCCCTGCAGATGGTGGCACAGGAAGACGACAGTGCAGCATGCTCTACCCCCAGCAAACTCCTGGCATGCAGGGGGGGTTGGGACAAGAAACGCTGTGACACAAGCTTCCCTACAAAGAGGCCAAATAGGACGTGAGAGTGACGGGGCACAAGGGAGATGGTTTGAAGGGCCTGGTCCTGCTGGTGCTCATGCAAGTGTAACTCCTCTGCCCCTACACTTTCTCACTCTTCCCTTTGGTTTTATCTTTAAACGAGGTATTTGTTTTTGCTGGAGGGGTGTCTGACCTGTAACAAGGCGATTTGCTCAGGACAGAAAACACTGGGCTCCACAGCAGCCCCATCCCAGGCGTGGGGTGCTCCTCTTGTCTGCTGTTGAGAAGCAACTAACCCACCAGTGACAGGTTACCCACCCCGCACTGGGAAACACCAGCTCCCCGTTAAACCGAGTTAAACCCGTGCCTGTCACGCGTGTGTCTCCTCGCAGCTCGGGGGGAGGAACCGGTGGCGCTTCACCCTCCGGGCGTCACCTCCCTCGAGCAGCCGCAGACTGTACCGGACCCAGTTAACAGCTCAGCGATGAGTGTGGAACAAGCCTTTCTGCGTATTTATGAGTATTGTTCTTGGCTTGGTTTCTTGTATTAACAAATAAACTCTTTTAACGAACAGACCCACCCGGTTTTTGAGCCTTTAAGAGGAGCGTTACTCGGCTCCGGGCCGCGCTGACGGGGATCTAACCACGCCGCCACGTCCCGCCGTCGCGCCCGTCCCCTTCGGAGCGGTGCATGCTGGGGGCTGTAGTCTGGGGGGGCGGCCGGGAGCAGCGGAGCAGGCCGGGAGCTGTAGTCCGGCAGGCGCAGTCCGGCAAGGCGGTCCCGCGGTTGCTGGGCGCCAGCGGGG
>VZTM01012499.1:0-43827 GCA_013400555.1 Jacana jacana | reverse complement strand
AGCTGGGGCCGAGGGGGAGCGGGACTGCCCTGAGGGGAGCTGGGGCTGAGGGGGGAAGGGACTGTCCTGAGGAAAGCTGGGGATGAGGGGAGCGGGACTGCCCTGAGGGGAGCTGGGGCCGAGGGGGGAAGGGACTGCCCTGAGGGGAGCTGTGGCCGAGGGGGGAAGGGACTGTCCTGAGTGGAGCTGGGGCTGAGGGGAGCTGAGCAGCCACCACCGCCCTGTTCAGCTGCCTCTCCCGTTCCTCTCCGCAGGAAGACGATGCTGAATGACCTGCTGCGCTTCGATGTGAAGGACTGCTCGTGGTGCAGGTGGGCTGAGCTCTGCTCTCCTGGCTCAGACCTTCTCAGCCTGCAGGGTTTTTCTCAGCACCTCAGTCCTAGGTGTAAAAGTTGGGCGCTTTACCGGGGAAAGCATCACCCCGTCCCCAGGTGCTGTCGAGCTGACCTCTGCAAGCCTATGTGGCTGAGCTGTCGAGTGTCCCCACACAGCTCCTGCCAGCCAAGGGATGCTGGGCAGCTCATCAGTGGACAGAGAGCTTTGCGTTGTCACTGTTGGTGCACCCTGTGGGGATGCTGAAAGGCTGTGGGAGCTGAGGGACCAGACTGCTGCAGCCCCTTGGGGCAGGAAAGGCGCCCAGGGCGGGCTCACAGGTGTCTTTGCTCTGGACTTACCCACGCCTTACTTGCTGCCTCTGCAAACAGATTTCAGCTGCATTGTGTTTAGACCCATAGATGCTTGTAGAGCTAAGTCTGTCATAAAATATTAGACAGTGTGGTTAAGAAACCAAAAGTAGTGAAGACACTCGGGGACAGTAGAGTCAATAGCTTTGAGTGCCTGAAGCGTGACAAGGGTGTTTCATGACTGCTGTTCTAAATGTTGTGCAGGGCTTTTACCACGGGGACGCCGCCAGCACCGCGGTACCACCACTCAGCTGTGGTCTATGGGAGCAGCATGTTTGTCTTTGGTAAGACAGGGGCAGATTAGTTGTGCATGATTAGAGCAATAAATGTGCTGGTATTGTTTTGAAAAAAGGAGATATTTTTAGGAGTTGTTAAAGGATGCAATTCAATAACAAATTCAGTATTTTTCATGGCTGACTGTGATTTTAACTTTATCTTGGAAATACTAAAGTAAAGACTTGAACCTCATTACCATAGCATTTCTTCAGGGCTAGGAGTGGAGAAGTCTCCCACAGGGAGTAGTTCATTAGCCAAATACCATCTCTTTGTGTGATCTGAACTTGAGTTTTCTTCCAGTATAATGGCTAGAAGAGATAAGTGCTCCGTTGCGTTCGAGTCTAAATGAGTTGTCGTTGCCCAGGTGGCTATACTGGAGACATTTATTCCAATTCCAACCTGAAGAATAAAAACGATCTCTTTGAATATAAGTTTGCAACTGGACAGTGGACGGAGTGGAAGACGGAAGGAAGGTAAGGATGTGGTGTTGTTTCCCCACTCTTCAGCTGGACTTGAGTGTAGCTCAGGAGCCATTTAAAGTGACACAGTTTTGAACTGGTTGCAGTGCTAATGTTAAAGCTGCCTGGCAATTTCTGCTGTACTTTCTTGCTTGAAGTTTTCTGAAAGCCATCTTTTGTTCTGAGTATTTTTTTGCAAGGTCTCCATTCCAGAATGTACTATATTGGAAATCTGAACAAAATCCATTCTTCACGTTTCATTTCTGTGGCAGAAAGGATGGGAGCAAAGGAAATGTTTTCCTTTGGTTTGTATCTTTTTCAAGGATAGCATGAAATTTGTTGATTCCTCATGGTTTCACTTCAGTTTTATCAGAAACCTATTTAAAGATTATTTGTAATTAAATCTACACATACTTTTGTGAATAAAGTCGTGCTGTGAAATGCACAATCTTGTTTGAACCGCCTCAGGATGAAGTGTGTTCACACAAATCCCTTGAGAAGCAGATGAATGGATTGATGATGCCCTTTGGATCTGTTGGACACAGGTTCCTGAGACTCAGCTTTCCAGGGCCAAATCAAAAGCAGCAATATGTGGCTTCTTGAAGTTGACTTTGTGCTCTTTTGAGGACGCGGTGTTTTCTGTATTTGAAGTTTCTGAAATGCTGTTTCAAGTGGGGAGAGGGAAGGGAGCGTTTATTTTTGTCGTCTGTAGGAAAGGATGAGCAATACCCGATGCATTCTTGAGTTACTCTTGCTCATCAGCGTATGTTACGTTTTAGAAGATGATCATGGTAGTAGAATCATAGAATCATAGAATCATTTAGGCTGGAAGAGACCCCTGGGATCATCAAGTCCAACCATCAGCCCTACTCTACAAGTTCTCCCCTACACCAGATCCCTCAACACCACATCTAATCTGCTCTTAAACACAGTCAGGGATGGGGACTCCACCCCCTCCCTGGGCAGCTGATTCCACTGACTGACCACTCTCTCTGGGAAAAACTTCTTCCTCATGTCCAGCCTAACCCTACCCTGCTGCAGCTTGCAGCCATTCCCTCTTGTCCTGTCGCTCATTGCCCGTGAGAAGAGACCAGCACCAATCTCTCTACAGTGCCCTTTCAAGCAGTTGTAGAGAGGGATGAGGTCTCCCCTCAGCCTCCTCTTCCTCAAACTAAACAGCCCCAACTCCCTCAATCGATCCTCATAAGCCTTGTTCTCCAGGCCTCTCACCAGCTCCTTGTCCCTCCTCTGTACTCGCTCCAGCACCTCCAGATCTCTCTTGTGCTGAGGTGCCCAGAACTGGACACAATACTCAAGGTGTGGCCTCACCAGTGCTGAGCACAGGGGGACAATCACCTCCCTACTGCTGCTGGTCACACCATTTTTTATGCAAGCCAGGATGCCCTTGGCCTTCTTGGCCACCTGGGCACACTGCTGGCTCATGTTCAGCCTCCTGTCAACCAGCACCCCCAGGTCCTTTTCTGCCAGGCAGCTCCAGCCACACTGCCCCCAGCCTGTAGCGATGCATGGGGTTGGTGTGGCCCAAGTGCAGGACCCGGCACTTGGCCTCATTGAAGGTAATTTCTCTTTCTGGTTATTCTGCCAACTCCAAACATCTCAGAGACTAAAAGGTATTCCTATTTTACAAGCTCAAATGTCTTTGTCTTTCCCCAGCAGTGTGCAGACTGCACAAACGACCTCAGCCAAGCTAACATACATCTGCTGGACTTGAGGCGTCACACTTTTGTTCAACACTTCTTGGCTGATCTAATGAAAACAGCAAAGGGATGAGAAACTGTAGGATTGATCTCTTATTGTGGCACTGTGTGTCAGGAATGCCTCGTTAAACGATCCCAAATAAGCCTTGGGGGCTCTGTCTCGGGTCTCATTTCTTAGTGCCTGAAAATACCCATGGGATGTTTATAGCACGAGTAGATTGCTGCTTTGTCATAGTGGTAGGGCTACTCATTGTCCCACTGGTTAGCTACTTTCCATCAAGTACTACATAGTATTTGAGGCCTGTCAAGGTATTCGTTGGGTTTTTTAGTTTATACGTTATTTTTTCTCTAATGAAGGAAGCAAAGTATAAAAGTGTACCCTGCAGAGGCGTGTTATGTGGTGTGAGGTTCTGTGGCAGAAGCAATTTCTTGACTTGAAGCCATTTTATTTAGGGGACTTTATTGTTCTGGTATGTACATTTTTAGCTGTCATGCAGATCCTTCTCACGGCAGCGCTGCAGGGGATTTAAGAGTGTTTTGTCTTCACTTTCTCAATTGCAGATTGCCTGTTGCGAGGTCAGCTCATGGGGCCACGGTGTATAGTGATAAACTGTGGATCTTTGCAGGGTACGATGGCAACGCACGGTACGTATGGGGTTACTCTCTCCTTGGCTGCTTTTGTAAGAGCCCAGTCCCTGACTTTTTGCCTCTGTGGAGATACTGCTGTATAGCAAGTGATGGAAACACATCATGGGGCTTTGTAAAACCCAGGCTGTTGCTAGCATTACACTTCTGCAGTTCACCTGTTCGTGTTCAAATAAGTATGTGTTTAAAACCTAAAAACCTGGTGACTCAGCGTGGCTATGGATGTATAATTGGATACTCTTCTTGGTTGTAAAGATGCTAAATGATCTTTGGCCACTGAGTATTTCTCAAAAGATCCCTGCCACAGGCCTTCTGCTGTTGCTGAAGATTTAGAGAAGAAAGCATGGGTTTTCCCTGAAGTCACATGCCAGAACTAAGAACAAGATGTTGGCTTTTTCTTTGAAAATACGTGATATTCGTGGTGGGATATTGCATTGAAATGCCAAGATTATTTAAATTGGAGGGATTAGATTTGGCATGGGAAGGGACTGCGAATGAACTGAGAAGGTAGGGAGAATCGGGTGGCTTGTCCCAGGTGTCAGCTCTTCATGTTTGCTGTTAGTCTATCGTGGATGAATCAATTCTGAACCTGTAACTTCTCTCTACCTTGATGAACTTGAGAAGTATTTTATGTTGATGCACAATATTTGCATTGTGAGAGCACATAGAGATTGTCAGAAAGCAGGAGCTGCCTTTTCCTGGAGAAACTGGATGCCCATGGCTTGGATGGGAGTACACTCCGCTGAGTTAAAAACTGGCTGGACACCGGGCCCAGAGAGTGGTGGGGAATCAAGTTCAATCCAGTTGGCAGCTGGTCATGACTGGTGTCCCCCAGGGCTCGGTATTGGGTCCAGTTCTCTTTAATATCTTTCTCAATGACCTGGACAAGGGGATAGAATGCTCCCTCAGTAAGTTCACAGATGAAACCAAGTTNTGGAGCACAAGTCTTGTGAGGAGCAGCTGAAGGAGCTGGGGGTGTTCAGGCTGGAGGGGCTGGAGGGGAGACCTGCTTGCTCTTTGCAACTTCCTGAGAGGAGGGTGTAGCCAGGGGGGTTGGTCTCTTCTCCCAAGTCACAGGTGATGGGACAAGAGGAAACAACCTCAAGTTGCATCAAGGGAGGTTCAGACTGGATGTTAGGAAAAAAACTTTATACAGAAAGGGTTCTTCAGCCTTGGAACGGGCTGCCCAGGGCAGGGGTTGAGGCACCGTCCCTGGAGGTATTTAAGAGCCGGGTTGACAGAGTGCTGAGAGACACGGGTTAGTGATGGGTTTTTATCAGAGTTGGGTTGATGGTTGGACTAGATGATCTTAAAGGTTCCTTCCAACCCAGACAACTCTATGATTCCACATGCTGGGCTGCCTCTGCTTCTGAGGAGAATGTGCCGAGAAGTTACTGGCTCCTCAAAGTCTGCAGGAGAATTGCTGCTAATTGGAAAACCAGATGGAATCTTTATTTCTGAAGGGGGAATTGGATAAACCTGCATGTGGAACTCTGTGGAATTACTCTGTTCCAGCTTAGGGAGTTCCCCAGGCACCTTGGGTAGCTGGAAGGAGGGACTGAGCGAGAGGAGCTGTCTAATTTATGTTAGATATGTCTAATCTTGTTAAGAAATGTCTTTTTGGCGGAAGGTGAGCTCCCAGGCAGATTCGAACAAAGGAAGCATCCGTAGCTGTCTGTGAGTAACTGGTACTGAGGGAAGGATACTGTCAGACAGGCAGTGGTGTTGGGTCAGGCTACCCGCTTCATCCCCCGTGCTGGGTTTGTGTTAGGACTCAGCCATGTAAATGATTGCCGTGGTCGGTCTCGGGGGTTAGCAGGGAGGGGGAGAAAAGGCAGAGTAATAAGAGACATTTCTGTAAAAATCTTGAGGATTAAATAGCTCAAATCCTTAAGCTCCCGGCAGAGTTGCGGTATGTAGCTGTTAACTGTGGTACACTTGTAACCAGAAAGGTGCTAAAGCAGGCTTAGGTGCTGGTATAAAATTAGGTATAGGATGAAAAGATTCTAATAGTCTTTTCTGTTGGTGGAAGCAGGAGATTCTTCCTGTGCAGGAGAAGGAATGCTGGTAAAATAGGGTCTCTGTCCTTTCAAATCTATGAGCTAAGCATCTCCAAAACCGTACTGTTTCAAATGAAGCACTTTTTGTGTTATACCGTAGGCTGAATGACATGTGGACAATTGGCCTGCAAGACAGAGAGCTGACATGCTGGGAGGAGGTAAGGAGCTTTAATCCGAACTAGCACATCCAATTTTCTATTTTGGTTTTCACACACAGTTGTTTAAAATCTCCTGTGCTGCTTTGTTCTGTCCTCTCTTCCGAATGTACATGTCACACAGCCTAAAAGAGACAGTTCAAACTTGGTTTTGTTTGTGTATTTGCAAAACCAAGTGTATATGAAAGTGTAATTTTTGCTGTGAATCTATGAACTGGACCTTGACTGTCTGTGGTGGCTCTGCTGTGCCCCCTATAAAAGTGGCTGCATTTCCCATTGCAGCCAGTGCCAGGGACTGGGAGCTTGGCTGCTATTGGGATCTGAGTCCTCATCTTTGCAGTATCAGGGGCTTTAGAAATGTGGGCTCAAACCCCTGGTTATCTGAGGTAAAATCAGTCTGGGCAGGAGTGTAAGCACAGCATGAATTCCTTACCTGTAGCCAGGTTTACAGGGATGTGGCTGGCTGCCTCCAGGGCTGTGTGGTCGGTCGGTCGGTCTGTCTGTCTGTCTCTGCTGATGGACTGCAGCATCCTCACCGTGCAGAGCTGTTGACTACAATAACACATTTTTCACTTTGAACTTTCAGATTGAACAAAGTGGTGAAATTCCTCCTTCGTGCTGTAATTTTCCTGTGGCTGTTTGCAAAGACAAGATGTTTGTTTTTTCTGGCCAGAGTGGAGCAAAGATTACCAATAATCTCTTTGAGTTTGAATTCAAGGAGAAGATGTAAGTGCAGACAGTTAAGTCACACAGCATCCACGTAATCCTTGACTACTTGAGTTGAAAATTGCAACTACTTAAGAGTATTGGGGAAGAATGCAGCACCTTATGAGAGGCAGATAAGGGTAAATAAGATAAAATATGGGCTGTTTTAATGAGACATTGTTTGCTGTCTGCATCAGTGAGGTCTTTTTCAGCAGACAAACAGAAAGTTTAGATTCAGTTTAACCAGTAAGTATGAATATGAGTGTATTCAGAATGGAATGCCAAGTATTACCTTCCTAAAAGTTGTTGTATGAACCCCTGATTAAAATCAGACAGAGGTCCTGTGAAATACCAGTTCATAGTGGAATCACTGGGAGATGTAAAACGCACGGTTACTGTCTTTTAACAGCTTGAGCATTCCGTTTGGAATTTTCGGTGTGACATGCTCCAAGTGCTGACCATTGAGGAAAAAAACACCAAAAAGTGGGAATGCAGATGCACTGGTATGGTTACTGGGTGAAGTGGAACCACAACTGAAACAACAGCTACTGGCCTCCAGCCCTTGGCTGAGAACATTATATTGTGGTGGATAAGCCACTGCTTACTGGAATGGGGAGTGGCATCAGTGTGTCCTTTGCTTAGAAGGGTTGTCTGCTAAAATGTGTGATAGTCCCTTGGATTTCTTGCCAGTTCCTTCCTGAGTTGTGGTCTTTGAGCTGCTGAGTTTGTGTAAATGCATCTGGGCTATGGAGGGACGTTGCCTTTGCGGCGTTTTCTGTGAGAAGGTTAGCAACACAGCGCTGACGGGGCCCCTGGGAAATCTGCAGGATCAGTCTTTGCCTGCTCTCATGCAGGTTCAATAAAGGCTGTAGCAGAGCTCCTCTTCTTTATTCTTACAGAGAGTTAGAAAACTGACTTTGCGGAAAAGAATGTTAAAATAAAAAAAGTACTGTTTCATGTTTAATGTCTCAGCTGGACACGTATTCCCACCGAGCACTTACTGCGAGGCTCCCCTCCTCCTCCCCAGCGAAGGTACGGCCACACCATGGTTGCGTTTGACCGGCATCTCTACGTGTTCGGCGGTGCTGCCGATAACACGCTGCCCAACGAGCTCCACTGCTATGATGTGGACTCCCAGACCTGGGAAGTTATTCAGCCCAGCCCGGACAGCGAGGTAAAACTGTCAGCCCTTGTTTTCTCTCTTTATGCTCTGTCTTTTTTTTTTTTGACCCATCTTTGCTGCCAGGCTACAGACACATTAGTACATACTACTTTTAGTAGTATGTACTAATTAGTACTTATTAGTACATACAGACACTGACTTTCAGTTAAATAGTAATAGCTCCTTCCCACCAGCAGTCCAGCACCTGCAATACTGTGGGATACTAGTGTGTGCAATACTAGTTTTTCTTTGAAAACTAGTCAGTGTTGACACATTTAAAACTTTGTTTAATGTTGTTTGAAGATACCATAAACCGCTGGGAATTCAAGTCACGAGTCAATGGTTATTTGAAAAAGCTTAGTGTTGAGTTCACTCTGTGGAGCAGGGTTGGGTGGTTGTCTGTGTGATGCTGTTGAAGCAGAGTTCAAAACCAGACAGATTGTTTCACTGTAATAATGCCATGTGCGTAAAACTGTATAAATTCTGTAATTACACAGTATAGATTTTCCCTTTTAGAAGTTCTAGAGCCAAAACCAGAAAGGTTTCTGGCAGTGGGCCTGTTGCAGGTCTCTGCCCAGGTCTCGGGGTGGTGTTGGCTGTGGCATGGAGGCTGGGAGAACGGCTCAGTGAGTAGACGCGGGGAAACTAAAGTGGAACAGGTTGGTACTTCAAAAATAAACTAGGAACTCCTATTTTATGCTTTTAGGGTGTCTCCAAAATGAATATCAAGACATGCTTTCTGAACTGCATCATTGCACTCTGTAGCTCCTTGTACCTGTGCCTTGAAGCTATAATATATGTATGTGTGTATGTATAGAGCACACAGAGCTCTTCTCCACCCCGCGGGGTAGAGAATCCTCCCAGTTGGGGGTTCTGCTTTTCTGAGGCAGCTGGAGGAATATCACACCCGAGTCCATGCCTGCCCGTGTAACGCTGCCAAAGCTTCCTGAGGTGCTGGGCTTCCTTTACACGGTGCCATCAGAGGATTTAAATGTAATTTAGATATAACTTCCTGTTTCTTTATTGGCCTCAGGTTTTCCTATGGAACTCAAAATACCCTTGGCTTTCTGAAGAAGGTTGAAACAGCATAAAAAATTCAGCAGAGAGTAAGAGGGAAGATGCCCCATCTTGCATAGTTGCTTCCTACCAGGCAGACAGACAGACAGGCAGACGTGTGCCCAGGGGTCACAGTCTGTGCTCCTGCAGGGAATGGCAGAGCAGCTCGAGGTCCAGGAGGGACACACACAACTGTTTGTGGGCACGGTCCTGCAGAATCGAAAGTGGTGTTTGGAAACAGGCAGACAAGGTGTTACAGGAGGAGGAGGATGAAGAGAACTCTTCTTGGCAATGCTTGAAGGGGGTCAGGGCATGGGACAGTCTGTAGGTCACCCCTCTGTCATCAGGGGAGTTACCACCATCTCCAGTGACTGCACACACTAGTGAGCAATCTGTCTCTCCTGAAGTTACAAGAGAAATCCCTAAAATTTGGCTTGTGAAAAATTTTAGTCTCACAATTAGGCCTTTTAAAGTCAAGAGCAATAAACATTTCTGAGTTTCATGGCTCTTAATTTTTCTTTTAATAAGCAAAAAGAGAGGTTCGTGTCTTGGTAACCTTTGGCTTTCTCTGAGGCACAGTTCTGGATTTCCTCAGATGACAAGGTTTGTGGGTAGCTAAGAAGGATTAAAAGGATTTACTCATCCTGCTGTGGATGAGTCTGCCCCGCTCTCCCCGTGCAGAGATCAGTTACACTCACTGAGGGATCTCCAGGCAAAACCTGTGATTATGTGAACAAATCCCTGAATTCCTGCAATGAGGCCCGTGACGTGATCTGCCTTAGATGTGGTGAGTGGAGTTGTCAGGGCATCGTGTTCTGCTTGCAGAGATAAAATTCAGCATTTCACAGTCCAAAGAGAAGATTTGTGCTTTTTATGTTTATAGATCACATGTAATGTGCAGACTTGGTGTCCTTTTTAGAAAACAGTTTCTAAAAATTCAGGATCTTCCTACCAGTGACCTTTTCAAGTCTGTGCTCAGGAAGCTGGTTAATGCTTATAAAAACACGGTTATCAGAGTGACAGCTCGGTGTCTGTTTGCCAAGTCTACTCTCATATTCCCTTCTGAGGGAATCTTTATCACACACTTGTACAGCATTCTCCCAGAGAAAGCAGGGTGCTGGTGTGTGTGGGTGATAGAAGTGTATTTCTGTAGCTCACTTACCAGTAAACGCTTCGAACAACACGGGGTTAACACCACTTGTGTGAAATGGGTATGAAGTTGAAACTGAAAGATAGGAGACAGTTTTGAATGAGGAGTGGTTACTCTGCGCAGGCCCTTTAGGGACTGGTTCTTGTTGTATTGCTAGAAACTTCTGTCAGTGACAAAGAAAAACCGAAAACCACAGCTTTCCCCTAATATTTACTAATTGTCACAAGTTTTGGCAATTAATGATCAAGATGAAAATAACACTTCACTCAGTGATTCGGGTTTCTCCTTAAGGTGGGCACAGGATGTGTGTGAGTGCGCGCTGAGGCAGTACATCCAGAGCAGGGGTGTGATCTGTGCTGAGTAGTTCCCATCACAGCGACCCTGGAGACAATGACTACAAACCTCGGTTATCCTGGGCAGCTGAGACACTCCCTGCAGTGAAGAGTGGCTGGAAGTGCTGCTGGAGCTCTTGGCTCCAGAAGCCAACATGGGGCAGAGTCATTCAGTAACGTCGATCCATTACGCCCCTGTTCATTAGAGAGAGCTTCTGGTGTAGTGTCTCACCATCCTGGGCTCACAAATCAAGGAGGTTGTTCAGAGAAGAAATCAGAAAATAATTGAAGATTGGGAAACACAGTCCCCAGCTGTGAAGTGTTGTCTTTTTTAGGGAAGGTTTAGAAAAATAATTCTTCAGTCACCCACTGGGAAAAAGAAAAGCTTTTTAATCTGTTGGTAAAAGATAAAGCAAGATCCAGTGGCTTAAAGTTGAAACTGGAAATACTCAGGCTAGAAACAAAAGGAAGTAAAAGTTTACAAATTGTAAAGAGTGAGGGCAGTGATTAATTCAAACCTTTTGTCAGAGCTTTTTGGTAGATTATTCACCACTTCTGAACCGGGGCTTGCTATTTTCTAAAAAGACAGTTTTCCTCAAGGAAAGGCCCCGTTTCAGTGCTACTCCAAGACTGCAGTCCTGCAGGCTGTTTGATGCAGGAGGGCAGATTAAGATCCCCAAAGTACTATTATGGAAGCTTGATTTTGGAATCCACACCAAGGTGCTTCTTTTGAGGCCAAAGGTCGGTCTCTTGATTTTTGTCATCTGTTGTTAGATTTCAGTGTATGGTGCTTGGAGACACGTTTGTTGGATTTGGCAATAATTTGTGCCTCATCCTCTCTGATGAATTATACATTAACGCTACTTTTTAACACTACATCTGATATATTAAAATTATTTTAAAGGAGAGAGAGTTTAGTTCTATTATAGCTGTAAATAAGTTAAAGACTGTCTCATATTGTGAGCTTTGCAGTGCTAATGGCACGTGTGAATGCCATTGTTGAAGAACAAGCTCTCTCTTTCCAGGCTGTGTTCTCCAGTGAGTGTGAACAGGAGAAACCTCCTGGTCAGTAAGAGGGGATTATCAAATGTCCACTGGCCTATTCCTTATCACTGACTGTAGCCAGAACTTCACAATCTCTAGAAGAGCTGATTTTACAATAAGCTGTTTTGTCTATGACTTTGCTTTTGTATCTAGTGATTTCTCCAGCCTTGTAGGTTTCTTCATCCTGGTCTTCAGCTTTCTGTGCCCTGCCACAATCCATGACAATCCCTTTCCAGTATTAACTGCTTCTTTACTGGGGCAGTCCTCTGCTTTGCACCATTGTTATGCTATAATAGATGAGTTTGTGTTGGTGATGTAGGTATGACGATCTCAATAATCTCAGTAGAGAAATTGCAGATAAAATACTTTTGACTTGCTGTCAGTAGTGCAGTGTTGAAGATTTCATGAGAAGTTCTGAAGAGAAAGAACAGGCTCGAGGAACCTCTTAATGACCCTGGCTGGGGCAGAGGAATGGAAATAGGCTTTGATGATGTCCTTTCCTGCTATCTGTGACAGTTTTAATTCCCTGTTTTCTTGTATGGTACAACCAGGAAAATAAGAGGGGAAAAGGAAAGGCTAAATTTCCGTCTTAGATGTAAATTTCCATTGTAACAAGTTAAGCTGGGCTTCCAGACCTGGGGTATGTCAAAGAACAGGAGGAAACAAAAGCAGGCAGCATGGAAGGGATCTCTAGAGGTTGAGAGTCTAACCTCGTGCTCAGAGCAGGTCTGGTTAGGGCAGGTTGCTCAGGACCCTCTCCAGTCCATTTCTGTATGTCTCCAAGGACAGAGATCCAATAACCTCTCTTCTGGCTTCTGTTCCAGAGTTTGTGCACTATTATGATCAAAGACATCTTCCCCTCATGTTGAGGAAGAATTTCCTGTGCTCTAACTGCTGTCTTCCCATCAGGCACCTCTCAGGAGAGTGGCTCTGCACTCCTCTCTCTGTACTCTCCTGTAGGGAGCTGCAGGCAGGAAACTATCTCCTTTGCCTTTTTTTCTTTCGTGTACTATGTGTTTCAGCGCCTGACCACCGTGGTAGCCCTCCACTGGACTTGTTTTTGTAGCTCAGTGCCTTTCTTCACTAAAATTGGGCAGAGTACTTCTGGTGTGGTCTTAAAAATACTGCATAGAGGAGGGGAAAAAATTGCCAATGCAGCTGAGGATGGGGTTGACCTTACTGCAGGAGGATACTGTGTCCTGGTTTAGCCTCAGATGGCAACAAAGAACCCTGTGGCAGCCACTTTCTCTTAAACCCATCCACAGCCAGGAGGGGAAAATAGGAAGAAAAAGGCAAAACTCCTGGGTTGGGAGAAGGGCAGTTTAACAGAACAACAAACCAGTAACAGTAGCACGGATAAAAACACCATTATGATACTGACCCTGCACCCTTTCCCTTCCTGGCCAGTTCCTGCCTACCCCCAGGCATGGCTCACAGCAGGTAGAATACCTGTGCCCAGCTAGAGCCAGGGGAGAATGAACCCTGTCCCTCCCAGAACCAGGACACACTGCTGAATCCTCTTCAGCTTGTTGTCTGCCAGGACTCCCAGGGTTTGTTGTTTTTTTCCCACAGAGCTATTTTCTAGACAGCTGGTCCCCAGACTGTATCATTGCAGGGAATTACTCTGTCCCAGGGGCAGGGCTTGGCAGACCTTCATGCGGTGCCCACCAGCCCATTTTCCCAGCCCTCCAGCATTTCAGCAACTCCAGACAATTTGGTATCAGCCACAGACTTGCTGAGAATTTAGTACCCTCCTCTAATCTGTGAAGCCATTCAACATTTTGTAGGAGACTGATGCCATGAAAGATGAAACCAGGACTCCCTAGTGGGGGTGACTATTCAGCAGGTATCCTCTGTGTGTCCAGCGCTGCAATAGGGCTTCGCTCCTCCAAATGTGCTGCCAGACAAAGCCAGTTTAACAACATAGATGCACCCCCCTCATTCATATGCAAGAAATAGTTAACATATGTCCTAGTTTCCAGTAACTCATTACCACGTACTACCTTCTTCTTGGAGCTCCCCGTTCTTCAGAGATGAGATAACATCGTGCTGGCTGACATAATTGCTGCCGGGTCTTCCTGTCTTGGCACTGGTCAGAGCTCTGCAGGGGGTAGGCCCCTGGTTGGTTGTGGTCAGCCAAGTTAAAGAGAAAAAACCAGCTGTCAGCCCAGCTGTTGGAGAGTTTTATTCTCTTGCCTGGTATGATAGTGTAGGAGCATCTCTGGAGCACGAGCAGCTGCCAGTGGGGACGTCTCATTTGGGCCTGTTGTAGCTTAGAGGAAAAATAAGTAGGGGGGGTGTTATGTTTTAGTTTATGTTGGTTCACCAAGTTTGTTTGTTGTTTGTTGATGGCTGTAGGTCTTCCTATTTCATTTTGCCTTAGAGTTTTTAGTGGTACTGGAAGATAGAGGCTTATCAATGTTCCTCAATTGTGCAAGAGATCTGAGCACATCTTCACTGCCTTTGGTTCACTGCAACCATCAGCTTCCTTAATACCTGCTCAGTCATATGAGGGTGAGAAGAGTTAAAATCTACACAGAAATTTATTCTGTAAACATAAGAATACTTCTGAGAAGCTGAGAGAATGAGGAAGGAGAGCCTTGGAACAACGGCAGAGGATTTGATTTTAGCTGTTTCCTAGTATTGCACGTAGTATGGAATTTCAAATCGGAAGAAGCACTGAAAACATGTTAGAAATACTTTGTGAAGTGAATAAGAGAGGGAAGATGAGCAGTGAAAAGAACACAAGTAGTCACAGCCTGCAGCAACAGAACAGCTACTACGTTCTTCAGAGCCAGGAAAGTACATTTTTGTCACCGACCCAGATCTCGCGACAGGGTGAGCTGCAGCAGGGCCTGGCCCTGAGGAGCCCGGGGCTCTCTGCCTGCTGCTGCCCTCACTCTGTGGTGTAACCTGTCAGCCACAGAAGAGGTTTTAGTCAGCTTTGACATGAAGTACGGGTTGTCCCTTTGTGATGCCCCATCTGCCCCGTTTTCTCATCAAGGCAAAATGTGGGGAATCGTTCAGGTGGTGGCAATAGCTGGCAGATATTGCCTCTTCCCCATCTTCGCTCCTGGTCTGCGTTCTTCCTGCTGGCAGCAAACAAGCCGCTCGGCGTCTCAGGAAGCGCCGTGGGAGAAAGAGGGCAGACCAAAAGCAATTAGTGCTTCAGGCTGTGTACTTCCATAACGGCAAGAAACCCACAAGAAAACCACACAAACAAATTGTTAAATTGTTTAATGGCAGTGATAGGTCCCAAACAAGAGGACAGCGATTTTTCCTGCTTAGGAATTGTTTGGATATGGGCACAGCCTTCTGGAGCTTTAGCCCCAGTGGACTCCAGCTCTGCACCCAGTCTCACGTGCCTCCTGTCTATGCTGTTAGATGCTCTTGGTTTCAGTCCTTGTGCCCAGCTGCCCCTGGCAGAGGTGGCTGAGAGCGGTCTGCCCCAGAAGCTCCCTCCCTGCCCTTGGAAGAACATGGTTTAAAAAACATTGATGTGTATCTGGTTTAGATTTTGACATAACAACAGTTAAACAACCACCCACAGCAGACTCAGGGGTAAAGAAATAAACACTTTGAAGTGAAAAAGACTTCATAAATGCAAATTAATTTTTTTTTTCCAGGAGAGAGAAGTAAAATCCAGCCTTGTAAATGCTTTTTGTTTTCCTCATTTTTTTTTCTCGCTTTGAAATTTATCTTGAGCTTTTTCATCTTAAACTATAATCCAAGGACCTTTTAAGCCTTGACTCTGCACATGCAAGTTCCAAATTGCATATGGAAAAGTAGTATTGACCCCTGTGTGGAAACTATTTGATTTCATTTTACTTTTACATTGATTCAACTTAATTTATTAAGGACTTCAAGTGAAGCTGAATGTATTCCTGGTGAGGTTAACTTTTAAATCGATGTGTTTATGTAGGTGTTTGCCCAGGTTTAACTAAGTTTCTTTTCAAGTGTGTGGAATGAGCCCTGTAGATGAGGCTGAGGGCTGTATCCTCAACCATCTGAACGATGGCTGGCTGCTCCAGCAGCACTAATGCACACACACATGCATGGAGAAAACACTCCAACAGATGAAGCAGGGCAGCGTATCTCAGGGAGGGCTACTGGCCTGGATCATCAGAGGTGTCAGGATTGAACCTAAAATTCTCTTTGTCAGACACTGTTAATAAAGAAGATCAGGTTGATCGATTAAGGCTGAGGGGAGACCTTATTAATGCTCACAAGGATCTGAAGGGTGGGTTGAAGGAGGATGGAGCCAGACTCTTCTCAGTGGTTCCCAGTGACAGGACGAGGGACAAAGGGGACAAGCTGGAACACGGGAAGTTCCATTCAAATATGAGAAAGAACTTTTTGGGGATTTGGGTGTCAGAGCCCTGGCAGAGGCTGCCTAGGGAGGGTGTGGAGTCCCCTTCTCTGGAGACCTTCCAGCCCCGCCTGGATGCAGCCCTGAGTGCTGTGCTCTGGGCAGCCCTGCTTTAGCAGGGAGTTGGGCTGGGGGAGCTCTAGAGGTGCCTTCTGACTCTGACAGTTCCCTGATTCTGGGAGATCAGTGTAGGATCTGGAGCTGACAAATAGCCTGGCAGTGCCTCTTGCTCTGTGGTTTTTAGCATTGAACTCACATGTGACCATCTGGAGTTGTGCCAGCAGAAACCCTTACTGAAATTGCAGTTATTGCACACAGCCAAATCTGATCCTGTAAAACCTCAAGGGCAGTTCACTCAAAGGTGAGACCAGAATCACTGTCTATAGACAGAGTTTTGTGTCTCTGTTTTTGTCACTTCTTCTGGGGACTCTTCCTCTGCAGAATCCCATGCTGGGAGGATGTTTTCTATCTGTTCCTCCTCATACACTCTGCCTGGGCTGAGTGTGTTCAGCAGCTGGATCTGGCACCTTGGGAAGTCTTCTGAAAAAAAATTCAAGATAGGCCAGGGTTTTGTTGTCTGGAATTGATGGATGAGGGACATGGAACCCGGCCTGTCTCTCCCGTTATGTTTCTGCGGTGGTTTATGCTCCTGAGCTCTATTAACCTTTTTGCCTTGAGTATTTTCTTCTTGAGGACCCAGCCCCTCTGGTTTGCACCGGGCCAAATCTTTTCTCTGCCCAAAGCCCTGGTCCTGGGAGGGCAGAACACTGTTCTCCTTGAAGGTGGCATCAGGTGGCAGGGCTGGTGTCACCCCGTCAGGGCTCATGCTAGCTTGAATTCTGCTATTCTGATTCAGCAAAACAGATACCCTGAAACCCTCAGCTGAACAATGTTTTGATGAACTCTATGTGGCCCTCCTTTTTCTGGGATATTCTTTCATATTTTATATTCCTTTACATGTATTTTAAAATTAGGGGTGTTTGTTTAAGTTACTACTCAGTTGCAAAGCTCTGGTTCCTTGACCACTCTGGTACCAAACATTAGAAATTAAAAATCACTGTTAGAAGGTTCCTTACAGATTGTTTGAGTTCAAGGTGATGTGACCAGCAAGTATGGTGTCACTTGGTTAAACACGCAGATGATTCGTGTTTCTTTTCTGGCACTGATTGTGAAAATGCTGTAACTTTTCTTGGTTGAAAAAAAAAAATGTGGTTGTTAAATACACTGGCTGCTTTATAAAAGCAACTACTAGAGAATATTGGAAATTATTGACATTAAAAGCAAAGTATTATGCATTAAAAAAAAAAGGCAGAAAAAGTGACCCAAGTAGAAAGGTGTCCTGCATTTGATCCACTTGATCTCTGACAGAATAGTTCTTTTATTTTTCTTTTTCTTCTTTTAATTGTTGGTTGGAGAGGCAGTTGTAAGAAAGGCACTGTAATATTGTAATACAGCTACAGGCAGCCCATCTAGCTGTGTGGAAACAGCTCTTGGCAAGCAAGCTGTGTATTTTGGGGCGAGGTTGGAAGTCCAGTTGATAAAGATCACTGATGTATTTTTAACTACCATAATCTATTTGACTTTTTCAGTCAGTACATCTTAATTAATGGAATTACTACTAAAAATGGAAGAGGCCATATAAAATAAATTACATTTGACAGCAATCTCATCCTCTTTTGGAGAAGTATTGAACAGGGACCCAGCAGGAGTGTACTAATATATCAATATTATTTTTTTAATCTTCCCATCATTTTGGGGCAGTGTGGCTGGAGCTGCCTGGAAGAAAAGGACCTGGGGGTGCTGGTTGACAGGAGGCTGAACGTGAGCCAGCAGTGTGCCCAGGTGGCCAAGAAGGCCAAGGGCATCCTGGCTTGCATAAAGAATAGTGTGACCAGCAGAAGCAGGGAGNGGAGTCCCCATCCCTGACTGTGTTTCAGAGCAGATTAGATGTGGTGTTGAGGGATCTGGTGTAAGGGAGAACTTGTAGAGTAGGGCTGATGGTTGGACTTGATGATCCCAGGGGTCTCTTCCAACCTGAATGATTCTATGATTCTATGATTCTATCATAGTATTTATTGGCACAAACTTATTTGATGAAGTATCTGTGAATTATGCTGGAGACAGAAGGTGTCTTGCTTTTCCAGAGGAATGGAGATGGTTGTTAAACTGGCACAGGCAAACATGCATTTTAAGGTGATCAGACCTGTGGTTTGTACATCTGAGGGGAAAAAAAAACCCCAAGGGGTCCTAGTTACTGCCTGAGGATTGTGTCCTTCAAAGCTGTAGGTTGAAGAAAAGAAAAAGTCATGGAAAGTCTGGTGAGTAAGAAGCTAAATGAGACCATTGTGTGATGCTGTGGTAAAGGGATAATTCAGTGGGAATGAAAAATGCCAGTCAGCGTGGTTTCCTGGAAAACATGTCTCTCCAGATAAACATCGTCTTGTTTTGTGTCTGAGTTTACTTGAGTGGTGCCTAGAAATAGGTAGAAGAGGAGGTTTCTTGTCCCACAGGACCTTTTACTTCATAGGCAAAGATTTAATGGGATTTGCTGCCTGGAAGACAAAACAAGCCTGATCAAACTGGGGAAAAAATAATGAAGTTACTATCACTGCTTGAAGACTTTATGTGAGAGATCTCAGCAAGGTGTGCTCATTTGGTCAGATACCTTTTGTGTAACCTTGGAAGAAGCAGGTAAAAATGCTGCAGTCTGTCCTGTGCAGGAGGGTTGCAGCAGCTCTGACTCCTTCTTCCTTCAAGAATCACCCAGTTTTGCAGTTCCAAGGTGAACTGTGTGTTTCCTGGCCATGGTGTGGTCCCTCAGCCCTGTAAATAGCAGGGTGGGGTGGCTTTATTTTCTGGGGCCATGGCATGATGGAGAGAGGAGACTTGACTCTGCGGTGCCAGCTCTGTAAAATCTCCAGCTCTGTAAAATCTCCAGCTCTGGGCTTCTGTGCAGAATCTGGTGCTACTGGAGGGGCTTGTCAGCAGATGGGTCACCCCAGTGGGCTGTGGGGAGGGCACGTGTTAGCAAGGCTGTTAGAGTGCAGTGTCCTGCTGGGGCAGGGGGTCACTTACCTTTCAAGTTCCTGACAGTATTCAGAGTAAGCTCTGAGTTTGCACAGGGATCACACCTGCAGAATCTGCTTTATTTCTAGAAGGGTGTGTTATTTTCCTGAGCATCCACTCTGAGTTTGGTAAATGGTATATTTTGTGACTCTCACACAGAATATCACAGAATCACAGAATATTAGAATCATAGAATCATAGAATCATTTAGGTTGGAAGAGACCCCTGGGATCATCAAGTCCAACCATCAGCCCTACTCTACAAGTTCTCCCCTACACCAGATCCCTCAACACCACATCTAATCTGCTCTTAAACACAGTCAGGGATGGGGACTCCACCACCTCCCTGGGCAGCTGATTCCACTGACTGACCACTCTCTCTGGGAAAAACTTTTTCCTCATGTCCAGCCTAACCCTACCCTGCTGCAGCTTGCAGCCATTCCCTCTTGTCCTGTCGCTCATTGCCCGTGAGAAGAGACCAGCACCAACCTCTCTACAATGCCCTTTCAAGCAGTTGTAGAGAGTGATGAGGTCTCCCCTCAGCCTCCTCTTCCTCAGACTAAACAGCCCCAACTCCCTCAATCCTTCCTCATAAGCCTTGTTCTCCAGGCCTCTCACCAGCTTTGTTGCCCTCCTCTGCACTCGCTCCAGCACCTCGATATCTCTCTTGTGCTGAGGTGCCCAGAACTGGACACCAGACTCAAGGTGTGGCCTCACCAGTGCTGAGCACAGGGGGACAATCACCTCCCTACTTCTGCTGGTCACACTATTCTTTATTAGGGATTGGAAGGGATTGGAATTAGGGATTGGAATATTAGGGATTGGAAGGGACCTTGAAAGATCATCTAGTCCAATCCCCCCTCTGCAGAGCCCTGTATATGCAGCATCCTGATTAGAAGGTGCAATAATAGGCGTTCTTAAATGTGACTGGGAAGTATGTTCTAAATACACTCATATAATTAATATCGTTATAATATAATAAATGTCAATCTTAGGATGCAGTTCACTTTAAAATACGTTCACTTTCCCTTCTCACAACTGATCTGTTGCAAGTCTTTTTTCTTGGGTTGGAAAAGAGAAAACAACGAAAAAAGGCTTTAATTTGTGCCCTCGGGTACTTTGTCCTTTCCTTTCCCTAGCTGCCCAGCGGGAGGCTCTTCCACGCTGCAGCTGTTATCTCAGATGCTATGTACATCTTCGGTGGCACGGTGGACAACAACATTAGAAGCGGAGAAATGTACCGGTTCCAGGTAACTCCCAGATCGCTGCACTCACACATCCCCGCCAGTTCTGCCTGAATCCTTCTGGCTTTGGCAGAGTTTCTGGTTTGGCTCATTGTGAGCTTGATGGCTGTTGTTTCGCAGCCTGCCTGCGGACAGCCCTTCCGTTTCCGATTCAGCTGCCACAGGTTAATCTCTGTCTTTAAAGTCTCTTGAGAAATGTTATCTGGAGAGAAATTGTGGTAAGGCAAAGCTCTCCAGTGCCTTCTGAAGTCCTAACAGAGATCATTACAAGTTATTTTGACAAATTATTGCTAGGTGTATCCCGCTGGATTTGCCAGGGTGTTAAATTGAACACGGGCTCTTCCTCTTCCTGAGCTGTCAGACTCGGGGTTCCCGAGTCGTAGAATCATAGAATCATTCAGGTTGGAAGAGACCCCTGGGATCATCAAGTCCAACCATCAGCCCTACTCTACAAGTTCTCCCCCAGTCAGAGCAGTTTGTACTGAAGTTGTATCTTCTTGGGGCACTCCCACCCCCCCCCAGTAACTGTTGCCAATTTGAAATGTCGTAACTCTCACCAGGTCAAATCCTCCCTGCATTCAACTTTATTTTTGTTGAGTGGGACCATCAGACATGTCCTGCTCACCAGCTCCTGACATCTGCAAACTGCAACGAGGCACAACTGTGCCGTGTTACACTGTGTTACCTGTCATTGCCCTCACCAGAGAGGCAGCCCTGGCAGGATTCAGTTTACTTGTTATTTTCTACTTTATATACTTGGGGCCAAATTAATAAAACATTCAAGGACAGTATGTGTAAGTACAGTGCTTTTGGATACAGCTATTTTAAATTAATTCTCTCTTCTGTGGGCTTGTGTTTTCTTTAGTTTTCTTGTTACCCTAAGTGCACTCTACATGAAGATTATGGAAGGCTGTGGGAAAACAGGCAGTTCAGTGACTTGGAGTTTGTTTTGGGAGAGGTGAGTAGAATTCATTGAAAAGGTGCCAACAGGGGTGTTACTGCCCAAAGCAAATTGTACAATGACTGTGCCAAAACCCCTGGGAATGAAGTTTTAAGGGCAGCATCACTGGTGAAAATGATGACTGTCTGCTTTACTAAGTTACCCTAAGCAAGACAAATTTCTAAAGCTATCAAGGAGAAGAAACTTAAACTGAGAAGATCTTTGGGTCACTGAGACATAACCCAAATTTGTCAGAGCAGGTTGTATGTGGTTGCAGTATGAAAGCTATCCTAATGCCTGCTGCACTCCCGGGGCCCAACTGTCCCCTAGAGGGAGCGGGTTAAGGTTTGCAGATCCATGTGTTGCTTCAGGAGCTATTTTTAATTGCTGAAATAAAGTAGTACGAGAAAAAGCAGCACAGGGGAATGATTCTAAAATAATTTTGAAAAGACACATGTTTTCTTAAGAAAAACATGAAAAATTTCAACTTACTTGCATTCCTTTTGCCAAAAAAAATAATTTAAAAATTTATAAACCACTTTGCAGAGGTCAGATAACAGGAGCCTCAGCAGCAGGTGAAGTAGATTCTGAAGAACGATAGCAGAAACCCATCTTGGTGTTTGGAAAAGAGAAAATTAACCTGAAAATCAGATGCAATGCTAAGAAGCAGTGTCTGTGATACTGATACAGCCACAGCTCCTGCTCAGTGAGTGAAACAAAGGCTGTCTCCAAACGCTGTTTGCTATTAACCTGCAGGGGAAATGTGTGTAGAATTCCACCTGGATGTGCAGAGCTGATGCAAGGTGGCCTTTGATTCTAACTTAAACTCAGTGGGTAGTAACCTGAAGTTCAGCCACGTGCTTTGGGAGTAAGAGTTGACTGTGAATCACTGCTTTGCCTTTCACAGAAGGAAGAACGAGTGCGAGGGCACACGGCAATTGTTACAGCTCGCTGCAAGTGGCTGAAAAAGAAAATCATACAGGCGAGGGAGAGGCTGAAACAGGTGACTCTCTTAGAAAAGTAATCCTGTGGCAAAGTAATGCTTATTCTGCCCAATTTTGGAAATCAGGTTGTCAGGGAAAAAGCTAGTAGCTGTTGGGTCAGGTAACCGGTATTGCTGTGGGCTCTGGATCAGGCCGGGTGGCGAGTGGAACGTGGAGCCAGAGCTGATCCCATTATCTGGATTTGGCAGTGTGCTCTTGGGAGCTCTTGTAAATTTTAGTCTTGTGGAATACCCCTAGGGAGGGGTGTGTGCCCTTCACTCTGGGGAGGGTGAAAGCTGTGTGACATTGGGGACGGCCTGCAAGATGAACCGGATCAGGGGGAAGGCGATGTTAAAGTTTGAGGTTGGCTCTGTTTTAGTATTTCCTGACTGTTGTCCAGAGCTGAAGCTCTGGTGCCTATGGTTCATTGTCTGTTAATTTAACTACCTACAGCTTTTCAGCAGCAAACATTATTATTGATCTCGAGGAAGTGGTAGCACACAACTTGCAATAAAACACATGGATGTCTCATTGCACCTTAGTTAATTGCTTTGCCACCCCACAGCCCTCCATCTTCACTGGAAAGGGCTGTAGAAAAAGCCTGTCAAAATGGAATTTGAAAGTAACAGAGTGGTTTAAAATACTTGTGCACAGCACTTTGAGCTCTGACTTGGCAAGGCAGGATCTGTGGAACTTGCTCCTACATCTTCCTTCTCCAGGGAGAGATACTGTTCCTGCTGAGGGCAGAACTGTGAGCTCAGTGGGATTCATTCCTCCTGTTTTCTGAGATCCTGCTTTTGAGCTTGTATCAAGGAGCTCCCATTTGTTCTGCTCCATGTTTGTCTAAGACACACGAACTCCTTCTTATCTCAAAGATAATCTTGAAGATAAAGAGATCTTGAAGACTGTGCAGTCATGAGAAGAATCTTTTCTCTGGTTGGCAGTAGTGTGTGTGTGTGACCTGACACAGCCTTGTTGCCGTGTTTGAGTGTTTTTTTCTGTCTCATTAGAAATCAAAGCAAGATATTGAAGAGGAGGGACATGTAGCCTGTCAGAAGGATGGGATTGGTGGGAACGTCAAGTTGTGCCGCCTGCAGCCACTGCTGGAAGTGCCCATCAGAGAGGCTGAGGCACAGCCCTTCGAGGTGCTCATGCAGTTTCTGTACACAGATAAGATAAAATACCCTCGCAAAGGTAGGACAGCAGGATGAAAGGGTACCATCAGCCGAGGAGCAGATGTTTATGTTGATGCAGGGCAGGATTGAGCATTTGCAGATCATCAGTGCTGCCCTGAAGCATTTAATTACTTACCTGAGATTAAAAAAACTAGCAGATTTCTATCAAAGCATACAAACTGGGCTTTGGGTTTTCCTGTTGTTTTCAAACATCAAGGAGAAGCAGGTTCTTGATCTTTCCAAAAGGTTTTAAAAAAAAAAACAAACCAACTGGGCAACCAACCAAAAAGTTCATAGTATTTTGGAGATTACAGCAGCCTGCCTGGGAGGACCATGGATCCCAAGCTGGTATATTTCCTTTTTCTGGTCCTGTTTTGATCTGTTGCAGTCTGAGCCCAGGCTGAAAGGCAGAGGAAGCCAGTATTTATTATCTTGTCAAAATGCCAATCCAAAGGAATAGCTCAAGAGAGGAGAAAGCCATTTCATGCATTGAAGATCTCGAGTTAAAACCACTCGCTGTCTGGGAGGTAGCAGTCAGAGATCTCACTCGGGGCAGTGTTTGAGCGGCGGGGTCTGTTGGGCTGGGGGGGGTCAGACTGGATTCATGGGGAGCTCAAGCTGCAGGAACTGGGGAAGCTGCAGCCCCTGGCACAGTCCAGTGAAGTGAGGTGTGTTTGTCCTGATGCTGAAAGGCTGGGTTCAGTTTCAGTCCTGGATCTTCCCTGTCTATGAAAGGTAATTCTCAGAAAAAGAATGATTTGTATGCAGTTGTCCCAAGGCTTTCCCTGTGAGTTGGTCTGTTTGAGAGCAAGCCTAATTAATGGGGATGAGAGAACCCTCCCATTAGTGTCTGCTGACATTGTTGGATCCCGCTGTCAGCCAGTGCACTGATCCTCAGCATGCTCATTGCAGGGCAGGATCACACCTGGGAAAGGGTTATCATACTGAGCTCTTCTTTGTTACTGGCTTTCCAGCCTTTTACCGTTTCCCAGCCCATCAATCCTTCTCTCTGGAGCTTACCCTTCTGTGGGGATACCTCATGGGCCTTGTCCTGTCCATTTGTATTCCTAGTTGCTCCTCTGGGTTCAGAGAGCAGCACCCTGGGGATCCCTCTGGAGCTGAGCTAGCAGAATTGGGCATGCTCATCTAAGGGGATTTTACAATTAGACACAGGGAAGGCATGTGACATGCAAGAAGGCTTTTCTCTATCAAAAAGCAATTACAGCAGATGGCCAGAGATCTCCTGTGAGGAAAGCAAAGGCTGTGGAGGATTATTCCTTCAGTTGGTGCCCCAGTAGCAGTGGCCTATGAGGGTCCCTGCTGTCACTCAGCCCTCTCTGCTGGCCCAGGCTCAGATCTACACACACACACAAGCACAAGGTGCCTTTATAAGGGTCGGTGAAAAGCCGGGAGCTGCGTAAAGCCACAGGACTTCAGCAGAGCTGTAGCAGCTCTGAGCACTCTGGGGGGCTGGGCTGCTGGCTTCAGAGCTTTCCAGGGGTTTTAGAGACTTCGCTTTCTTTTGAGGATTTTAAAAAATTGGCATCCAGATTGTCAAAAAACTTTGTCCAGAAAAAAATCTTTTGGTGTGGCTCAATTATGCCTCAGTTTGAAACTCCTTTTTTAGTATCAGTTCCTATTTTGTGTAACCATCAACGGAGTATTTTTATCCATACAAATACCCCAGCCATTGCCCGTGACTGTTCTGAAAGCTCAGGTTGATGCAGAAAGAAACACTTTGAGGAAGGTTCTTCTTTCTGCTCTGTGAGCTGCCCAGCATTTTTCTCTCCTGTAATTTAGGCCACGTGCAGGATGTGTTGCTCATCATGGATGTGTACAAACTAGCCTTAAACTTCAAGCTCTCTCGGCTGGAACAGCTCTGCCTGCAATATATTGAAGCATCTGTAGATCTGCAGAACGTGCTCATTGTGTGTGAAAATGCAAACAAGCTTCAGCTGGATCAGCTAAAGGTAATCCCGTTGGGCTGACAAACTGATAAGAAACTTATGAAACTTATAAGAAAAAATGAAGTTAATGTCATGACTGTTTTGCAAAAGCTGACAGCTTTTGAAAATTCACTTCTTTCCTGTAGTTAGAATTGCTTGAGTGTACGTCTGGGTTGTCCTGCAGTTGCTTGTGAGTATTATGTGGGGCTTTTTCACTAAGCATTTGATATTTTTGCATGTCTGCCCTGTAGGCTGTGAGTTGGGCTTTTCATCAGTTCACTCTCACTGCAGCAAAATGCATTTTCTGGTCCTACTGTTTCATACAGAGACTGCAAACAGGTTCTTTGACCTGGTCTGATGAAAAAAAAAAAAAACAGAATTCTCTTTTCATGTCTTTGATCTGAAAAACACTCTATTGAAAAATCAAACGTGTCCACAATTCTGTCTCTGTGTAATGGGCTTTTAGGCATTTGCTGAAAGTCATGTCAGAGTGGATACCCCCCCAGGCTTCATAATTTGCTGTGACATCTGGTTCCCACCAACAGTGGCCAGAGCTGATTCTGCTGAAAGCTGCAGAGAAGCAGCTCCCCCACCACACCCAGAGTCAGAGCAGTGTTGTGCAGTGCCTGCCGGAGCAGCCATAGCACTGGCGCTGCAGGCAGACTGAGGCTGGGGACAGCAGTGTGCACCAGCACTTCCTCAGGTGCTCTGCACTGGGTTTGGGCAGAGGGAAGGCATCCAGGAAGAGCAGAGTCAGCAACAAAGTATGGAAATGCTGACACAGCCTTGGATGCAGAGGACTGTGATGCCATTAGCTCCCTCCACCAGCCTGAGCCTCCAGCAGGCTCTTCCACCACGGCTCCATTTGCTCAGGATCACCTTGAGTTGGCATCTCACCTCCTCAAGTGTGCTTCAGGGGCTCTGTCTGGCATCCCAGTTGTTCTTTAAAACATGTAACAGACGGGTCCTGGACAGATCCCTTTGGATCCCAGATGCAAGAACTTGGCAGAAGGTGGACAGGAGTAATCATTCTTTGAGGGAATTTGGTGAATTTTGTACTCGTCTTACGGTCAGCTGCTACAGATGATACTTTTCACTCATTAAATGGTCCTGGACAAAGCCTTGGTTTGCTCTGGGAGATGAAGTGCCATGTTTTGTGCCTTTAGCTGTTTAGCATTAGGTCTGGTTTATTTGTCACCTTTCCATCACGTGGATTTGTTGAGCGGGTTTGTTGTACCAAAGCCTACAAGGGTTACAGCCTTCATGGCAAACGTTGAGGCAAAATCCACACAGGGAAATCCTGCAAGTTATTTGCACCCTTGATGGATAGTGTTCAAGAGTTATGATCTCTTCACCCTTCTAATTACTTTTTGGTGCCTAATTGTATAAAGAATTACTGTGAGATAACAACCTATCTTCCTTAGCTCTGTGAAGTTTTGGATGGCTCCTGAGATTCCTGTTTTAGAAAGCTTCAGAGCAGCTGGATGGGAGGCCGTTAATCTTTCCCATCTTATTAATTCTTAGTCAGGTTTTTGGAGATGCTTAGGATTGTCCTGAATTTCCTGCTCAAGCAGGAGCCTCGGTGGTCGCTTACACCGTTGTTGACAGTCCCAGCTGCGGGGTGCGGGTGGAAGGCTGCCCGCCCGCGTAACGCGGTGCCGCTTACGTGATGCTCTAGCAGGACTTCATATGCTCAGCCATCATTTTCCCATCAATATTTTTCTTTTTTTTTTTTTAATTTAAGGAACATTGCCTGAACTTTGTAGTGAAGGAATCACACTTTAACCAGGTAATAATGATGAAGGAGTTTGAGCACCTCTCTTCATCCCTCATAGTGGAGATTGTACGGAGAAAACAGCAGCCTCCCGCTCGGACGCATTCTGACCAGCCCCTTGACATCGGTAACTTTCATGTTTCATACAGGAACTGGTTGTGCAGGTTTTGCATTGCTAATGGTCTGTGTGGTCTAGGAAACAGCATTGGCTCTCTGGCTGGTGTAACTGTTGCCCAGACTGAGAGGTCACGCCAGTTCCTACCAGCAGAAGTCGGGAAGTGATTGTCCCCCTGTGCTCAGCACTGGTGAGGCCACACCTTGAGTCTGGTGTCCAGTTCTGGGCACCTCAGCACAAGAGAGATATCGAGGTGCTGGAGCGAGTGCAGAGGAGGGACACGAAGCTGGTGAGAGGCCTGGAGAACAAGGCTTATGAGGATGGATTGAGGGAGTTGGGGTTGTTTAGTTTGAGGAAGAGGAGGCTGAGGGGNAATGATTCTATGATTCTTTCTTCAGTGAGCTTCAATTGGAGGAGCATCCCTGCCAAAATACAGGAGAGGTCAGGTTAAATAGTCATGTTCTTCCTGCAGTAAAATATCCTGAGTTTGTTCCGAGAGTGGAGAGAAGGCTATAGAGAATGATTCAAAGAAAAGGCTGTGAACATTCAGTTTAAGTGGACTAGAAGGTAACAAAGCTCTTGGGGGGATTGCCTGCTTGTGGGCTTGCACTGAAGGAGTGAGAGTGAGGAAAAAAGAGTCAGTGGAAGAAAGGAAGAGAAGACAAGGAGAATTTGAGAAGATAAATAACTTGTACTAACAGTCACGCCTTTGATTTTCATCTTGTGGTTCTTCTGGAAGAAGGTGGTTTGATTTACAGTTCTATTATGGAGTTCATCAGGGACTGACTTGGGACTAGTCTTATTCAATATTTTATCATCCTAACACACAAAAAAGGGAATGTGTGCTGAACACAAAGTTCAGAGGGATTGCCAGTATTGACTTGGAATAATACACAAACAGAACTGGGGACCAGAGAGAAAGATGGAGAAGCTGGCCCTGGAAGAAGCCTTTAGCTGCCATTTGTCCCAGAGAGGAGAGGTGCACCCTCTGGGAAGGTGGTGCATCCCGGTTCTGTAGCCAGAGCTGGAATGGGGTAAGAGACCCAAACACCAAAAAACCTGAAACCAGGACAAAGCTGAACTTTGAAATGTGCTCTATTTCTCAGTTATTGTGTGTTTGAAGGGTTAATTAGAAATGTTGGCTCAAAGGAGGTTTTACTGGGGATTTGGAAAAGCTTTTCCATTAAGAGACAGAATTTTATATTTTGTGTGTTTGGAAATAATGAAAATAAAAGGGTTGGGGAAAAAAAGATGTCTTTATCAGTCGAGAACACCTTTGAGTGTGGGCACTGCTGGTGTTAGCTGTCAGCTGGTGGAAAGCAGAGCTGATGGGCTTGTTTCTGGGATGGGTGGTTATGGACTGCAACAGGGAAGGATGAAGCTCATTTTGCTCCAGGATTATGGGGAAGATCCTGCCTCCACTCGCCCCAAGGGTCCCAATGGAAAGTGGGGCTGGAGCTATTGCTTAGCCAGGCTGAGAGCACCCACTCACCTGGAGATACCGTGTCTTTAACAGTTTCACTGTGTTAACTTTCAGGAACATCTTTAATTCAGGACATGAAGGCTTACCTAGAAGGAGCTGGCACTGAGTTCTGTGATATCATCCTTCTCTTGGATGGCCACCCCCGGCCAGCCCATAAAGCCATCCTCGCAGCCCGCTCCAGGTGAGCCCTTACTCAGCCAACCCAAGTGAGTGCTGCAGGTGAGCAGGGCTGTGCCACCCATGGGTCAGCTGGTGGGTTTAGGAGACAGGGAGGAACTTTGTGCCCACATAAAGGGTAAGATGCAGCTTTGCTCATGGGTGTAAGTAACAGTGATTACATACTTTTTTCAGTGTGATACCCAGCAGGAAATTAACTCTGTAGAGATTCTCTAGAGGATGTGTAGGAAGCTGCACTGTGAGACAAAGAATCTGTAAAATAACAGGAAGAGGAAAAGGGTGTAAGATGTCAGGTGGTTTCAGTGAAATGGAAAGCAGCAGATGTCCACTGGGGTCAGAAAGAGGCTTCTGACAGTGACCATCCATTCTGAATCGTCTGGAACTTGAATCTCTCCCTCACTCACTGATATTTAAGACTGGGTGTGAATAAACATAACAAAAACTGGTGCGTAACAGAGAGCAGAGAGTTCTGTACTTCGTCACAGGGGCAAGAACTTCACCCTTCTGCAGGGATGAACTGCTCTTTCTCTTTAGTACATGGGTTCGTCCTTTTATTTGTGTATTCTGTGTCCCTGCACCTTTGTATTCTGCCAGATATTAAGTGTTCATGTGCAATTTCTATTTCAAACACTGTCACATTTTCTTTCCAGTTGCAGTAATAATATCCAGTATTAGTTACTGAGGTATTTCACCAGAAGCATTTCACAGCTCTTGAAAGAGCCCTGTGTGATTGGCAGCCTGTAGAGAGCAAGGAAATTCATAACACTTTAAGCTCTCTTCTGGGTCTTATGCAAATTGGATGAAAATCAAAGCACCATGTGTCCTAATTTTCAAGAAACAGAGATAAATTTCAGGTAATGCGGATGGAAATTAGGGAGATTATCTGTGGAGTTCTCTCAAAGGCAGACAGATAAAACCCACCAATTTAGCAGTGTTTTTGCCCAGATTGTCACCTGACTTTCCTCCTTTGGAAGCTACAGTGCTGAACAGCAGCCTTTGAGCAATACTGGCTTCAAGCCTCTGTCTGCAGAATGTCTTACAGCACTTTTATTTCCTTTTCCAGTTACTTTGAAGCCATGTTCCGTTCCTTCATGCCAGAAGATGGGCAAGTGAATATTTCTATAGGTGAAATGGTTCCCAGCAAGCAAGCCTTTGAATCTATGCTTAGATACATTTATTATGGAGAAGTGAACATGCCTCCTGAGGACTCCCTGTATCCTTAAATCTAAAGTAACTGAAGAGTCTCTCGTACAGCAGCTTTCTGTGGCTGGAGACAGCTGGGCACAGCTGGGCACAGCTGGGCACAGCTGGGAGGGGTATTTCTCAGGATTGCATTAACAGGCGGCACGTTTTCACTTCTCTCATGGATTTGTTATTTGGTCAGTGCTCTTACCTTTGCTTTATGGGGTTTTTTTCCTTAGTGAGATTAACAGATACCTCTTTGCTGCACCTTACTATTATGGCTTCTCCAATAACAGACTGCAAGCCTACTGCAAGCAGAATCTAGAGATGAATGTCACAGTGGAGAACGTGCTCCAGGTAATTGTCCCCAAGCAGCTTTAATTAGTCACTTAGGCACAAGAAAGCCAAAGGGTCTAGTCAAGTGGGAGCCCCCAGTGCCGGCTTAGAATCATAGAATCATTTAGGTTGGAAGAGAGACCCTTGGGATCATCAATTCCAACCATCAGCCCTACTCTGAGCTTCACTGAGTTGCTTCCAGACTGCCCTTGCTGTGGCACACAAACACCTCCAGTGACGGAGGTGCACAGCTCCTGGGTGGGAGCACAGCCTTGGGCAGCTTTGGTTCCTTTATCTGCTCTTTGTGTCACTGGTGCTCCTGCACTGAAGTGAGTTGCAGATGTTGCTCAACAGTGTGTTGAGCTGCCAACAGCATGGCTCAGTTCCTCTTGAGCTCCTTGTTCCCCCTTGTAGACTGGTGTTTCTAAGGGCCTCGTTAAGATGTAGCGTGTGCTTAGCGCTCAGCTCCAAACCCACGTTCAGTAGATCTTTGGACCAGGGCGAGCAGTGATGGGCAGGTGACATTAGTCTTGTTTTATCAGTAATGCTGACAGGACCTGGCAATGAAGTAAGTTAAGCCAACAAAAGAAAGCCTACAAAGCCATCTCTGAGATGGGCAGATCAACCCACTGCAACACAATCAGACTCAGTTCCAGCATTAACTGCTTTTGGCTCTTGCCAGTGCCAGTCTCACTGGGGCACTTCAGGGAACCTGGCTCTGAAACAGATCTGCAGTTTCTTACTGAGTATGTCCTGAGGACTCCAGACATGTTAAATCCAAAGCTTATTTTGGAATAGGTCAGAAACAATTCAGGTTTGTAGTGAGAAATGGAGCTGTGTTACTAACCTGCCTCCTCTGTGTGGGAGCAGTGATTGTGCCCTGTGGGCTGGGCTGTGCAGAAGGAAGATGACGTGGTTGCTTTTGCTCTAGATTTTAGAGGCAGCTGACAAGACCCAGGCCTTGGACATGAAGAGGCACTGCCTGCACATCATCGTTCACCAGTTCACCAAGGTTGGTTGCATCTTTTCTGGGGCTTTTGAGAGCTGCTGTCCTCTGTCCCTGCATTGGTTAAAGACACATTAATACAGGAACCCGTTTCACTCCTTCTCATGGGAGAGAGCTGGGAGCTGGCTGCGGATCACTGGCACTCGTGCGCAGTCTGTGCCTGTGGGGCTGTGTCTGCTAGGCACACTTCTCACTAAAAAGAGATGAAAAGCCAGAACAGCCTGGTCTGGAAACAAGAAGACTTTCCAAAACACAAGTTACACAGGAATGCTCCCATTCCCCCTTGTTTCAGCTGTCGATTTTGTGCCATGTGCATCCCAAGGTAAATTTGTTAGGTATCCAGAGTACAAACCTCTCTTTCACAAGCAGTTACCAGTGTGCTCCTCCCATTTCTCTTGAAGTATTCTCTGTCATAGGTGTCACACTGTCATGTGCTCAGAAGGCAAACTGCCATGTCCTGGTGTGTGGGATGATGCATTAGTGATGGGAGAGGTCAGAGCCTGATGTCCTCACTCAGGAGAATCAAGGTGCTGTCATATCGTTGCTATGAGAAATGAGATATGATCCCTCCGTGAGAGTTTCCCAGTGTCACCAGTTCAATGCACGACTTAATGGCATTGATGAAACAGGTGGATGAATCTGGATTTCTGATGCTACACCCTTACTGATAGAAACCCCCGGGTTGGTACTCGAGTAGTTCGCTCTTTTGTGTATTTACACTGACGATGCTCCTGCCATGGCCATGGGGACAGAGCCCTGCGGGGTCAGTTCGTGTGTGGAGTTGAGACATTCAGGCTGGTCATTAGACCCCTGAGCTGCCCAAGTGTAGTGCGTTCTGCACTCAGAAAAACACTGGAAATGCATAAAAAGCTTTGGGAGCGGAGCCAGCCTCCAGGAACTCTCTCACAACAGAGTCCTCAGCCCCGGGTCACAGCCCCTGCCAGCACCGCCCCAGCTTCCTCTGGGCCCATGGAGCCCGTAGAGTGGGACCAGCCCCACCACGGCTCACAGGGCAGCTGGTGTTAGGACATCTCCTGGGTTTGGGGTCCCTCGGAGCTGAAATCCCACCATCTCAACCCCCTAGTGGAGACCACAGGAAAGCAAACGGGTTGGTGCGATGCCCAGTGGATGCACTGGGGGGAAATGACCATTGTGGCGGTTTCAGAAGGAGCTTGGAACTGGAGCGTTACTCAGCTGTACTCACTGAGCAGAACATGGGGAAGTGCTTTGTATTTAAACACTGACTGTTAGAACAGTTTTCATCAACGTGGCTGGAAGACTGTCAAGGAGATGTACACAAAGAAGTCTCAATTATGCACTGGTTTTCATTGGCCTGAGAGGCTTCAGTGTGTGATTTTCGGCCCGGCTCTGGCTGGGCACAGAGGCCTGCACTGCTCCCTGGCCAGCCACAGACCTGCAGGGTTGCTTGGTTTAGCTGTGCAGGCCTGGTGGGTCACCAGGGCTTAGGCAGGCCGGGTGTGTGGCCACTGGGATCTCCTGTTCTCCTAATGCTGTTCTCAATTCGGGCTGTTAAGGGTTTTTCCCCCCCCAGAAAGAACATGAAGAGTTGTTCCCAGAAGGCTGTTAGTTTGGGCAATGTGTTTTCAGGCTCTCGTGTGTCAGTGTTGTGCAAAAGCCCTAATAAAACTGCTCTCCTCAAGTGTTTGTACGGACACCCTCATCTCTTCCTCCGCAGCGGGTGCCCTGGTGCGGGGGAAGGATTCCCACCCGTGTCGGGGTGTGTGGGTGTGTGGGTGTCTTCTCATCCCCATCCTCACAGAGCTGTGTTTTGGGGATATTCAAGCACATCTGAGCTCTTCCCAGTCTGCTTCCCAGGCTGGGCCCGTGTCAGTAACCCCCGAAGGAGGGATTACTAAGCCCTGCTGAGAGGCTGTGGAGAAGGAAGGAGTGTGTAGAGCTCCTTATTGATAACAGTTGAGCTTCTGAACAGCCTTAGAGCATAAAGTTTGTTGTAGATTCTTCTGTGTCTCATGTGGTGGAGGTGACCAGTGACTTTTGGTGACTAGTGCTCCAGGGACCCGCTTCGCCTGCGGGTGGTGATACACCAGCAAATCCAGCGTGGGCATCAAGCACAACCGACTGGGAGCAGAGAGGAGTGAAGCGCTCTCAGCAGAAACACAGGGCTTCCAGAGCTCAGGGCTGTGCTGATGCCTAGCTTTGCTTTCAGGAGAGTGCTGAGTTGGCATCCATTAGCAGGAGTCATCAATACCGACAGTAATTACACCTCTCAGAGAGGTGGTGCTGGGGTCAGCATTTCTGCCGCCTCCATCCCCAGCCCGTGCCGCGGTCTGGACTTGGGCTGTAGGTGCAGGAAGCCCTGGCAGGAGGTTGGTAGGTAGCCCTGGCAGGAGGTACCTGGTACCTGGTAGGTGCAGGAGCCACCCCCGTGGCCCAGCTCTGCTGCTGGGATTTCAGGCCACGTGTGCCCAGCCAGTTGTTGCCCAGCAGGGCCGTTTGCGTGGGGTTAGAACGGGGAAGTGTTTGATTCCGGGAGGGGGTTAATTGCTTTGGGGTTTTGGTGCTCTGTTTTTCTTTTCCTTGAAGGTTTCCAAGTTGCCAAATCTCCGCTCCCTGAGTCAGCTCCTTCTCCTTGACATCATAGAGTCCCTGGCTAACCACATCTCGGACAAGCAGTGCGCGGAGCTGGGCTCAGACATATGAGCTGGCTCCGGTACCACAGGAAAACCCGGCCCTTCCCGGCCGACTCCGTTTCACCGATCCGGGCGGAGCCGCGCGGTGGCTGCACGTCGGTGCCGGCTCCGGGGGCTGCCTCGCTCTCCCGACGGTTGCCTCAGCTTCTACCTTCGTGGGGAAGGGCTCGGCCAACGTTCCACAGTGTAAAACCTGAATCCACTGCAGGAATGAAGTAATTCCATGGGGTTTGGGGAGGAACTGGGTTAAGAATCAAGCTCACTATGACATTTATCCTGTAAAACAAAGCAGTCATGAGTCAGAGAGTCATTAATCCTTTGAAACACAATATTTAAGGAATACTATTTAAAGAACTTCAGCTGCTGGGGTCAGGGGCTGCTTGGGGGTCCGGTGTAACAGAACTGGACACGGAGCATGGTGGTGGCATGGCTGCTGGACCAGACTGGGATTAAGATAAGCCCTTCTGCAGCTGCCTGGCTTGGCTGCAGCATGGCCCTGGCCCTCTGCGCTGCAGCAGCTCAGGCCACACCATTCCCGCGGTCATTCCTGACCAGCAAATCCAGTCAGCCTGTCCCACTAAGCCTTTCTGAGTGAATTTATTAATAAAGAATTAACACCTTCTCCCGGCAGTTCCTGATTGACTCTTGCCTAATTTTTTCCCAAAATGAAAGCAAAAGAACTTGATGAAGGTGACTTTGTTAAAAAAATGCGTGCTGTATCTTGTTACTAATTTTATACTGAAGTGTCTTCTTTAGTCATTCTCTTTGCAAGAAGGTGAAAGAAGGCAGAGCGCCCTTCCCAGCCACCTCTGAAGCTGCTGCTGGTCCCCTCCCAGCTCCAGCTCCCAGTTCCAGGCCCTGCTGGACGCCTCCTGTGCCGCAGAGGGGAGAGGAGCTTTGCCCCCTGCCCCAGCCCCTGAGCGCTGCAGCCTGGGGAGCAGCAGAGATCGGCTGGTGCCAGTGCAACATCTGCCCAGGAAACGGCTCCCCAGCCCAGAGCCGCCTCAGCAACCCCAAGGAGGAGACACAGAGGCTGGGAGACCAGGGCATGCCCTGCAGCGATTGGCAGAGGTGAGATGGGCAGCGCCGGCCTGGGGCTGCTCAGGAGGGCCAGCATTGGCCTGAGCTGGCGCAGTGGAAGAGCCCTCCTGGGAAGCGCAGCCGCCCAGCCCCGTGTTTCCAACCCCCTTAACGTTGAGGTCAGGTTGGTGCTGGTCCAGGTGGAGCCGGGAGCCCGTGGTCAGCGTCCCCTGGTGCAGCGGGGGGTGCGCACGCCTCAGTGTGCCGAGGGTGCTGCGAGCTCAGGGGAAGGGCTTTGGGGAGCGCTCGGCGGGCTCTGGCTGCGCAGGTGACAGGGAACGGTGGAGCCAAGGGCTCAGTGTGTGCGTTTCCTCAGAGGGGAGGAGGAGACACGCTAAAAGGCTGCTCAGGGGTGATAAAGTGTTTTATCAGAGGCCACGTTAATTACACTGACAGCCCGTGGCTGCCCTGGGAAGCAGGAGAGCTGCAAAGGCAGGAATGGGTCGTGCTACAACCTGTGCAGATACGGCACAGTGTTCCCGGCCCTGCTGCATCCACCAGGACAGTCATTCCCCAAATGGATGCGGNTCACCAGTTTCATTGCCCTCTGCACTCACTCCAGCACCTCGATATCTCTCTTGTGCTGAGGTGCCCAGAACTGGACACCAGACTCAAGGTGTGGCCTCACCAGTGCTGAGCACAGGGAGAAATCCCGTCAGTGAGGAAAACCAGGCTGATTTCCATTCAAATATGAGAAATTTTGGGGGGCTTTGGATGTCAGAGCCCTGGCAGAGGCTGCCCAGGGAGGGTGTGGAGTCCCCTTCTCTGGAGACCTTCCAGCCCCGCCTGGATGCAGCCCTGAGTGCTGTGCTCTGGGCAGCCCTGCTTTGGCAGGGAGCTGGGCTGGGGGAGCTCTAGAGGCGCCTTCAGACTCTGACAGTTCCTTGATTGAAACTGTCTCAAAACCAGCCCCTTTGACCCCATTTAGAGCTTCTCCTGACCCCTCTGTGAGGAAAGAGACTCTCTACGCTGGGGCACCGGGGGAGTCTGTGCTCTGGAGGCAGTTTTGGCTTAGTCCTGGCTCCGGTGCCCGCAGCGCTCAGAGGCGCGTCGCATCAGTGGGATTTCTGGGCTGGAAAGTCGCCGGTGCCGTTGCGTGTGGGTGGGGATCTGCCCCGTGGCTGCTGCTGTGCAGGGTGCTGGGAACATGCACCCCCCGAGGCAGGAGCCAGGGAACCACCCATGGGCAGGGTGACCCCCTTCACCCTGAGCTGTCCCCCCCCCCACCCCCCACCCCTGCAGCGCTTCTGCCTGCAGGGCTCAGGGGAAGGGCCAGCCTTCCCATAGGGTCAGGGGGTCACACACTGCCCAACTGGGACAGTCCCTCCAGCCCTGGCTTTCCTGGGAGACGTCAGGACAGGAGGTGTGGCAGGAGGGGCTGTGCTGGGAGAGCCACTGCTGCTGGTCCTTCTGAGCCAGGGGCCTGTATGGCTGGCAGGTTCCGGGGTGGGTGCCATTAGTGCAGCCTTGGGGCAGTTTCACACTGGGATTTGGGGGCACGTGCTCCTGTTGCAATAGCTGCTCAGGAGGAACAGCAGGACGGGCTTTGTCTCATTCCTACAGCCCAGGGCCTTGCTGACAGCCCAAGTCCTGCTGTACCACCATCGTTGGCCACAGGCCAGGGTGTATCCCAGCAGGGCCCTGTAACCACCCTGTGTTGTGGCTCTGCTGTCAGCGCCTGCCTGCGCCCCAGAGCAGGGGGTTGGCTCCTGGTGGGAGAGACCTGGCTAAAAGCCCGTCGGGCTGCACAGGGGGCAGGGACCTCCGTCCCCATTGCGCTGCTGTTAGTTCCTCCGTATACTCACACCAGGTCTTGGCCTCCCCAGAGCCTGCTCCCACCTGGTCTCCAGGGCCCTTGCAGCAAAGCCAAGCACCCACCAGGCGCTGGGGCTGGTGCGGGAGCCCTCAGGGCGCTCTGGTGCGGGTGGGCACAGTGCCTGCCCTGCTGCAGAGCCCCGTCTCCTAGAGAGGGACGGCTCCTTGGAGAGCAGGAATGCTCCCCAACCCCAGAGCGAGTTCCCCCTCAGAGGAGGAGCAATTCCCACCCCTTCCTCTGTCCCCTGCAGTGCACGGGGCACTGACACCACTGTCTGGTTTTCCTCTCTGCTCCCACCCCAGAGCTTACGTCAGGTGCCTAAGGAGCAGGCAGAGGACCAGTTTCCCCAGCCTGTGCTGCCACATGGGACCTGTGACAACGTGGCAGGAGCCTGGCAGCCTCGTTCAGCTGCTGCAGCTCTGCCAGTACCAACACCAGGAGAAGCCACCAGTTACCCAGAGCAACCTGCACATCCTGGACCAGTGCTGGCAGAGTCCCCTCCTGGGCCAGCAGCCTGGTTCTGGGCAGGAGGAGCGGAGTCCCACTAAGCCTGCCCCTGAGTCACTGGGAACAGCAAAACCATGGAGAGAGAACAAAATTACAAACTGTAATAAGGACACGTGTGCAGTGAGGAGGGCTGAGGTCCTGGCCAGAGGGAAAGCCCGTGGAGGGGGTGAAGCCTGGGCTGCACTAATCCTTTGCCTCTGCCACCTTCAAGCCCAGGATCTTCCTGACGTAGTTCTGGACGTTGACATGGAGCTGGGGAGCTGTAGCCGAGAAGGTCTCCATGGCCAGAGTCCGGGCTACCTCTGACCCGCCCCACATGGCACGGTAGAGGGGGAGAGTGTACTTCTGCTTCCCCTGCAGAAAGACAGATGGCGTTACACCCCAACCTCTGCCCCAACTCCAGTGGGGTGAAGCCCCAGGAGCCCCACATCCCCCTAGGGCACACTACCTCCAGCATTGACCTGCTCTTGGCTGGGAAGAGAACGCAGAAGAATGGGACAAGGTGGAACTGAGGGCAAGTGTTGGCTCTGGGGCACATGGAGAGGGGGAAGCTTGGACTCATGGGAAGTTCAACAAAGCCAAGCAGAGAAGGTCCTGTGTCCCATACCCATGTCTCCCCCGATGCCACAATGGTGGGCGCAGCCACAGCCACCACCACCCAGGGACAAACCTGGCTTTGGAGGAAGTCCTTGACCTTGCTGTACTCAGCCTCGAGGTTGTTCTTGAGGACAATCTGGCACCAGCGGAGTCGCAGCTCAGCATTCTGGGCCTTGGAGATCTTTGGGTACATCTTGCTCAGCCTCTCCACGTTGCCTGCGAGAGGAAGATCATCACTGCTCCTATAGGTGCTTTGCTGCAACGGGACCCTCTGAGCCCATCCTGGCTGTGCTGTAAATCCTGCTCCAGTCCTCCTGGCCACACTGTCTCCGGGCAGGAGGGTGCCCATGGGCCCCTGGAGCCTGGCAGCCCTGCAGAGCCATGAGCCCAGTGCCCTGGGACCCCAGCACAGAAGTGGTGAGGACCCTCAGCAAAGAGCACAAGGAGAGGTGACAGCAGGGCTCCTCCCTGCCCCTGCATGTGTCCCCATATGCCTAGGGACATGGCTCTCCACCCCCCACCACATTGATCGAGGCTTTCCAGGTATCAGGAACAACCCTGCTGGACTGCAACTGGGGAGGGGCTGGTGGCCTTGCGCCCACATGTCCTGCTGATGTGGCCTTGTGACCCATGGCAACTGGGCCATACCTCCCCTCGGCACCAGAGCCCCAGGAGGTGACCTGGCCCTCACCTTCAGGCAGGGGGGATTTCTCCAGGACCTTATCCAAGAAGTAGACCAGCTGGTAGGTCCTCCAGGCTGAGATGTCCACGGCTTCAATCGCCTCCATGTTCAAGCTGTTGGTTGCCCAGAGCTCTGCCAGCTCGTCTGCTGGCCTCATCAGCTGCTTCCCTGGCGAGAGGTCGGGCAGGTAGGGGGGCCAGCCCGGTGTGTTCAGCCACCGGTCGAACTCAAAGCCTGTGGTGAGGAAGGGAGAGAGAGCTGGGACCAGTATTCTGAACCCAGACATTACATCAGCCTTCTCTGAGGGCATCCCTAGCACCAGCAAACCTGCCTGGGAACAGTGATGAGCAGAGACTGCAGGGTGAGGCTGTTAAACCACCCTGGGTTTGGTTTCTGTTTGTGTGGTACCAGCCCCGCTGCCGCCGGCAAGATGAACCAGCTCCAGTATGGAATCTCCACAGCAAGGCTGAGCTCAGCCTGGGGCACCCTCTGAGCCTGACCCCAGCGCTCACCAGTGGCTCTCTCGGCAAACACTCATATCCCGTTGCTGGAGTCACCTACTGGGCTCAGCCGGGAGGGGAAACCCCACAGAACAGCCCTCAAGCGCAGAGCACGGGCTGGGTTTGTATGGGAAAAATTAGGCTGAGCAGAGGCAGGGCTAAGCCCAGGTTGGTGCCTGATCCCGGGCTGGCCAGCCCAGCGCTGCCTCCGTCACAGCCAAAGCTGGTACCAGCAGCATCTCCAGAAGAAAACCACAAACTTCTGCACTTTGGGCACCACCGCACAAAACATGCAGGCAGGTGCAATGCTGACCTGGGATGGAGTCCACACCTTTCTCCTTCAGCTCCGGGAAGTACTCCAGGAAGAACCCGAGGGTGTCATCCGCTGTGATGCTCTGGAACTTGAACTGGTTCACATAGGCCTGTGGGGATGGCCGGGACATGACGCTGCACACACTCACCATCACCCCCAGCACCGCTGCTGAATGAGTCCTGAGCTGCAGCTCACGAGGGCTCAGGGCTGCCCAGCTCACACCAACCCATGTTCCTCTCAACGGGCTGCCTGGTCCCCCACATCCCTTGGGGCACCTCTGACCACCACCACAGCCTGCAGCCAGTGCAGGGCCAAGCTCCACCCTCATCTCATTCCCCCCATGAGCATCTCTATTTTCCACCTCCTCTTCCTCTCCCCAGCCCATCCTTCCCGGGAATCCCACTGCGCTCTGGCCTCCAGCCGCAGCGTTTCGTATGGAGGTACCTCCACGCGGTACCTCCCTGTACTGACCTGGAGGAAGACATCAAACTTGTTCTGGTCCCCCACAAGATGGGCCAGGTAGCTCACAAAACAGTACCCCTTCTCATAGGGGGTTTCATTGTACGTGTCATCTGGGTTCACACCTAGAAAAAAAGGAAAACCCTCAGGAATCATCTGCCCACCTGCAAAAAAACCCCAGCCCTCACACGCACCAAGACTGCTACTTTCTGCATTAGGTGCAAGCCTGTTCCATCCCTTCCGAAGCCATCATCTCACTCAGGTCCCACCACCAGTGCTGGTGTTACTGCAAGCCATGAAACACCCCAACAGCAGGGCTTGCCCCCAACACCACACCTCGCTCGCCCCCCGCATCGCTCTCCTCTGTGCGGCAGGAGGACAGGGATGCCACACAGACCTGGCTCGATGACCACCCGCAGCTTGTTGAGCGGATGGTCCTCCCCCGTGTTGTCCATGTGCTGGCGCAGGAGGGCCCTTCCCGTCGCAGCCTCCAGACAAGTGTATGCCAAACCTGGGCAGAGAGAAGCAGGAGGCTTTTGGACACCCCAAACAGCACACTGGGTGTCCACACACACTTCCAGCACAATGGGTGTTGCTACAGGAGAGAAGCCCCATTAGCTCATGAGCTGGAAGAGAAGGAAAATGGGATGGTAGAGCTGTGGAGTGGCACAGCAACCCAGCCCTTGGTTAGCAAGAGGATTTAGTCATGAAAATTTAGCTGGATGCAGCAAAGGTGCTGAGCGCCAGAGCTGCTGGATGCGACCGTGTCCAGGGGGGAGCTACAGACTTCTGTTACTGACTCCCCCCCAGGGAGCTGGAGGAGCAAGAGGAGGGTGAATCTGGAGAAAATCGCAGTGCCCACATCCCTGGCACGGGACTGCAGCGGCTCTGTCCATTTCTCAGAGCAAGTGGTTTTGTTGTTAACACAAAACCCGAGTGCTGCAGGCTGCTGCTCTTCACCTCTTTGAGACAAAGCACAGGCTCCAGCACTGCAGGCGGTGCTCAGAGAAACGTGCTAAGCAATGGGACCCGCACAAGCCCTGCCTGCGACAGCACAGCCACACACGGGGACTCGGCAACCCATGGCAAGGCAAGGCCACGCACCATAGACCTCAGTGGAAATGCGCCTCTGGGCATACATGGTGAAGCCCTCATTTAGCCAGAACTCGCCCCAGGTGGCGTTGGTGACCAGGTTGCCAAACCAGCTGTGGGAGATCTCATGGATGATGACGTCCACCAGTGAGCGGTCCCCGGCCAATAGGCAGGGTGTCACAAAGGTGAGGCAGGGGTTCTCCATCCCGCCGAAGGGGAAGGAGGGCGGCATGAACAGGATGTCGTACCTGCCGGGGGAAGAGCAGGCAGCTTGGGTCAGACCCACTCCCTCCTGCAACGTGGCTGGGGACGGAGGGACTTTCCCTCCCCAGCCCCAGGGTACAAAGCCCTTTGGGAACAAGAGGCCGTACCTGCCCCAGACATAAGGTCCAAAGAGCTTCTCTCCAACCGCCAGGAACTCCTCAATCACCCCATCATACTCCTTCTTTGCAGCCTCGATCAGGCAGGGTTCAGCCCAGACACAGCTCCTGGCCAAGTGTGCAGAAACGGACGTTTTAACCATTAGCGGACTTTGGCCCTATTGCTTCATCGGAGAAAAACTGCACATATTTATTCCACAGCAAAATACAAGCCTGGTGATAAAGGAAGCTAATGAGACTAACAGTGCAAACTGATGTAGTTTCTTTCCTTGTCTGAATGTCAAAGGGCTTTTTTATGGCTGTGATAGCCAGGAACCCGAACAGAGCAGTGGCCTTGGGACCCTCCATGAACAGGGTCCCACTGCTCTCGTTCATGTGCAGAGCAAGGGACACCCTCAAAGGCAAGGGGACCCAGCATCGCAGCTCCTCCTCACCCTCAAAAGCAAGAAGCAGCCTCACCTGGCAGAGCCTGTGGTCTGATGACACAGCACCACATGCACAGCAGATGAGGAACTGACTGGATCATGCTTAGGGTCAGTGTCTCAGCACCTGCCTGCTCTTTCCAGAGCCCAGCAGCACAGGAACTTCACCATGCAGCTCCCACAGCCAACATGGAATGCCCAGGTCTCCTCCAGGGCCACTTACCTTGGGCCGACATCAGCAGACACAATGTCCCCCACAGCCAGAGCAATCAGGTAGGAGGGAATAGGTTGGGACATCTTGAAGATGAAGGTGTTATCCTTCTGCTTCTCCCAGCTTGTGGCACTCATCACAGCTGTGAAACCCTCAGGGACCTGGACACATAGATAAAAACATCTGTTAAATCTGTACCACAGAGCAGGACATCAGCTAATCCAGCTGGGGATGCCACAATGTCTGATGGCAAACACGTCCCAGCACACTGAAGACGGCTGGGTCCATGGGCACTGCAAGTTTTGGGGTGCAGAGCAGAGCAGTAACACCCTGAGCTCCAGCTCAGGACCACAGCTACATCCCTGCCACAGCATCACTCAGCACTCAGGCTCAGACACCGTCTGGGTGCAACACCTGGAGCTGCCCTGCAAGGCGCCAACGAGATAAAGAAATGCTGGAGTTGCAGGCGCTGAAAGGGGCAGAGGATGCAGATCCTTCAAATGCTGGCTCTCCTCCTGTTCCCTACACAACTTGTTTTTCCCGTTCTCAAGCCAAAGCAGAGCCCATGGCCGATCCACCAGCCTGGACTGAGCAGGTATCTCCTCTTCTGAACAAATGGCGAGCCCCTGTGGGGCTGTGGAAAACATGGGTTTCTTGGTACAGAGCATCACAGCAGAGCTCTACGACAGCTGAGCTCCATGCTCCCCCTTCGGAGGGGAATTCTGCCCAAGCTTTAAGGGCATGCATTGGAACAAGAGGCAAAATAAATTCTGGCATCATCAGCTGATGCCACCATGTACCACCAGCACTGGCTGGGTGTCACACTGCTACATGCTGGAGCAGCCCAATGCCGTGTCACTGCATGACCACCTACAGGTGAGGAAGGAATTTAGATTATTTAGTCCCATTTTTTTGGTACTAAAATCTGAGGACCAGTGGCCACGCTTTCCATCCTGGAAGTCCAGCAGCCCTAGAACCACCTCAAGGACCCAGTGTGGCCTGTTGTCACACCAAACTCAGCTCGTCCCAATCACCTTCACACACACCAAGAGCAGGCATCCCACTGCTCTCAGGCTACGGGGCAAAAATAGGGTTTTCTGTGATAATTAGAGGAAGTACTTAAGACAAATGCAGTGACACAAGGAGAGCAGAAAGGTTTAAACACAGGCTGATCCCAACAGCAGATATTCTGCCATCAAGCAGCCAGTATTTTGGCCACCTTCTACTGGGAGAGAAGAGTTTCCAGTACATGCACCTGCTTGCAAGTGACAGCATGAGGCGGCACCCAGCACACATGGCTGGGGAGAAGCAAGGGGACTTCTAGGGTCCACTTGTACTCATCTAAATATGAATATAAGAGGAAAACAGGAGTATAAATAAAATATTTCTCAGTCCTTTCTCTGCTGGAGACCTCCAGCATGACAGGCATTGCTCCAACGTGCTGCTGCTGCAGAGAGGCCTGAGCAGTGCTGTTGATGCAATACCATGACGTTTCGGTGTGTCATGCAGCTTCTCCCCAAGCAGACTTTACAAACTCACCCCTGTGTGCTCCTGGGGGCACCGCTTACCTGCACCGTGGCCGAGTACGTGCACTTGACGGAGGGGGTGTCAAAGCAGGGGAAGAAGGACCTGTTGAGGACGGCCTGGCCTTGAGTGTACATGTAGGGCTTCTGTTTCCCTGCGGTCTGCTCCGGAGCGAGCCAGCACACCTGGGGGCAGAGGGGACAGACTGCAGGGTGAGAGGCATCCCCGGCTCCTTGCCCATGGGTGCTCTCTGCTGATGGAGCCGAGGCTTCTCCCCTGTGGGGGACCTCAGCCCACTCTGTGACCACTGTCCCCTCAGCCCCTTCCCCCCGT
>VZTM01012497.1:54926-85871 GCA_013400555.1 Jacana jacana | reverse complement strand
AAGTGAAAAGTATTGTCATTCATGAGACCAGGGTTTGGCAGTGACCCTAGCTATAATGGCCCAGGCTTAAAAGAAAATTTAAGTTTCTGCGGAGTGATGGAGGCTCTGTAACTGATGTACTGTAGATCTTGTGGGAAAAAGCTGGCACCTGCAATTGCATGAGTACCTCCAAAATTTGATTACAAGAATTGTCTAGGCATCCAGCCTCTTACAAAACATGGGTTTTAAGCTTTTAAAAGTGAAACCCTCCTTTTTTTTACAGCAAGTTTAGCTGCTAACACACCATAAAGCCCATATGCAAAGTCATGGTGCTGCCTTTCTTGCAAAGACACAGTCTGTTTTAAGCTGTGAAATGCATACAGTCCTCTGCAATTTAGGTGGGTACTGCACTGACAGCTTTCACTGTCCTTGCTAATGCTCATTTGAAATTTGCCACTTGGTCTTTCCAGATGGCATCTATGAAACAAAAATCAAAACTATTTTGGTAACACTTATTTTGAACAATGCCCTATTTGAAAGCAGATTTTCCTTTCTTGTCTTATTTTGATTAATGGCAGCATTTATATTTACAAAGATTTAGTTCTTTTAATTCTCTCTCTTCTTGTACTTATTTCTTCTCCTTGTTTATCATTATCTGTATTGCTGTTGGCACAACTTTCAAATAGCATACAGATATGGACATAAAAATGAGAGACGTCACACTCCAAATGTTAGCAGTATCAAGTGCATATGAAGTGAATCGTGCCACAAAGACCCTGCTTGTGGATTTTTGCATCATGTTCATGTTTGCTTGTCCAATTTCCTGTCAACTGTAATAACCCTACTAAAAGCTTCCAACCTAAGGATTTCTCTCCAGCCATTAAAGGAAAGAAGAAAAACAAAAGTTTGGGCTTTTCATGGAAGGAAATTCTACTGCATTAAGCCAAGTTACCTTCAATCTTTTTATTTTACGGTTCAAAGTTAGATGACCCAAACAGTGAGACTTCAGTTGCTGTTTGAGAAACTGTTCAGCAGCCTACTTCATCTTCCTGATTAAGACCTTTGAAAGTGTACTGACCTTATTCTTGTCTTGGACCTACTTTTTTTCCACTGGAAATATTAAACCATTGTCCTTATAACCTTCTGTTCCAAATGAAGTGATTCCAGTTCTTCACTGCTGACAGTACCAGTATTTATTATGTTGTGCTTTATGTACACACAGTCAACTCCTCCATTTGTTTCGCACAAGCCAACAATTTCCATTTCTCATTAATTCAGATGCTGTTTTGTGAAACACTTCCATTTTGTATTCACTTTTCAAATAAACATAGAAAACTCAAGGCTTTCAAGAGGTGAGGCAACTGATTACCTCTTCTTAGTGCAGATTCAAACCCATTGTGCTGAGAGGCTCTTCATTTTTTAGAGGCATGTATTACAATTCAATCTAGTATTACATAGAAAAAGTATAGGCAATAGAAAGAGAATTGGCTATTCAGTTTTAAAGTAGGGGGTAACAGCCATCGTAGTTCCCATGCTCCCCTCATGCTCATTTCTGAGCAGTGATAGTACATTGGAAAATCATTTTGCCCATCCAGGCACTGCCACATGATTTTTATTCCCAGTTTACCTGGGAATTCCATATTTTGTTTATGTTAAAGGGGAATATTGCAAAATATAACTTGGCCCATAATGCAGACATTGTGAAAATAAGGTTGTGTGAGGTCTTTAGACCAAAACAATGTTTCCATGAAATTAAAATGCATCTTAGAAATATCTATCCACTCATTGAAATACAACAACAGCAGGAGCTTAAAATGCATTTTTTAGGGTTTTTTAGAGTTGAAAAAAGTATTACTCCTCCCTTTATTAGTGGGCTGGTTCAAAAATCTGATAAAAGCAAGCAGTTGATCCTCTGAGTTTTAGCTTAGATGCTATGTCCTAGATGTGTGGTTTGGCAATACTGGTAAAGTCATTACCCCAAAAGAACTGAGAATTTACTAAGACAGTTAAATCAATTGTTTTGACTCCAGGGCGAGGATGTATAAGCCAGGTCTGTTCAGCCAGTACGGACCTTCTAGGCTGAATCTGATCTGCTCTTCCAGCTAAGGTTATACACCTCTGCAAGCAGCATTCTTGCAATCCTGATGATCAAGCCTGGTATTTATCCTTAACCAAAGACTTTGATCACTGAAATACAACATGCAAGCAAAACTATACTGTATTTTTGAGGTGCATGTTCCTCTAAAACTTTTGGAAAACATTGTGGTACTTCAAAAACCGAACTGTTCTAGCTCCTAAAAAGTTTAGTTTTGAGCAGGTCCTTACATCTGTGAAAATGATGGGCCTTTCAGGCATAATTTTCTCTTAAAGTGAGTATGATGGAACTCCCACCAAGAAAGAAAGAAGTATGCTTCGGCTGCTTGATTATCAGCAAGTTGCTCTGCATGAACTTGTACAACACCATTAAGTCAAATTCTTCATTATAAATTCAAAATAACTGCAGATATTTATCAGTTTGACTGAGTCCAAGACTCAATCTCATGTGGAGTGTTGCTATATGTATATCATTCTACAATATGTGTAGAATGTCCATATTAATAGAGCAGTAAGATAGAATAGTGCATTCAAAAAAAAAGATTTTTTAAAAAGTGTAAAGAATTACCTAGGGTGTGACTCTTAAGAGTTTAAGAGGCAAGTACCTCTGAGTGTAGACATACCATTTTGTGNTGCACATATATATATAAGGCTTTTATTTTAATTTTAATCACAGGAACATTCCACAGATAAGCAAAACTTGTGATTTTTAGTACTTGCTATTTTTCATCAACTTATAATAGATGTTTTAGTAAAACAGCAACAGAGGACTTTTTTTTATTACAATTATTTTACCTACAGAGTAAGGCAGTTCAAAATAACTTGCATTTCACAAAACCCAATATTAATTAGTTAATTGCGACCTACATACAGGTGCAAGAAAGCTTACTGACACCTGTATTATTTCTTACAATAATCTTAAAGGCAATTAAATAGATGTACAAAGTTTTTTCAGATGGATCATGGTATTATTACAGCAGTTACTCAGGCAGAAGTGCCTTTTAAAGTGCATTTTACTACAATGCTGAAGTGCAGAATTACAGATTCAATACAAAGCAGGTGTATTATGTGAATCTCACCACGATTTATGTGGAAATCCCTTTACACTGCAGAAGTGGTCAAGAGGCCACTGTACATAAGTATGAAGTCCTAAATAACCAGGCACGATCCGTTACCATCTGTTCTTATTTATTGTTTTCCCATTGCTTCTTTCTCTGTTTCCTCTTTGTTCCTACAAAGAGCTTTTCAAAGTGTTAATGGGAATTAGGTGTTCTTTTCCCCACTGACTTGGAGCAGTGGGACTGAGCTCTCTGGGCATTTACATCTTTGAAACATGAGAGCGTTAGCTCCTAGGGTGTTGCACAGTCTTTATTTTTCTGCTGGTGCAGCCAGATTGTGGCTAGCACTGAAAATGGATTCTGTACTTTATGTAAGCTAGTAGAAAAGATGTAAGTGCTGCAGCCATACTCCAAAACTTTTTGGAGAAAGTGGGGGAATCTTGTAATTTATTTCAACAGTCTTGGACGGAGATGTTTAAATACTGAAATCTTGCCCGGAGATTAACCCATGTAGATTTTAAAAACCTCCAAGGCACAAAAAGTAAAAATACCTGCAACTGATATGCATAACAGAAGTAAAAATAAAGTATCATCCAGTGGTTTCAAACTGTCCACACATGCTTCTTCCCAATGTCACTTAAGTATGGGTTTCACAGTTCTTGCACACCAGGTTTTAGTGGAGCTGTTCCTGGTGGAAATCGGCTTACGCCACCTCCATCAGCTAACTTTTCAAGAACTTGCACTGCTAAATGATTCATGATCCCACAGGTAATTTCAGAGCTACACATAGTCTTACACATAAGTTATGAATTCAGTTTCTTCACATAAATTGTGAATTTGGTTTCTTCACTTCACACATGCATACACATAGAGGCGTGTTCTGTGCCGCTGTGTTCAATGCGTGGTATTTGTCAGTGAGAGGAACCTGTCATCAGCCAGGCAAGTGGCCCGTGGCACATTGTAAATTCTGTTGCTGTTAAGACAGACTTTGTTGATACATCAGGGCTGTGACTCCCCAACTTTGCTTTAATACAGCCAGGGAGGCACTCAAAGTCCTGACAGCGGGAATTGCACTGGTCATCTTGAAGTTAACCATATGTCAGTAAAAACAGTGAGAAGATGTTTATCTAATTAATCAGTTGGAAGCAATTATGGTAGTTTTCTCCCCTAGTTTTTTTCATTTACCAGAAAAGAACAAACCCAAACACACATGATTCCTACTGTACAATATAACAACTTCTAAACTTCGCATTCACAAAACAAGGGCCCTGATGCTCTGGAGCTGTCGCTGCCTTTGTTGCTCTCCCTTTGATGACACCAAAGTGAGTTACAACAAAGAACTCTGCCATGTGGATATGTCAGCCTGGCACCCTCCAAGCTGCCCTTTTTGCTGTCTTATCAAGAATGACAAGATGAGGAAAAAAAAATAATAGAAACATCAGAGCAAATGCCTTACTAAATTAGAGCTGCTTGCACTGCTTGTTCAATAGCTTGTGCTGACAGACAATTATTCTGGAAATGTTAATACAAATTGTACAGAGCAACCTTGACACTAGAACTGCTGTGAAGCTCTTCTGTAAAGGGGCAGAAGCGGGAAAGATGGGGGAAGGAAGAGGAGAAAAGAGAAAATAGTATGGTATGCATGCATGTGGAAACATTGAATGTTCTAGGTTGATGTCCAAGAAACCTTGTCAGTGCTGCCGCATTGCTTGTACTGAGGATGTTGAAGTTTATTTTTGGCTTGTAGCTTGTAAATGTTTTCTGGAACTTGTAAATTATTTTCCAGCAAATGTATTAGGAACTACTTTAGGATATCAAAAAAAGTAATAGGAAGAGCTTTTTGTATTTTGTGATCGATAGAGATAGTGAAATTATACTTAATTAAACTACTGTGAGGTGGTGCTTTATGAAATGTGCTGTATATCTGTAGATCCTGAGGAAGGATTATAATTTAAGTCTTACACATTCTGTGTGTACTGCAGTAGCAAGTAGCAGAAATAATTTATTTTTTGGTCAGAGAAAGTTCAGCCTGATTGTAGACTGCTTGATTTCAGTGCAGTGAACACTTCTGATACCTACACTGTTCAGTTTTCTGATTATGGGTATTGAATTTAGCCACTATCACAGTTACATCTACTAGATTCACAAGCACAGTAAAACCAACTTCTTATCTTTAAGTTGTTTTTTCAAATTTCCAAACATGAGTAGCAGTAATTTTTCCAGCAATTCTTGGGTGTTCTTCATTGCAGCACTCGGAGAATGGTAATAATCTCAAAACTTGGACCTACGCAATGTCTGTCCTTTGTCAGTCACACTGGAATGAGAGAACAGTTAAAACGTTTCATTTTTGATAGTTTGATCATGGTGTGTGGTATTGCAGTGTGCTTCATCTAATTCCTGTTATTAATGATGATAATTATTATTAGTTTTTATCCTTTCTGGTGATACTGGCACTACTGGGGTGAAACCAAACAAAAACCAGCATCAGAAGTGTAAATGACACTTGGAAGACCCGGCATAGAAAATGTAAAGTATATCATAGAATCACAAGGTTGGAAAGGACCTACAAGATCATCTAGTCTAGTCATCCTCCTCTCACCAATACTACCCACTAAGCTACTAAATCATGTCTCGTAGCACCTCATCCACATGGTTCTTGACCACTGCCAGGGATGGTGACCCCACCACCTCCCTGGGCAGGCCATTCCAGTTCCTGACCACTCTTTAGGAGAAAAAGTTTTCCTGACATCTAACCTAAATCTCCCCTGGTGCAACTTGTGGCCATTCCCTCCTATCATTAGTTATCTGGGAGAAGAGGCCGACGCCCTCCTTTCATTTCCTGCTCCATCTTGCTGTAACATCTAAACAACATAAAAGGGATTTTAATGAATTTAAGATGGATTTGGCAATAGTGATTTGGTGACAGCATTCTTCAAACACACAAGTGGTATCTCTTATTGGTTGTTTCCTTGGGATTTGCTGCTGGGAATCAGGATGGGATTTCCTGGCTGATGTGGTAGCACCTCCAGTCAGTTGGCCTGGCTGCCATCAGAAGGCAGGTACCTGCCTGGTTCTTCAGCAGAAGGGCTTTGGTGGAGCCCCAAAGAAGTTCAGTGCCTTTGGCAGCACTGAGAGCAAAACATCTTGTCTCAGTGCTGGCCATGGACAGCTTCACCAAAGGAGAGATCAGTTGTTTGTAGCAGTTATTGGATCACACTGATGCCAGGTGCAGAAAGAGCCTCTGCCTTTTTTAAGTGGAGAAAGAAATAGTACATTTCAGGCCACATCCTTAACTGACAAAAATCTATGATCTATTTTATCAAAGCCAGCTCAAGATCAAATGCACACTGATTTCATTCCAACTGTGTGAGCTCAGTTGGAGTTATTCCAGTTTACACCCTATGAGAATTTGGCACATGCATTTTAAAAGGCAATTAGGCCCTCAAGCAAGAACAGACTGTGTTATATTTGAATTTCCAACTAAACTGTAAGAAGCAATAAATATAACGTACAGCACAATTACGACTTGCACACTCCCCTCCGCTTTTTTAAAGAAAGGAGAGTATCTTTACATTTTCTTCTTTGATCTCTCTGAGCATCCAATTTTAATATATCATTTGACCCACATTTCTTTTTATATTACTATAATGACTACAGTTTTAATTAATGTGACAGGTTGAGATATAAAAAGATAATTAAAACACGGAGTAACATTTAAATTTATAGTTTTAACAAAGTAATTCCCCCAAAACACTTTTAAATATATATTGATATCATCCATTAATTAACTAATAATTAATAGAGTAATTAACCACCCATTATTTCATGCTTTTCTATTTCAGCGGTCCAAGATTAACAACTAATAAATAACAAATTAACCTCTTATCTCAAAAATTCAGTTGATTTCAGATAAGTTCTTGATGAGTATATATATATTGTCAAAGCCTTTTTGATGTAAGAAGCAGGAACGTATCATGTCACCTATTTATATGTGTATAAATCTGAAGAAAGTAATGATCACAGAAATACATAGTTATATTTTGGCTACATATATTTATATAGTTGAACTAAATAGATGTGCAGTTTTATGCTTGTCTGTCTTTGATAAAGTTTGACAGGAAGCAAAGTTGAAGCAAAAGATTCAAGGTTGGTAATTCTTCCTTGAACAGAGACAATTTTTTTCTAACCCCAACAAGTTGTTTTAGAAGAAGATATGGAGATTTATGTTTTCCTGTTATACCTCCACATTGTTCCTCCACAGACAGCCATTTCCTATTTTAGAAATGGGGAGAAGAGTTTTAAGATTGGTATTAGTGCTCTTGGTACAAATCCACAGAGAAGAGGTAAATTATTGGCAAATACGATGTTGAGGCAGGATGCAAATGAGTCTTATTTCTCCTTGTGTCAGCGCAATTTTTTCCACAGACATCAATGAGACTAAGATTTCACCATGGATCTTTATCAGTTATTCAGAACAATTACGGCAGTTGGAGAGAGGCAGATCAGGCTTTTAAGAAAGAAGTTTCAAATTACAAAAGAGAATTTCTTATCTGTACCCAAGGTATAAAAGCCACGGTCCACAGTTACATGAATTTGAATGGAATTTTCTACATGGCATACTAGTGTTGTACCACCAAATTCAGGAAGCTTAGTACAACGTAGCAGCAGCACTGTCCCAGCTGTAGGGGTTTTATCACTGTCTCTCTACCTTTCATTTCTAGTCACAAAAGCAAAGATTTTTCTCACCGGTCTCTAGGCTCTTCTATATAATTCCTTTACAGATTTCTGCCTGGAGAGTTCATTAATTGCAGTATATAATGTAGCAAATGAGGAATTAAACATCTGTTTTCCAAAAAGGCAAATATAAAACTGACTGAATCGTGACATTATTGATGTCAACCTACTCATCTTTAAACATACATATGTATGTATATATATATATTATATATATATATAACCAAGTTCATCATAGCATTCTTGTATTGCATGCAGTCCGTGCTGTCATTCCTTAAATAAAATCATTAAACCAGTTAGTGAGCAGAAGTGAAATGCGGAGTCAAAGGGATGTCAAGGCAAGATAGCAGTTCATAGAATTAGTTTTGTAGAAATCCCTCAGTAACTGCACAGCTGTTCAGATTGCACTCACAATTGCATTCTGTTTAGGATATTGCAATACATGTGGATTGATTAAGTATAATGCAACACAAGTGATGCAATGACACACAACCTAATCTGTATTAGAGGGCATGCAGTGGCACTAGTCTAGAAACACTGAGTCCGTCTGGTATTGCTGTTGTAGTTTACTGGCATAATAATGAGTCCAGTATATTTATCATAAATTCGAATGTAATGAAGTTCTACTTAACTGTATCTGTTCTGAAACAGAGTTACAACAGATTGCACTGGATTTTCACTTCTTAATAGTGGAGCTTGATTCCTTTTACACTGCTTACTCCTGTCATATGTTCAGCCACACCAAGATTCAGAGGGCCACCTATTCTCCTACATTTCAGCGTCTTGCAAGATTTGATCAGTAACTTGTTCCAGAAAATTCCATTGTGCTTAATCCTCTTAGAACTCAGCATGAATATTAATTAATGTAAACATATGCTTTTTCCCAAGGAGACCATTATCTGCCTTTCATGTTCTTCCTATAGGCTTGACACTAGATTTTGAAATACACTTTGCAGATGCTTGTTCAGCATTTGCTGGCCTAGATCTTAGTCAAGCAAAGAAAAAAAGCAGCCACTACCCATATCGTAGTAGATGGTGTCGCTGTCTGCTGCAGGCATTGAGGGTTAGATTTGCCACAGCTTCCTTCCATGGTTAGCAGAGAGGTGCTTTGTTTATTAAATGCCTATTTGTTAACTGTAGAGAACTGTCTTTTTAGTGTTTCGGGTTCATCTTCCATGCCATCAGGTAATGAAGAGATGCTTGGTACCAGGCAAAAGTTGTCCTGATGCAAAAAACATTAATTCATAAAGCAGTTCTGAGTTGGCAAAGAAAATAGTTGACTGTGCTCAGTCACAGCTTCCTGTTCATTTGCTTCTTTATGAAGAATGAAGTTTTTCTTTTCAGACACAAGCAATGATAGAAAGAAAACAAACCAAAAACGTTTCTGATAGTTTTTAGAGCTTTCTGTTGGTGTCTCATTACTTGTGTTGTCTTTGGGAATGTTCTTCTGACTTTGGTGACCACCGTTTCTCAGAACTCTGATGCTGCAGGAGAGGTCAGAAGACATCAAAGGAGTAAGCAGATGGGGAGCACTCAAAGGAGAGCCCAGACTCACCTTTTCTTAAATCCGACCCCAAGCCATGAATGTGACCTGCAGCACTGCAGATACTACAGCAGCGAGCAAAGTTTGCCAGCTGGGCTGAACTGCGTTGAAAGATACTCTATAAATTGCTGACATTTGAAAGGATAGAGGCAACATACTTTTCTCTCAGCTCATTTATTTTACGTCTCTTAGCATGAAACGTGAAGTAGTATAAAAGCTTAGCCTATGCCAAAGCCTGGTATCTCGAATCCAACAGTGGCAAGTAGCAGGTACTGAAGGAGGCATGTGGTAACGCTTCCCCATAAACTTTTCCAGCCTCCATTAATTTGCAAGATTATAGGGAGCAGCATAGGTAAAATCTAGTTCTGAAATAATGTAGCTCCAAAACCACAAAGCTCCAAAATCAGTAATGCTTTGTACTTTTTGATTACTCTTTAATTAAAAAGATGTGATACGTTTGAGCCTGAATGTACTTAATGAGAGATTTCTAAAATAACGTCAGAAATGCTGGAAATAAAAGAAACAACTTTTTAAAACTGAAATTTGAAGTTGTTGAAGGAATAGAAGCCAGCCATTTGGTTATGCAAGCACTATCAACAAGCTAGTTCATTCCTGCTCTCAGAAATCATTAACTAAATGCTGAACTATAGAGACAGATAATGTGTCCATCCTCATCTGTACAGGGAAGGCAATATTTACCCACTCATCCCGACTAAAAACACTACCCAAAGTCCATCCAAAGTTCAGTAAAATACTGGGCAGCTTCCCTCGAATAATTTAGGGTAATGGAAAACAAAATCCCTGAAGTGGAGAAGCATAAAGCCTGATAGATACTTGATAGGTACTGTACTGTCAACAAGGGGATTAATTTTCACCTATGCCAAGACTGAGAATAGAGGCACAGTAATAGCAGGAAAAACCCACAAGGAAGGCATTAAAGGGATAGGAACAAATAAGCCAAACTTAGTGATCTTTGCAGCATGCCTTAAAGAACTGGTGTTCTAACTTTCATCCAAGAATATTGAAAGAATTAGACGACATTCCAAATGAATCATTTTTGCTGATTTTTACCAAATACCACAATCCTGGGGAATTCCAAAGGGCTGGGAAGATGCTACTGTTGTGCCAGTGTTCAGAAGTGGTCTCATGGATCATCTTGGGATTGGATAGGTAGTTTGCCTGAAGTTGGTTCCACAGAACATTATGGAAAGGATGTCATGAGAAAGAATTTAATATGGTGATGGCAGTCAGTCAACCTCATGGCATAGAAAATAATTGTTACCAGATGTCTACCTCTTCTGGCATCGTCAGTTTGCTTGGTGAGAGAACTATATGGACATGCATGTATTTTGGCATTTGAGATATGTTTGATGTACCCCTCCTCTGAAATACATAGGATTACACATGATGAGTGTGGTCTTCTGCTGCCTAAGCAGAGGAGTGTCACATAAGGGAGTATTAATCACTGTCTGCAAAATTAGTCATAGCTCTTCCCAAACTGAAAAATAGTCAAAGTGGAACTTCATGAATGACCTGATATTTGAAAAAAGCATCAGGAATACCAAAAAGAAGATTAATACACAATTTCATCTCTCTAAAGTTTTTGTACAAGACATTTAATAATTGAAAAGTTGTGATCTAAAAGGAAAAGAAGCAGAATATGAAACAAGGGTTGGAACCCGAAGCAAAAACAAAAAAGGAAAAAAATTACATCTCAGCTTAACAGTGCAGGTAATTATCACTCAGAACAGCTCAGGAGCATGGCTCAGCATGCTTACAACTTGCTTACAACTGTCTGTCAACTAAGGATATTCCTCTAAAAGGTGCTGGGGCCATGCAGAGGCGTCATACTCTTAGGGTGGTATATTGTGTGTAGCCAAATGATCCAAATTGATATTAAAGTCAGAATGACAATAGTTTACTCTGAAAACATCTTCTCCTGAGGACAGATTGACAGAAAACCTAGCCACAAAAGGAAACAGGGAAAAAAGTTACATGGAAAAAATTTAGCCTTCAGAGACTAGCTCAAATTCAGCCCAATACAGGGCGGTCACACTAAAACCATCCTGAATATTGGTGAGATGCGTAGCATGTGTAGGTGTGTCTCAGTGCTTAGGTTTCTAAATTTATTAGATGTACGTTACAGGTACCGTAAAAATGTCTTTAAAATTATGACAGTCCACTTTCAAAAAATGCCAAATGTTAAAGTTGCCACAGAAAACCGTGATGATGCTCTGAAGCTGGGAAAAGTGAGTATTGCACATTGAAACTACTTTAAAACTGCATAGTGTCCCAATTAAATCTCCACAGTCCTGCGTTTGATACAGGGAGGAGCATGCATGGCAACTGCCAGGGTTCTTTTCCAGGAACTCTTAAAACAGGTCTGATTTTCTCAGTTAGCCCATTTTATGAAGAGGATTCCAGTTCAAACAAGTGGTGTGAACATGTAGTGTGTTTGACAGCTTGCACTGCAACAATTATGAAAATTGCTGCAACACAGCCACTCTTGGAAAGGAATGGTGGCCTGTCAGAGCACCATCTTGAGTCTTTAGACATTTGGCTTTAGTCCTCTGCTCTTTATCAAGCTTAACATATGACACTCAAAGCAGTAACTTAGAGCTGTACGTGAAAACCTCAATACCTGTACCTCCTTTTTATTCCAGCAAAGTTTTGGTGACTCCTCACATTCTGGTTCATGCCAGGCTCCTGTCCAGACTCATGTCCAGTTGTGTTATTAAGATAACAAAAAAGATGCTGTGGGGGTGAAGTAGTCTTTAGCCTTTCCTAAAAATCATGTCATAAACTGAGATGAGCATTAGTTAGGTTCGGAGCCCTTACTTAGTGATCCACAAATGGCATTTACTTTCAGGGACATAGTCTGGTGTGCATAACCTAGCATGCACCTGCTTGATCCAGCAACAGCCCCAAAGTCATTGCCATTTTTGTTCAGAATGAAAGCTGGAGCTGGAGAAGCCCCTTACACGTCTGGAAAAAAAAAAAATAAAAAATTATAATCTCAGCCTGTGAGCGCCTCTCCTTGGAGCAAGAGTGAGCCAGGTTGGGTTCACTCATCTGCCTGCAGGAACTCAGGTGCACATGCCTAATTCTCAGAGGTCTGAACATCAGACTACGGTGTACTCCAACATGAGACAAACTCAGCAGCCCTGTCTGAAGCTTGAGTGGCTCTGCAGAGCACAACTAAATGCATTTAACAGAGAGAGGAAGAGCCACTTGCTCGGAGTTACAGGTCACATCGTTCAGGAGGGGTGTGTGCCCAGGGAAGAGCCTTGTCCACAAATTGAAGATGCCTGAAAAGTCTTTGGATCTGGGATCTCGAATCATGTTTTCTTTCTTTACAGCCCAATTTTTACTTTTATTTTCTGTGTGAAAGATTCTAAAAATAAGGTGTGCTCAGGACCCTGGAGTGTAGTGCGGGGCAGCTACGCTCCAAAGGAAGACAATACTTAAGGGCCAGTCAGTGCTGGATCTTTGGGACCGCAGTCAAAAGCACTTGGCCTTTTCCATCAACAGTATTGGCAACTCTGGTGCCTGCTTCAGTGCTGTGGGTTCCTCTCTGGCAGCTTGGTACCTAAGGCATTTTCTGGGTCTAGTCCTGTGGTCTTTCCTAAGGGGCCAGAGGCCAAATCAGATGTCAACTCTGTCATCGAATCAGCTGGTCTGTGGTAACTGTCTGCAATTTTGGTGTGCAGTATCATAGCTGATGGGAAATATCAGTTCCACTTGGCTTAACTTGGTCTGCAAATAGAGGAGGGTTGCATCATATGAATCCGCATTTGTTGCCAGCAAAGAGCAGACACTATGGCTCTACTGGCACAGAGTAACTTGACTGGGAGTCTGACCCCTACCAGTCAGTTTTCCAGCTCGGATACACATATTGTAGCACATTCACACTGAACTGAGATACCAGGAGGCTAAATGCAAGATGTTTTGGAGTTGCACTGATGAGGAACCTAGAAATACCTTTATTTCACAACAAGTACACGATTTCTTTCCTAGGCACAAACCTTACTGAAATGCATTCTTTTTTGGGGGAGAGTAACATGCTTTGCAAAGGTATTTGCTGTACTTACCTACGTCTGTAGGATACTTTCAGGCATTCTGAGAAGGAAGATGCAATAGAAGTAGGGAAAAAAGCCCTAGAAACTTTAGCAAATACACTTCATGCTAACCTATTAGACATCTGCTCCTAAGGAAAAATATGATTTCACCAGCACAGCAGATTTACCTCTAGTTATTTTTAAATGAACTGTGGTCATTACTATGCAGATGTATTTTGATATTAGTGCAAATGAGTTAAATATACATAGGCATCATACAATTCCAAAAGTGCACGCACATAAATCCAGTGATTGAATTGTTGTCAGCATATCTGTACTTTAGTTGCTGAAATTGCTCTAATCCTTAAAAAGAGCAATATGAAGAATTAGATGTGCATTCTAAACCATAAGCTCAGTTTGCAATGAAATTGCATTTTCGACTCTGCAATCCAGCTGTCAGTAAATCAACTGTACAGTTAAGGGCTTCTCTTTTTTTTTTTTTTCTTTTAAAAGTGTATTAATGACAAAACAAGGCTCTTAAACTACTGCCTCTGGCATCAGCCGCTCAAACATAGCTGTATTGCACTTTTTAACAACCAAATTAATTCCACATGAAGAGAATAAGTATTCACTGTCTTTCTTTCTCTTTTTCAAACTTCGCAGACGTCTTGCAGGAAATGGCTTGACATACATTCCTAAGGGAGCATTTGCTGGCCTTTTCAATCTTAAAGTGCTGTAAGTAAACTGTGTGTTGTTTGATATATTTCTGATTTCCTAAATGCTCCAGGGAACTAATTAACCAGCAAAGTTTTGATCAAGTAAATGACATATTTTGATCAGCTCATTTTGAACAACACAGCTGAAGTGAAAATACATATGAACATCATTAAATCTTTGTTTTTTCATATAGAAAATATCCTAAACACAAAGGTTGGAAAATATTAATGGCATTCTAAAACCAACTTGCTCATCAAGTAGATGTCTCTGTACAATATCAAAGGTAAAAATTGGTTCAGTTAATAGTTTCTTTAATTGTCTCAGAAGTTCTGATTTTATATCTAAAACTCTAGGCAGACTTTCCATGATCACACAAAACTGGGGGTAAATTGCCTTTTCCTTTTCTTGAGACCTGGGGGCAGAAAACCATTAGTGTAGAACACCGTGTAATTTAAAATGCAGTTTGTATTTCATATCTTGTTCTTTGCAATATAATTACCATAAGATAAATTATAAAAAATATGGCAAGCCCTGTATTATTTGTAGTAATAAGACAGTACATATAGTTACTAAAATTATTAGCAGACTGCATCTCATAATATTTATACTAGAGGGGATCTTTGCCTATGTAAAGTTCACAGAAACTGTATTATTAGCAAGAACGCCAACCTCCTAGGCAGCATCAAACCAAGCCAAATGCTACTGTAAGAGTATACAGAGCTCTACTGAAAAAATACCTAAGTGGGAAAGAAGTATGAAGATTTTCCCACTCCATCTACACTGAAGTTGGCCAGCTGTAGCTCTTGTTGGCCTAAGGAGATTTAAGCCTGCCAAAAATTATTTCATTTACAATGTCCCATCGAGTTTGCCTCATTTTGAAGGCAGCGCGTATTACTTCAGAGTTTTACCCATGTAGAATCCTTTTATACATGTAGGAGTTGGTCCAGACAAGGATATTAGACCATGTTCAAAGGGAAGAAAAGATTCTCTTGGAATGAAAGGGATTTTTCAATCTTTGCAAGCTAAATGAGGTGATGCCTCAGAAAAGGGATTTGTCAGGTCTTTGCTAGCAACCTTCCATTTGAGAAAATTTATTGCATTGAGAAAAATTCAGCAGTTTTTACAGAGATAAAATTTTATTCCAACCAAATCATAAACTCCTCATACAGTTAAAAACTCTCTTTGCCATAGTAACATTTTCCTGAGTAAGGACTTAAAGAGTCAATCCTTCACGGCTTTATGAGAATTAAGAAACTGAAGCACTTCAGAAGGTAACGAACGTCAGTACATGAGGATGACCTTTTCAGAATCGCTGGGACACAATTAGCTGCTCAAGCCCTTTTGAAAGCAAATGGGATTTATTCTTTTAACTTCCTCAGCTGCTTTGAAAATCCTGCTCAAAGCTGATGTGTAGGTGTTAACTAAGCTAATACGCTACAGGTATTTGTTTGCTTTGAAGATAACCCGGCATTTTACAGAGGCAGCAGAACAGAGTGTTTGTGTAGCTTTGCTTTGTTTATAACCTTGAAGCAGAATCAGTGCAAAGGAGGTAAGCTTGGAAGAAAATTTAAAATAGAAAGAGATTATGTTTACTGTGTTGATTCTGTTTTTTGTGCTACTCAAAATACAGGATGCTACAGAATAACCAACTCCGCCAAGTTCCTACCGAAGCACTCCAGAACTTGCGCAGCCTGCAGTCTCTGTGAGTATACATGATAAATCAGCTTGGAACCTTGCATGAACAATAGTGTACGATTACCTATTAATTACCTGTTAATATCACTTAATAATATGCTGAATCAACCTTTTTTTTTCTTTTAACTCTCTTTGAGCTGCTTTTCAAGAGAATTGTACTCTCAATTAAACATCAAAAGTGACTGATTTCATTCCAGTAATTTCGTGACACCAGCAGCTTCTTTGCAATGTTATGAACTGGTTCACCGTCTGAGAAGACACTCCTTGCTCTGCAATGCTTTCTGTCTGTCAAGAATAATATGGTCCCTTGAGCACTGGTCTTTCCCATGCTTTCTTAAGAATCTTTACAGGGAAAAAGAAAGAATCCCAAATGACTCCCTTGGTTTTTTTCAGTTGGTGTAATTTTTTTTCTTTTTAAGCAGTATGGAAAACACTATTAACTCATGAAACAAAGTGTACTAGAGAATGCTTAATTATATTCTGTGCTTCAGGCAGGTCTCCGTATTTATAGCTCTTGACTGTGCCATGCTGACTCAGTCCACGAGTTTCATTTTTAACAGAACTCCTGCCAGAACTTCTAGACCAGGAGTGAGGATTGGCTGCTTCATGGTATGAATGAAATTATTTTGATGTGCTTCTGTCCCATAACAGAAGGATAGTTGTACCGGGTCGTGCTAATAACTAACCTAGCCCAGCGCCCAGTTTTCAACAGCAGATGCCAAAGGAAAGCTAGAAGGAGGTCTGGCAAAAAATATAATAATATTCCTTTGGTAAACTGTCCTGGCGGTTTGAACTCAGGACCTCACTGAGCCTGTTGTGGCTTCTTTGAATTTAAGAGCTCTTAAAGAGTTTTCTTCTAAGACTTTGTACAATTGCTTTTTGAACCAGCGCAACACTCATGTGTTTTTGTGGAAGAATATCTGCTGGTCAGCTAGCCCTGTGTAAGCACAGTGAATCACGGAATTGTCAGAGTTGGAAGGAACTTCTAGAGATCATGCTAAAGCAGGATTGCCTAGAGCACATGACCCAGGACTGCATCCAGGCAGGTCTTGAAGGCCTGCAGAGAAGGGGACTCCACAACCTCCCTGGGCAACCTGTTCCAGTGCTCTGTCACTCCCACTGTAAAGAAGCTTTTCCTCATATTTGAATGGAAATTCCTATGCTCCAGCTTGTGCCCATTGCCCATCTTCCTGTCACTGGGAACCACTGAAAAGAGTCTGTCTCCGTCTTCCTTCAGCCCACCCTTCAGATACTTGTAAGCATTAATAAGGTCTCCCCTCAGCCTTTTCTTCTCCAGGCTAAAGAGTCCCAGCTCTCTCAGCCTTTCCTCATAAGGGAGGTGCTCCAATCCCTTAATCATCTTTATTGCCCTGCGCTGGACTCTCTCCAGTAGTTCCCTGTCTCTCTTGAACTGGGGAGCCCAGAACTGGATTTAGTATTCCAGTTGTGGCCTCACCAGTGCAGATCAGAGGAGAAAAATGACGTCCCTCAACCTACTGGCCACACTCTTCCCTATGTAGCCCAGAATCCCATTGGCCTTCTTAGTGACAAGGGCGCACTGCTGACTCATGGATAGTTTACTATCTACTAGGACCCCCAGATCCTTCTCCTTAGAAGGTCCTCCTCCAGCAGGTCCACCCCTAACCTATATCGGTGCCCGGAATTCTTCCTACCCATGTGCAGGACTCTACACTTGCTCTCGTTGAATCTCATTAGGTTCTTTTCTGCCCAGCTCTCCAGCCTGTCCAGGTCACACTGGATGGCAGCACAGCCCTCTGGAGTGTCAGCCAGCCCTCTAGTTTGGTATCATCTGCAAACTTGCTGAGGATACACTCAGTCCCCTTGTCCGGGTCATTGATGAATATGTTGAACAAGACTGGACTGAGTATTGACCCTTACGGGACAGCACTGCTTACAGGCCTCCAACTTATAACATCAGAGAAGGCTATCAGATTGGTCAAGCATGATTGCATGATTTACCGTTGCTAAATCTATGTTGACCACATCCAGTGATTTCCTGTGCTTTAAGACGTTTGGAGATGACATCTAAAACAAGTCACTCCATTACCTTCCCAGGGACAGAGGTGACACTAATCAGCCAGTAGTTCCCTGTGTCCTCCTTGCCCTTTATTTAGACTGGAGTGATATATGCCTTTCTCCAGTCCTCAGGCACCTCTCCTGTTCTCCATGACCTTTCAAAGATGATGGAGAGCAGCCCAGCAATAACATCTGCCAGTTCCCTCAGCACTTGTGGGTGCATCTCATCAGGGCCCGTGTGATTATGGATGTCTAGTTTGGCCAAGTGCTCTCTAACCCAGTCCTCTACAGAGGGAAAATCTTCCTCTCTCCAGACCTTCCCACTTGTCTCCAGGGTCTGGGATTCATGGGGGACAGTTTCAGCGGTGAAGACTGAAGCAAAGAAGGCATTCAATAGCTCCACCTTCTCTGTGTCTTTCACCACTAATGCACCCACCTCATTCATCAGTGGACCTGCATTTTCCCTACTCTTCCTAAGGAGGTGAAGTACCTCCTGTTATTCACTTGGAACTTACTACCACATTTGATGTTCCCTAAGTGTAGCATCAGGAGAAAGTGGAAACAGCAGTTTCAGTACTCTAGATCTTATAGACCTCTGTTTTATCTCCATTAATCGTGTTTTTCAGACATAGGCTGTTAGGATTGTTTCTCATGTGGGAGCTATTCCCTTCCTCTGGTCATCATTGTCACTCTTACTGAACATATTTTTCAGCTCTCATATATTTGATTTGAGATGAGTCAAAGAAGAATCAGACTTGCACAGAATGTTAAAGTGTTTGCACACCATGAATTTACAGAGGAGAATTACGGATGCTTTTTTGTTCACTTTCCTACTAACTCCCCCAACTTTGTTTTGCTTAATTTTTTAACCTTTACTGAACGCTGAGCTCTTAATTTTCATACTTAGTACAATGGTGGGACCTCTTTCTAGCATGTTAGTAGCTCCTCAGGGGTTTGTCTTGTAAAGTTTGAATTGTCTTTTCCCTAAGTGCCTCACTTGACACGTATCTATAGTGAAATTCATCTGCAGTCTTCTTGTTCAGTCAATTGAGTTTCATGAATTCCTTCTGCTGCCCTTGCAGTTCTCATTTTACAACCACAAGGCCACTTCTGCTGTCTCAGTACCAAGAAAATAGAGTATGCTTTTAAATTATCTTCATTATCCCATTGTCATCTGATGTAAAAAGAAATTACTACATTTTCTGAAGTGCCTGCTGATTTTGAACTTGCATCGTAACATACCTGGACGATTGAAAATAAGCAGACAGGTTCTTTGGACAGAGTAAACTTTCACCTGGTATTTCTCTGTGACCACCTTATACTTTAACAGAATTACTTTGAAATAAAATTCTTTTCCTAAAAAGCTCGGTGATCCAAATGTGGAAGTCAGTCTGGAAGTTCAAATTACTATCATAAAACGTGTTGCTACAGTGTGCAGTGATCACCAGCGTCACTGGTAAAAGTCTAACAACGAATGAGGATAGGATACAGCGAGTATCTCTACCAAGCTGTCTAGTCCAGTTAGAGTTAAGATGGATTGGTTGAGAAATATGCTGTGTTGAACATGCTCTCTTCCTTTTTTCTGTATAAAGAAGTTCCACCAGAGCGTTAACATCTTTTGCATGTGTTCAGTTCAGCCAAAATCTGTAGAACAGAATTAATGAAATTAATTGATTTCCAACAGAACTATGTCATCTGAGTATAACTTACCACTACACAGACACACATTATACTGTATTAGCTCCCAGGTTCTTAAGTCCTTCTTGAACAGCATTTACCTTCTTAATATACAACGCATTCGTTAATGTTTCTAAAGGTGAAACAGCCCTAAGAATTAATTATCTTATAATTGTTATTTGGTCAGGGCCTTTTTTCTTTATTGACCAGACACAGACTGAAATATCTCAGGCATATACTTTTGAGGTTACGGTTCTTTCCTTTGATCTTTGAAAAAGTCATGAGAAAATGCTGGTCTAGTGACTATATTAGATTTTCTTTCTACTAAACAAACAAAAAAAAATCTTGCTGAGATCACATCACTCTATACACATTCTGGACCAAAACACGATAAGACAAGCAAACAAGAGTTCCTTTGTTGCTCTGAAAGAGACTCTTGAATTTTCAGCACAGTTTCTAAACAAAATGACAGTCTCACTCAGGCTTTGTTGCAAATATTTTTTAACTTGGGCAAAGAAGTGGAAGAAGTAAACCAAACACAGTTTGTGCAGTCTGTGTAATGGATCGATGTTTGTGACAGAATTAAAACAGAAGGAGAATAGGAGTGGTCAGTAAAATCCTTTAGACAGCTGCCTAGCAGACCCAAGATGGAATGATAGGGGTTTGTACAGAAAAGCTATCACTTGAAAGATGATCACCAGCCAAAGAGACCTCTGAGGAAAAGAAAACTATTATTCTTTTGTTTGCTTAAACTAGGTTGTGCCTGTCAGATAAAGGTGTGCACAGATTCAGTTTCTTGTTTCATGCAGTCTAGGAATTTTCTGTTCACAAGGTGGTTCTTGCATTGGTTTCTGATTTACAATAGGAATTATTTCTTGAAACCTTTGAAATTGCAGGAGTCTTTTCAAGAGTGTAATTAAGAGGTTAAGAGCCTTCACAAAAGCAGTTCCTATAAGATAGCAACTTCTTGTATTTATTACATTTAACTATGCAGGTGGCACCGTTTCCGTAAGCCTCATTAACCCTTTGCTTTAGGTTAGTATTGAAGCGAAAAACTGAAAAGTGGTGACAGGACTCGAGCCTCTGCCTTTTGTGGTTATACTCAAGAAGAGCAGTCCTGCAGAAGGGCAGGCCGTAGCAACTACTTTGTTACCTTAATCAATGTGAAGAGTACTGTGCTAACATCGTTTTTATATAAGCGTACATACAGAATTGCGTATGTGTACGTGTACAATATATGGGTAGATATATATATGCACATACAAGTTTTCCACGTTCCCTCATAGTGGAAATTCATCACGAATTTTTGCACAAGAAGGTAATTCTGGATGATGAGCTCTCCTTATTATCTAGTTCAGGGCTCAAAAATGACAGTATAGGTGTCAGTATTGATAGATACTTTAATTGATGTTAAATGGCCTGTGACAATGTTCCTGTATTGCAGGAACAAGCAACAATTTCTTCCACTTTCTTGTCCAAGTTGTAATATTGCTGGCTTGTGGAATGGCAAGACACGTTTAAGTGATAAGTACTCATAAATTTCTTAAGGCTTCACCTACCTCTAGAGTGGATCGGTCTTCTCTGGACAGCTGACACTATTCAATAAACACTACCAACAAATGAGAAATGGGCAGACGCAGAAAAACCCACCCCAAACCCAAATTTGTGAATTTCATCTTCAACAGCAGAAATCTGAGAAAAGCTTTGTACTGTTGCCTCAAAACAAGCAAGCAACAATATTTCACTGGTCATTGTGTCACTGAAGCAACAACAGGACTCAACAATATTAAGATCTTCTCCAATGTCTTTGTAGTTCAATAGTCAACAACAGTGATGTGCTAGGATTCCAGTTGCCCTTTTGTGGCAGGAGGATTTGAGGAAGTGACCAGAACATGTTGATTTTGAGATGTGGTTTTGATCTCCAAGTTCAGCAGAAGGATCTCTTCAACTTATTACATGGGCTATAATCTCATGTGAATAAAAATGACTTGGATTACTAGTCCTAACCATTCATATGGCATTTTTAATTAAGAGTAAAATGTGTCCACAGGTACCACTATTGAAAGGGAGGAACACACAATCACTTCTGTGTCACAACTTAGTCATGGGCAGCAGGGTTTGAAGTGTCACTTGAATGCTGTCTTCCTTGTTACTCACCTTGAACAAATGTGTTTCTTTAAAATGAGCTGCAAGCAGATCGTCTCTAGATTTTATGTTTCCCACAGCATCAGTATCCCTATTCTGCTTTTAAATCAAGAAGCCTTTTAGTGATTTTAAATATATCTGTATAGTCCAAAAACGTTTTACACATCTATATTGATTTATTTTTCAAACGTTGTTAATTAACAGCTTGTTATCTGACCATTTTTTTTCATTCAATGTATGTATTTGTTTAAATAGGTATTTTTTTCTGTAGGTTAATTGTCTTATAACTTCTAATAACATTCCTTATGATCCAGAATTGGCATATCATTTAAGTATTTTTGAAGAAGAAGGGATTGTCAAAGCAGACAATGAAATGCCAATTTATTTTTTTTATTTTTTTCCCTCAACCTGTTAACACAAATTTTATATTACTAGCAACTAATAAGCTGCAGGTCTCCATTTGGGAATATTGCTAAATAAAGCAGGAAAGCATAATTGCCGGCCGTTGCTGGTGGAAAAGCAAAGCTTCTACTATTCTTTTATTGGTACTCTTGCAGTGCAACCCTTTCTGATGAAGACTACAGATGAAACTTCATTCCTTGTGTATTTGTTTATTTAGGCATCATTTTATTTTTAAGGTATTTCAGTATTTGTGGAGCACCTGGTGATGCCATTAAGTTTTGCATAAAAGAATATCTATAAATAATCAGGGATGTTCTTAATAATTGTCTGTCTGGAACAGATGAGCAAATGGATTTTTCATCTTCTCCTTACTCCTCCGAATAGTTGGCATTTCAGTAGAAGTTTTCATTTTTAATCCAAACAAAGAGTTGAAGACTTTAAGGGCACAGAGTTCAGGCTTGAAATTAAAAAGCCTTTTTCTTTTTTCCAGAAATGTTAACTATAAACATTTTTGTCTGTTTTGATGTTTGTGTTAATAATCATGATTTCTAGTTAATAGATCAAACAACATATATGAAATCACATTCTCTCAAGAGAACTGTTTTCATGAACAGGCGGGAGCTTTAGTTGTGGTTTTCCATGTTACACCTCATGATAATGAAGCCTACAGAAGGCATTATCCTTCTGAGGAAACCAGGTACCTCAGTAGGTACCCACAAACTCCCCAAGGAGGAATTTCCCACAGTTTAAATCAAGGTTGTATGTACCCATGCGTGTGTCTCTACACATACGCAAAGATGTCTCAAAACTCATCGTTGTAGTCTTCTCATTTGTTCACAAGTCTTAATCACCCGAGCTTCTAGAACTCCAAGGTGCACTAGGTAAGAGAAGAGTGACTGAAGCATGGAGCACTAGTACAATATCAGACCCTCAGACACTTTTCTAGCTTGATAAAACAGCTGGGAGGGGACAGAGGTGCAAGGTTCCCTAAAATGCACGTGCTGCTATTTTATTTGGGTGCAGTCCCTAACTCGACCAGCTTGTAGGGCCAGTAGCTTTCAGAGTGGGGTGAAAATTGGCTGAACTAGATCAACAGTTCCAGGCCACTGTGTGACGTTCTCTTTCATCTGTTAGAAGCTACTAGGCATATGACTCTTTCTGTTCTCTGAGCAATTTTAGCATGTTAGTAAGGGACAGCCAAATTTCTCAACCCCAGAACTGCTACCCAAAAATCATCCTGCATGGCTGAAACTCACCAGGACGTACACCACATGTAGGAGGAGGATAAGGAGCCACTGTTAGAGGGGTTAGCAGTTAGGTTAGCCTAGAAGTCTAGACTCACAGTAGATTTCTGAGATCTTCCTGGGTAGCATGCAGTGACAGACTGTAGCTACAGCTGGCCTAGCAAAGCAAACAGCGCTTGAGAGTGCTCCCAGGCACCGGCCATGACCGTCTGTCCTGCTGCACTGTTAACAGGGTCCTTGGCACACTTTTGACTCGTGCCAATTAACATTTGTCTGAACTTTTCCCCGGGGCCATCTGGCAGTTTGCACACTCCCAGGACCGTCCCCAGTCGGTGCTCTGCATACGGCCATCTCCTTTGGGAGGCCAGGAAAGGTCACTGGCATAGTGTGGGCCACTGCCAGCCAGTTGGCTGCAGGAACCAGGAGCATTCCCAGGCACACCAAATGTGCTGGTCTAGCCGTGGACTCCTGATCTGAGTGTGCAGCCAGATTTCTAGGACAATCCAACAACTCCTGTTGGCCCCCACTTTTTCCCACCGGCGGGAATTGAGGGTACCCAATATCAGAGCCAATCTTTGAATAGAACCAGCACTGCAACTGGCTGTTTGTGCTTTATGAAATGGACAAGCATCCCAGCCCACCGTTTCGGTTTACCAAAACACCTGAGCAGCGTTGAATCATAGAATGGTTAGAGTTGCAAAGGACCTTAAGGATCATTGAGTTCTAACCCCCCTGCCATGGGCAGAGACACCTCCCACTGGAGCAGGTTGCTCCTGTTTGGCTATGAAAAGAAATGCTAAGAATTGAAACTCCCAGGGCTGCAGAGACCTTCCCATGTAGAACTGAGCAGTGGGACAGAAATAAATGCTCCTAAACTGCCACTTTTGTGACTTTTCATTTTTTGGTCTTGCTTCTGTCACACCAGGTTTTTTGTATCAGTCCTGTAGAAGTCCATACAAGGGCAGAGCTGAAAGTGAGCTGTGGGAACTGCTGCACTGGTGTGTTGCAATTAGGTATTTACAATAGCCCTAGCATTTTCCCCTGCAGACTGAAGGGGATATCCTGTGTAAAGGGGCCATGTTTGAAAATCATGACTTACAATAGCCAGTTATATTTTCATTACAGAGCCAATTTTGATATTACTTGCCAAGCAAGTGGTGTTTTAGCCCAACACCTATGAACCAATGCTATCAAAGATGGTGGGGCTGCAGGTGACCCCCTCCAGCCCATTATACTCACCCCAGATAGGCACTTTCCCCAACCTCTGTCCATCATTACTCTGTGCCTCATGGAGAGGCTTGTCTGCAGCTCCTTGGGTAGCAGAGCCGTGTATGGAGAGGAGCAAGGTGGTAGGAAAAGGAGGAGAGTGCCCCTTCATTATTCTACTGCCCCTTTTCATTTGATTTTACCTCTCCTATTTTAAAGGTAAATGTCAGAAGAATTATTTTGTCCTTGACTTCGCCTGTCTTTGTGGCTCCGCTCTTCTCCGATCCCTTTGTTGTATTCAAGCCCTCCTCTGTTGCAAGGAGAGGCAATCCATGTAATAGCTGTTTATTTCAGAGGGGAGAATGATACGGGAGAAACCTCCTTCCTGGTCCCATACTTAGCATTTGATTTAAACCTGAATGAATGAGCAAAACACACCAGTAAGACCATAAGGAATTTCTTGATCACGAAGTACATCCAGGTTATAGCTGGGCTTGCTCTTAACAGAAGACTCAGAGAGAGCTAAAAATATATATATTCCCTTAGAAACCTACCAGTAGCATAAAACTAAGTATCCGGTCGTACTGAATTGATAAAAAAAATGTAAATCAAATATTTTTCAGACATCTACCCTCACTCGTTGCAGAGTGCCAATCAATGAGTCCTTTTTACAGTTCTATGTGGATAATATCTTTTCATAATTTATGCACATGGTTGTAGCACTCCCAGTATGTCACAGGAAACACCACTGGGATACAGGCCACATAGCTCAAGGATTTGCTTTGAAAGGTTTGGACAGTTTAAGTGAGCTCATGGTGAATTTCATACTGGCTGCTTTATTTACATGCTGCCTATCAGAAGAGATCAAGCATTTCTGTTTCCCTAAATTGGCTCTCTCTGGAATATAATAGCAGCTTTCAAACTCACCACATGTTATCTATATATTTTCAATTATAAATAGGGTCAAGTTTGTGAGTTAATGGGTTTAGTTCTGGAAGTGCCAAAACTTTGATCAACACATGTAAAACAATCGGCTGAAAACAGTGATTTTGATCAATGCTTTATACATCAGTGTGCATTACCTGCAGTGTGACAGGAAATAGAACCACTGCTGAAACCTTTTAATATCTGCAAGAGGGAAAACGGCACTTGGAAATTTAAAAAAGATTAGATAACAAAAGAGCACTCGAGGCAGTACTTCTTACAAGCACTTGCAGGATACGTAATCCTGTTTTAGGACCTGGAGCACAAATCGTTGTAGCTTCTTGATTTCTTCCAAAGTGTATTTAAACAACAATCCAACTACCTAGAATCTCATTTCTGTTACAGCAGTCCCGTTTTTCTTTCTATGTTGTATAATTTGTTTACATAGCCAGCACTGGGTTTATATTTGGAAACTTCACCTATAGATACAATCAGTTCCTTGATTTGCCACCACATATTGGTCAGGCAAAAATGCTGGTCTCACTGACAACAGCAGAAACATTGCCATTTCAGCCACATATAAGCCAGTGGCTGTTGGCTTTGCCACGTGGCCAGTGATCCTACAAGTAACTCCTGTGGAGTCAACAGGGATGCTGGAGCTGCAAAGGCAACAAGATGGTTAGCTGTAATACAGTAACACGTTTAGGTTGAATAAAGCCTCCATTCTTTAATCAGCGTAACTGTCAAACTAAGGTAACTGTAATTTCTTAGTTTACATACCAGCACCACTCAGGGAAGAAATGTCCTTCTGACTGAACACAAAGAAACCTCATCTACTCATTCAAATTATACCTTATTTGAAAACACAGGCGTAGCATGGTTGTTGCCCGGGGAATGGGGGAGGTACAGCATGAATATTTCTAAACATTTCCAGCCTCACCCATTTGTTGACAGACCCTTGAGTTATTTTGGAAGCTCTGTCTCTGCTGCCTGCCATGTCAGTTATTATTTTGAAAATTTAATTGTACAAGGGCTTTGACACTGAACTTTATAAATTTGTTCCAACTGACCTTGTCTCAGTTATTTGCCAGCCTGGCACGGAGCCTTAGCAATCATTATTTGTTCTCCTGCAGTAGGTAGGAGCAGCATGGAGCAGGAGATAGAATGGACCTGACATTTTACATGACTGTAAATGAAGAAGCAGCTTTAAATAAAGAGATTAGTGTGCCTGCCACAAAGAGTATTGCGTTTCTCTCAAACAGACCAAATTTAGGTTGTATGGAATTACTTCTTTGTACCCTGGGTGTGTCTGTTTGTTCTGTAATGTTTTCAAACATCTATTTAAATTTATTTCTGTTTCACCATTCACTTAATTACTCCTCTGTACAGACGTCTTCAAGAAAAGGGTTTTAGAGGGTGGCTTTCATGTTCGGAACAAGGTACAAGTCACTACAACACATTAAAAGCAGCAGAAGTGTATTGGAGTACAGATCACCAGCTGGATGTTTCACAGAGTTTCAGAAATCTGAAGCACGCTTTTAAACATTTCCCTGAAAGCATCACGACAGGAAAGCAAAGCAGAGCAAAAGCAAAAGCCAATGAATATATGACATAGTAGTTCTAGCGCCACATCTGCAAAAGGTTTGGTAGATTTAATCCTTATTTACCCAAGTGTGAGAGCAAGATATCACCTGCAGACTCTGGAAAGGTATGATGTGCAATTGAGCTCCCTCTGTTGGCTCTGCGGCGACTGAAGTAGACTTCATGATTTCTTTTTCAAAATAAATAAATTACATTAGCAAGACTGATCTTTATGAAAGTAAAAAGGAAACAAACATTTTGCTGCACTATTAAAAAATGTGAACTTCAGAACTCACTGGAATCATTAGAATAAACAGTGTGTAAGAGAAGGTAAAACGAGAACAGAGACTTAGAAGTGAGGTTTAGTTTTGGCTCCTACAGTGGGTGTCTAGTTTATAAAAATCCAAATGATCTTGCAGCTCAGTGATTTATAGGTTCTGAAAGAAAATCTCTGGCTGAATTTCTTAAGACTATTTTATTCCAGATTGTCAAATAATGAGGAAAGGAAAGAAATTCATACCTGGTCTGTAGAAAGACTGTGCTCAAGAATTGTCAGTGTGTGCTCTCAGTGACGTCTCCAAAGGAGAGCCCTCTGCAGAGAGCCAGCCTGACAAGGGGACTTGTCAATACCACGTGAGGTCTCAGGGGTGCAGCTGCAAACAAGGTGGAAATGTAGAATCTCCAGGAAGTGAGAAATGGATTTGGCAACTCATGTCCATCCTTTGGGGTTGTGTTCTTGGTGATAATTTCTGATATCCATTGTGTTAAGTCCACTGTTCTTTTCTCAGAGTCAATTTTCTCTGTTTCTTTTTCTCCTAGACGTTTGGATGCCAACCACATCAACTATGTGCCCCCCAACTGCTTCAATGGCTTGGTCTCCCTTAGACACCTGTGGCTAGATGATAATTCTTTGACAGAAATTCCCGTCCAAGCTTTTAGAAGTTTACCAGCACTTCAGGCAATGACATTGGCACTGAATAAAATTCATTACATACCAGACTATGCTTTTGGAAACCTCTCTAGTTTGGTAGTTCTGTAAGTTTTATCCATTGTTATTTTAGCCACATTCTCTCCTTCTTTGCAGGGCTTTGACCATTTTGTGATAAATGACTTGAAGATGCAATGTTAAATTTAGACGTTGCCTGAGACAACCTTTAATTATTACATATTCCCCTAGTACCTCCCCAGTTGAAAAATGACAGGTAAAAAGGTATATACCTGGGTTAATTAAGTGTCTGTTTTGTCTTAAATTCTTACTATTAAATTGATAACTTGGGGCTATAAATCTGGAGTTTCCCTTCCACATTTGCACTAGGCTTAGTGATATTCCTTTACCAAGTGGTCAACTCCATTTGTTGCAGAAAACAGTTTTTTGAAAGACAAATTTTCTGGCTTGTATATGTACTAAAAACCAAAATTTTAAGAAAATAAAAGATTTTTTTACAGCTTCCCACACTTAAACTAGCATTTGCTAAATCACTTGTTTTGATCTAGCTTACAAGTTTCCATCTCCCATAAAGAACTATGGAAGGGAATTGAAAAAACCGCCCTATCTGGTCAGTAAAACAAACAGGAAGAGATGAATTGTGTGCCCTCAGACTCTAAGGCAGGCTGTACCGAAAGAGGGAAGATTAGGAAAAGGAAATGAACTGAAAGCTTTCTGGGTGACTGGGAAATGCTGGTCAGTAGAAAAAGTATGCATTTCCCCTCATAGAAAGTCTATGCAGTTTTGTATTTTGTTATTTTTGCATACCAGTTCAACTAAATGAAACCTGCGTGGCTCGCACCAAAATCTGGAAGGAATACTATGGAGCGCGGTTTCAGCTTTTATCTGCTGGGAATGTACCAAATGGAAAAAATTCTAGACTGGCTGGAGAAACTGAGGAGGGGAAGTGAGGTGGATAAGTTATTTCAGGATACTTTGGAAAATGTTAGCGTTATTAAAGAGAGGATAATCTATTAAGGCTTTCAAGCTGTCTGAAACCGTAGTCTCTAAGACACATAGTGTACCTTAGCATATTCTAGCCCTGGTGTGAGCACTGAACCTGGCACACACCAGGGTTCTCTAGTGACTTAAAATCGCCATCTCCACCCGGTGCTTAATACTTTCATATAAGCACATAGGACCCCAAAAATGGAGGGCAAGAGCTGCCTTGTGCCACAAAATACTTGCTTTCTGTTTACGCTGAGCATCAATCCCATTCAAGTTAAAGAGTGGATGGGCTTGTCGTTCGGTTGAGCTTCTAGACTTACTCAGTAATGCTAAAGCCAAAAGACTGTTTTGAACATCATTCTCTAGATCCCTACTAGGAATATAGTGATAAGAGGACAGTTAAAAAATGCAGAAGATTGTTTCTTTTCTTGCCCTGATTGCTTCTCCTCAGTTAGGTTTCCTTATTTTAAATCTGCTTTGCTTATTTCTAATCTGGGCTTCATATTGATTAATAATTGACTCATTCCTTGTGATCTACAACATCTGATATTCTTGGCTCACCAAAACCTTTGTGTGTGGTTCTGCTTTCTTTTGTTTGCTACTCTGTTCCGCCTGGCAAATAATTTTAAACTTGGTGCAAAAATGCTTGGTTGGTTGGAGGATGTTTGAGGCTCTATCATGACAAAAGTGAAACATAATTGGAATTTGGAGATGCACGCTTCATGCTAACTAAAGCATTAAAGGTCAGTGAAGTAATTAAAAAACCAGTTGACTAGGTTTCTTCCTAGGAGAGAAACATTGCACAGAACATTTGCATTTGGCCATCAGAATGCCTGCCTTTTATGGACAGGTACACTCCATTATTGGAGGTTCTGTAGAATATTTAAAAAGCCTCTGATATTTAACATTATTTTTCGGAGCAGAATGGAGCATTGAAGGGGAAGTGTCTGGTAGCCCCTAATTCACAGGCCTTCTTTTCTTTTAAAGAGCTACTCCTGTAGTTTCCCTGCACTGTAAGGACAGAGTGTCAGGAAAAAAATAAAAGCAAAAATCTGTGGAAAAGGCACCCTTTTTACAAAACAAGCTGAAGTGGCTCCAGGTTGTACCTACTCACATTAATGAGCTTCACACAGAGTGGGGTGTTCCACGTGGGTCTAAAAGCCATAGAAATAGGCAGCATTCTGAGCCTTCATGCAGGCTTGAAATACGTAACAAAATTGCTTTCAGTTGCTAAGCATTTGAGAAAGTAGTTGTTGATTTTTGTAGTTCCAAAGGAAGGCAAGTTACAGCACTTTTAAGATTGGTTAGTTTAGTCATCTCAGTGAAGCTATGACTGTTTTTGTCCTGTGGCTTTGTGTCTTCTTTCGTTCTGCAAGCCTAATTCCCCTTTCCTGCATTATCCATAAAAGGATAACACCTGCTCCTGTTCTGTGCCATAGCCTCTTAACACCCTCCGAATATACATCTTCCAAATACACTCCCCACATGGAGGTTTTAAGGAAACCTGTTAATTAACCACCACTGAGAATATGGCCACAATTTCCCAGTATTTGATATGCAAACCCCAACCTGGAACTCCAGGTTAGACCCTTTTTGAACATCCCAGGTGGGTTTAAAACAAATCCCTTCTATGAAACCAAACGGAAGCTTGTGTAGGTGGGGAGATACTGGGAAAAAGCGGGGAGGGTGGCAGTGGTGTCTCCTATACACGCTCTTGCAAAAGCATGACTTGAATATAATCAGTGCATGCCTGAAAATACGTTTCTTTTGATTTAACCATCAAAATGTTTTGCCTAAGTCCACTGTGCACAGTGTGCTTTCCTGACTGTGTGCTTAATGTTCCCCTGCAGACATCTCCATAACAATAGAATCTACTCCCTGGGAAAGAAAAGCTTTGATGGGCTCCACAGCCTAGAGA
>VZTM01012497.1:42239-54883 GCA_013400555.1 Jacana jacana | reverse complement strand
CTTCTCTTTTTTTTCCAAGTGTTTTCATTAATATTCTGAAAGAATAAAAATAGCCTAAAAGCCAAATGTGGGTTTTGGGTTGCCTAATCGCTACAGGGTCTAAGTGATGGTGTACAATGACTCCATGTAGCAAATCCTATTTTTGACTATAAAATTAGTTTGCCTTTTTAATAAGCATTGTCAATTGATAAATTGTTGGAAGGACAGTTGAAGACTGTACGAAACACTGAAAAAGAAGTGGCTATTCATGAACAGTTACGTTTGCATAGTTTAGTACTATTTACTTGTCTTGTTTAATCAAAAAAGCTAGGTTGGGAAATTCTCACAATGAAAAGCTGTAACACTAAGAAACTGTCTTGCTATAGAGGAGGGTTATAAAACTAGATGGTTTTATTTTTTTTTATGCCCGGAGAAAGCAAAAGTGCCAGGTAGCCAAATTATGCAAGTGTTTTACAAGGAGGGAAGATGAATGTGTCAGTTCTATCCAGGTTTTTGTCTTCAAAGAACTCTGATGAAGAACAGCAGCGGTAAAGATTGAAATTTCCTCAAGTTTTCCCTGTAGTTCTGTTCAGACCAGTTGAGTTTTCTAAGAAAAATAATTCTACAGAAGAACTTGGTCAGGCGGGAACGCAGTGCTGATGGTTAGCACACAGTATATCGCTGCAGAGCTAATCGAATAAAGATGTCGCCTGCTAGAGTAGACCACAGACCCCAAAAATGCTACAGGGACAGTAAAACCTTGCATATCCTTCCCCCTGGCACCTGCAAGAATCAGCTGCATCATTTTCAGAGATTTTAGATATTTCACTCAACCAGGACAGAGGTAGAAATGCTTGCTGGGAGGAACAAATAGACAAAGTTTCAAATATGGATAATGCTAATCTAAAAGTGACTGTTTACTTTCTAATCCACAGAACTATGTACTGCCCACTTTCACGTTTCCTTAAGATCAGAAAGCAAGTAGTTTTGGGTTTGGTTTTGGTGGTTTTTTTTATCACTAGTTTTGATTACATTGATCCCTTGCCACTTTTGAATTGCAGCTTTACAGTTGTGACTGTTAGCCGCCTGTGAGTGGAGAGGAAGTCCCTCAGTGTAGCACCGGAAAGGGGGATGGGAATGCGAGAAGGAAAATGTAATCGCTTGTTTTGTTTTTTCAAGTGGGATTCACATGGCACTTGGTCAAAAATGGGGAAAAACAGAACAATGGAACAAGTAATTGCAAACCCAGTCCCAGCCACCTGGCATGAGGGAGGTGAAAACATAGAGGACAGTCATGAGCTTGGGAATGAGTGTAGGTGCAGCCCCTCCACTGCAATAGGAGAACGTAGCACTTGCCTCGAGCACAGTAATTGCAAACTGTGTAGACCGTTTCCAGATAGTTTCAAGATAATCTAAAGAGATCTGGGTATAAACGATGGACGCCAGCCTTAAGATCATTTGTTTGCATCGATGCATAGGTCTGGAAATCACATATCACTGGAGGGCAAAACCAAACCATACATGCCTGTAATCTCTTTTTGTCAATAAGCAGGAGAGAGAGATTTATAAGCAGGAAGGAAAGCCTTGTTGAGTTCAGACAGCAGTTTCCTGCCTGCATTACTTCAGCCTGATAGTATTTCAATTTCAATCTATTGTAAACTGTGATTTGTGTTTTGCCCGTTCAAAAAGGCTTTTACTCAAGTTTTTCAGGCTGTCATCTTCATAAAGGGGTGCCAGAGAGTATCACAGTAAACTGGCATGTCTCAATTTTAGTTTCAGGTGTCTCATGAATGCTAAAGGGTGTACACGTCATGCTGAGGGCAGAAGTAGGCTTCTAGTCCATTCAGCTTACCAGAATAAAGTCTACCTGAGGTCACTACCCTAGTAGCTAAATGACCATTTTTACAATTTGCATGCTTAGAAACATTCTCCATATGAATATTGACAAATCTGAAAATTAACACCACAGTTGATGGTAATATTGATCTTACTGGATGTTTTCCCACTTGTGTTAGCCAGATGAAGATATCCCCCAATCATTTTTACCCTCTAAACTCCAGCATCTCTTTAACTTAACCATTGGCAAAAATCTCTTCAGAGATTTTTTTTTTCATCAGTGAAAAAAAGAGAAAGACTAGTGAAACTAGACAATTAGTCAGAGGCAAATTAAACCTTTCTAGTGAAAGGTATTGGCTGTGTAAAATGGAGGTCACCATACAAAGTTGTTGAATATTCTGTTTGAAAGATTTTTTTCCAGTTAATACATTCAAGTAATGAAAAGGTTGGACAATTTACAAAAGAGCAAATTGCTTACTAGTGTTGGAATCCACTTTCTTTATTGCAGAATAGCTAAGATATAACTGAAAATAGGATGCTGATAAAAAATAGGAATGACAATGTGCCTCAAATAGAATTTGTTGGAAAACATCCATGCGCTTTTGAGGATTTCCTGGCTTTTGGCTGTATGTATTTATTCAATACATGGGAGATGCTATTTCATTACAAATGCCAACAATTATATGTTGTCCGTTATGCAGGGCATAACCTAAATAATAAAATCTATTTTCACACAGAGATTTAAATTACAACAGTCTGGACGAGTTCCCCACTGCTATCAGGACACTAACAAACCTAAAAGAACTGTAAGTACAGAGCTCATATTAGCCAGGAGGATGTTTTGTCTAGTGTGTGATTATTTTTTTAAATGCTGTTGATTTTATCAGTAATCCTTAAAAACTGATATCCTAGGAAAAACTAATAAACATGCCAACATGCATAAAAGCTTATTTTCAAGATTCAGTTCAGAGCATTCAAGTTCTGACAACTTTTATACTGCATTGTGCAGGGTTTTTTTCCAGGAACTTCATCCTTGGAATACGGTAAATAATAAGTAAAATCAATTCACTTCAAGTCCTAAACACAACAGTTGGATTTTGAAAACAACGTCACAGTCCTCTAGTCTAAGAAGAAGGTGTGGCACCCTTATTAGTCCATCAGGTTTAAACATCTTCCTTCTTCCCTCCCTTCCCCACATTAAATTAAAGCAGTTTCTTTGCAATATAAATAGCCCTTCCTAGTGTTGTAAATAAACCACTTCTGGGTGCACAGATACTGTTTGAATTAAAAATATCAACAATGAAAAAAAAAAAAAAAAGGAACCCAGACAAGTTTATTGTAAGAAACAGCTGAATTATAAAGACATGGATGAAATTACATTCACACATTGTTCACACAATGTACACATCAATGCATATGTTGAGAATTCTTTCCATTTGAGTTATTTACCTTGTTAGCGGTACCATCAGCATAGATTTGAGGAAAAAAAAGGTAATCATTTAGTAGCTGAACAGGGTTGTATCCCTGCTACATCACAGACAGATCTTAAAGCTGCTTTAAATAGCTACCTGGGATTTTTTCCAAAGCGGGGGTCCCCAGGCAGCGTTGACTCCAGCTCAGCACCTCCAGTGCTGGCAAGAGTGCTGCTCTGGAGGAGGGAACGGGGCTAGGAGTTTCTCAATCCAGCTGCCCTCAGCTGCCACGATATTTTCTGTGGGCTAAAGTAATTGGTATGAAATCCAGCGGCCTCGAAGGACTGCCTTTTTGCTGACTTCCAGAGCCAGTAGCCAAACATGGAAAAGCCAAGTTTTCAGTCAATGCACCGTGCCTAGTCCAGCAAACTGCCTCATGCACCTACTGGCCCTGTAGGACTTCACCTCTACATATCAAAGTACTTGTTTCACATAAGCTCCTAGGTGCAAGGGGTCTATTGCAATGTGAAATTGCAACCTGATGTCCCAAATCAAGCACAGACCATGAGACCATGTGCTTCAGTACTTTGTTTGGGCCCTGGAAGCCAATCTTAGAAGCACAAGGTGTCTCCCGTGAGATTTTGTTTACTCTGTTATTCTCACCCAAGTGAGAGCCCAGACCCAAAAGGTTCAGCTCGTTCCAGGGCCACCTTAGTAAAGGTCTTTCTGGGTGGGACCTCATTTCTCTTGGAATTTGTGCCTGGGCTGAAAACACAGGCTATGGCTTTCTGGCTACAGCCTGGAGACATCCAAGGCAGACAGTCAGACCTGGAGATCTGCCAGCAAGTGGCCAGAGACTGATGCTTTGCACTTCAGGGTCCCTGCTGTAAGAGTAGGTATCTCTCCAAAGTAACAGGTATAGCTGTTACCCAGAGTTAATGCATGCACAATGTTTTCCAGTCTGGATTTTGAAGATACCTATAGAAGCATTTTTCCCCGTGTGGCCTTAGTGTAGTCTTTTTATCCAGGGGTGTGGATAGATTTTACTGCTCTGTTGCTCAGTATGTGAACTGACAGGCTATAAAGTGCCCTGGATTCAGATAAGGTGTATCACCTGGTTCCAGTGCCTTCAACACAGGCTGCACCCTGGAGCACACTCTCTTCCGACCGGCTCTGAAGTACTTCAGGCTCTTCTCTGCATAACTGCACTGGAATCTGCTCTTGCCTGATGACAGGGCTGTTCCCTCGCTCTGACTCAAGTCCGAATGGGGATGAAGGAGCCAGATATTTCCCTGGGAAGTAGTCGTGCCATTTCCCTAGCTTTCCTGCCATCTAAGGAATCCCGTTCAGTACAGCCACAAACCCAGTCTATTTGCTGATTCTAAGTGTTGCTCAGTCTGCATCTGCATGGATGCAGTTTTTATTGCATGCAGAAGAACTAGGGATTTAGAGCTACTCTTAGCACAATGCCTAAACAAGTAAAACTAATAGTGTGGGAACTGTTCGAGTGATGGCCAAGTGTGCTTGCATCAGTGAACAATTTGAGGTTTTCTAAATGCATAAATTTAAGCTGGGAAGCCTTTTTCATACCCGACTGAACTAATGGGAGTTTCCCACACAAATCATCATTGTTCTTTTGAAATCTTACTTGTTTCTTTTGTTTTTCACAATGGAGAATTACTCGTATGAATAAAATCCAGTAATTAATGATGAGACAAAGATTTGGCCCTCTGTCCAGCAGGCACAACTACAGTGGATAGTTTGCTCATGTCCACATTTAAAATATTTCAACAAAAAAGTGGTTGTGGGAGGTTCAGCATACTACAGTATAATGTATAAAATCATTCACTTGATAAATGTGTGCAATCCATTATTATCCCAGTGAAAGAAATAGAGAAATAGCTGCAGTTTAACAAGCGTAGAGAGAAATATTTATATTATTTTATTGTTATATATTTGATTAGTAATATTTAACTACTGATGTTATTAGTTCATATGTGTGTGTGTATGTTTACATCATGTCTGTACACATATATATAGAAACGTAGTTCCATGACATACAGCTACAAAGCAGTTTCCAGCTAATGGCATCTGAATTTTAAAATGCCATTTTGCAGTTTACTTCATATGAATGGTTGTGCTCATTTAGAAAAGTGCAGAATTCCAGATGTTTAACTGCTATTTTTTTCTTTTGCTTTTTTCAGTTCTATCTTATTCCAGAAAGCAAGGTCATACCTTGACATTCAGACAATTTTCTTGCTACAAAAAGTCCCGAATTGTTGTGCATTGTGAATACCGATTGTGCCCTCACTTTTCTTCTTTTACTGCATGAACCATTTTTCCTTTTGTAGGGGATTTCATAGCAATAACATCAAGTCAATACCTGAGCGTGCATTTGTGGGTAATCCATCACTTATTACAATGTAAGTGATAATAGTTTTTTCAATGACTCTTCTTGTTAAAGAAAATGGAACTAAGTAGCATATTTTTGGCTCATTGTCAAATTGGTCTTCTGGGCTTACTGTGTAGCACATCACTATAACAAGCAAACAAGGTCCTATATTTCCAACATGTGGAAAGACTGACATTTTACATGTCCCGTTGAAGGGAAGCAAGTGGTAGTCTCTGGCCTTTGACCTTTTATTCTATTCTTCTAAGTCTCTAACCATTACTAGCAATGTAGAAGCTAGCCAAAATCACTCTTGATGGATACCAGTTCCCACTGTCTTACATAAAAAGGCATTTAGTGGTCACACCTCAAAATAAGAAATCATAAAATAAATATAAGAAAATAGTGACTCATCTTGAGCAATATTATTCTATGAGCAAAAGCAGCAAAAGGCTTCAAAGGTGCAAGAGAACCTCTTCTGAGTATGCGAAGTTCTGAGTTACTCACCTGATAACTTAAATTTGTCTCAGCTCATAACAAAGTTCTTCGTATTTGGGTTTCTATCTTTGGAAACCTGGAAGGCAGAGGGAGTATTTTGTTGACTGTCCTCTGGCTTTAAAACCAAGGAAACAGTAACTACTTGAATATTCGAAATGTGAGAAGTGGTTGATGGATATAGATTAGTGGGTGAGAAAAGCCCAGAGGTGCATGTCTGCTACACAGGTGCACAGTCTGTGATTCATCTTAGAGAGTTTACTCATTTGCTTGGAGTGTAATAATGTAATATATTTGGAGTATTTTTTTAAGTTTTTTCATAAAATGTCTTTTTTATCCTCTTTTTGCAGACATTTTTATGATAATCCTATCCAGCTTGTTGGAAAATCTGCCTTTCAACACTTACCAGAACTCAGAACTCTGTAGGTGTTTACTTTTTTATTTAATTGTCTTTATATATCACAATATTAGAGTTATCTCACACTTCCCTCACCACAACTGTACTGAATTTATACTTTTAAATTCCAGGACTTTAAATGGTGCTTCACAGATAACAGAGTTTCCTGATCTGACAGGGACTACAAGTCTGGAGAGTTTGTAAGTGCTAAAGAAGTATTTTTAATTGGGGTTTGGGGTTTTTTTTTAAAATATATTTATTATAAAAATATCCATTAAAAAAAGGTGTTGGTTTTGGAATCATTAAAAAAAGTAATTTTTTTGTCTTTTTTTTTTATATTATTATTATTATTTTTATAAATACTTTCAACAGGACACTCACAGGAGCACAGATCACCTCTCTCCCCAAATCAGCTTGTGACCAGTTACCCAATCTCCAAGTGCTGTACGTGTCAGTAAGATTATTAACGTTACATTATTACAAGAGATTAATGGAAAAATGAAATCATTATGATTTCACAATTACCCGATTTCTGCTACGTATGTGTGTTACGTTACTACATTGGAATTCACCTCAGGGAGCAGGCCCCCGCGTTACTCAGTAAGTTCACAATCCACTTATCAGTTAGGATTTCCCATACGTTGCTGAAAAAGATAATTACTGGGCATATTTTTTGGAAAGGGTAAAATGGTTCTTGATTTTGTTTGAAAAACAGAACTACCTTATTTTCATTCAGTCTCTCTCCTACAATAGTCTGGAGTTTTTTTTCCCTCACCGAGGCAGATAATTCGGTGAAGTGAATGGAAAATATGACTGAATAGGGAGTGCAGTTTTGAGTCCTTGGTATGCTCCTCTTTTAGTTTCTTTTCCAGCCAGACATAAGTAGCTGACTGAAATTTTAATAGCCTATTGCTTGGCATAGTTGGGACGTAGTTTTTATACTAAATATTCAATATTATTTAAGCTTGGAAATTTCCTTGGAGTTTGCTTAATCACTAACGAAAGTAATCATTCTGTCCGCTTCTTTGAGAATGAGCCAACAGCACTTTCCTCTATGTATTACATCACTAGGAATGTATTTGGTATTAGTTCTCTGGCCAACATTGAAATAGCACTAATTCTAACACGTTATTTGAATACCAGCGTGGATGTCATGAACATTTCCAGAAAAAATTAAGTTTTAGTTGATGGACTCATTATAACCATTTCCAGAATGATAAAAGACAGAAACTGAGTCTGTTGCCAGGAGAAAGTCTGCACACAGGCTTATTTTAAATACATGGTGTATTACTCAAAAACAGTGAATAATCTCAAAACAGAAGGCAAATAAATATGATAGTGATTAATACCAAGTACAGTTCATAGGGGATTCGGACTGTCCATTGAAAGGTCACATATTTTATTATGTATTATTAAAGCTGATATTTAAAAGGGTAGGAAACCAATTTGACAGCAATTTCGTGTATGCAGAGTTGCTCTTTCCCCATTCCCATCGGACTGGCATGAGCCTGCCAAGCCCACATTTAGGTTTACACATTACTTTTGCCTGTACCTTGGAGTGTAACGTGCACTGAACCCCACCAGTTACTCGGAGACTGAGATCTTGAAGGGGTTTCACAGAATCACGGAATATGAGGGATTGGAAGGGACCTTGAAAGATCATCTAGTCCAATCCCCCTGCCGGAGCAGGGACACCTAGATCAGGTCACACAGGAACACGTCCAAGTGGGTTTTGAATGTCTCCAGAGAAGGAGACTCCACAACCTCCTTGGGCAGCCCCTTCCAGTGTTCAGTCACCCTCACTGTGAAGAAGTTTTTCCTCATATTTAAGTGGAACCTTCTGTGTTCCAGCTTGCACCCATTGCCCCTTGTCCTATCACTGGATGTCACTGAGAAGAGCCTGGCTCCATCCTCCTGACACTCACCCTTTACTTATTTATAAGCGTTAATGAGGTCGCCCCTCAGTCTCCTCGTCTCCAAGCTAAAGAGAGGCAGCTCCCTCAGCCTTTCCTCACACGGGAGATGTTTCCTGGCTCAGATATGCGCACAGACGCTACAGCACAAACGCGGCTTTGACAGGCAATTGTACAACCTCCTGAGCCACCAGTCCTTCCACATGTGGATTAATGAGGCTTCCTGGGTGTCCGCTCAATTGCAGCGAAGGTGTATGTAAGAAGACGGTCCCAGCAGTCCTCAAGAGACTACCTTAGCACAGTTGGGTACACACCACCACACAGGAACCAAAAGCATTGGCCCTCTGCTGCTGCCAAGAGCCTCATGTATTAACAAAGTGGGGGAAAAATCCTGAAAAATAAATAAATGGAATATTTCTTGGAGCACTAACAGAAACTGAGGGAAGAGTTTCAGTTTTGACATGGGTTTTTTTCCCATGTGTGAAGGAGGAGTGCCAGCATGTACAAAATTTAAGCTTATAACATAGTTCTAAGAGGACCTAAATCACAAATCTGCGCATGACAGAATAGCCACCATCCACCAAACATCTTTTACGTTGGCCCAGAAGCCTTCAGCTCACTTGAATCCTCCTCTGTCATGTCTGATTTGGACCACAGAGTACTTGTCAAAAGTACGAAAAGAGAGGGCACAAACGTCCCTTCCATAGCAAAAGGGTATGCCTGTGTCGATGGTAGCCTTGGTGCACAGTACAAGTGCAGAGGAGGATCTTAAAAGCACACACGGCCATTACTTGCACCACTTCCACAAATCAAACATAGTAGATTATAAATGCCCCTGTTGGAATAGTAACAGTGAAAATAAAGGAGGTGAACCAGTTTTAAAGCATTTGAAATAGGAGTGAAAAGAGATTACTCTTTTACATGATAATATTGGATAAATGTGGAAAAGGATATTTTTCCTAATTATAGGCATATGCTTCTTCTGTATTCTTTGCACTAGTAAGTTCCTCATTCAGTTTTCCCTGAGAAAGATGTATATGTAGGACGAGACTGCTGGGTGGTGGGAGCGGGTGTTTGGTTCCTTTTTTTTTTCCCTCCAATTTCTGCAAATTGCCTGGGCTTGGTTTTGATTAGTTGTATTATACTATAAATCAATCCAGATGTTTCAGTTATTCTGTAATTTGTTGAGTTTTGGCTCAAGTCTTTTCAAGGTTTTTTCCTCCATGTAGTGATTGATTTCAAAGTTAGTTCCAATACTTTTTTTTTAACTGCTTCCCTCAGTTACAAGATATAACAGTCTAAGGATCAGAGGCAATGCTGCTTAATTAGAAGTGTAGAATGGAAAGCTGATTACAGTCCATTGTGATTATAAGCCAGGAAAATACAGGATCTTCTCTGAAAAAATATGATTATATATTAGTGGATTATTTTAAATGGCTTGAATATTTGTCAGGATTTAAACGTGATGAATATGAAGTCTCTGATGCAAATCCAATATTCCCTATGAGCAGATGGCCAATATCGTTACTGTGACCCATTCAGAAGAAGTCTACACTTCAGGCAGGAAATCTTCAGACAAGGACTGAATGCAAGGAATTTGCAAACGTAGAATATGAAGTTAATACAACTTGCCTTTTCCCCTCTTCTCTCCTCCTCAGTCAGAAATTAAAATCTGACTGAGGAGAGATGGTAACTGAGTAACTGATAATAACCCACTTCTTCTGTGAGTGGGAATAAAAACAAATTTATTTTAATTTGAGCATGAAGGTAGAAAATGAAAGATCTTTTTCTTTTAGTGTTACTTTGATGTTAATCTTTTCTTTCCTTATGTATTACAGAGATCTGTCTTACAACCTGCTGGAAGATTTGCCCTGTTTTACTGCATGTAAAAAGCTCCAAAAAATGTAAGTATCAAACTATGCTAAAAGGAGGCATTTACATATAAATTTGTTCGAGCATCATTACCGTGGTTATTGGTGGCCAATTTGACATACCCCAAATACATACACTTGCATTATATTGAAGTGGATCGTGAAACACAATCTAAAACACCCTGAAGTGTCCTCCAAGTGCCTTTGAAACTGAGGAGATTCTTCTTGCCGTTTCAGAGACTTGCATCACAATGAAATCAGTGAAATCAAAGCAGACACGTTTCGGCAGCTGGCTGCTCTTCGGTCTCTGTGAGTACGGCCCTAAGAGCCATTCACCCGGGTTCTCAAAAAGATGGGGTATGCTCTATCTGCTCACTGTCGTCTGCCCCAGAACATACTTGTTTCTGATTTTCTCAGATCTTTCACCCATTAGGTCATAACTGTGAAAGCAGAACAAATGTTGTGGATTTGAAGCGTCTGCAGCAATGAGGTCAAAGATGTAAACTTACAGCTATAAAAGCTGTTAACTTCTAAACGTTTCGCAGTTGGACTAGGAGATCATCGTGGGTCCCTTCCAACTGAACTATTCTATTCTACTCTATTGAGAGAGATACTAAGTCAGAGCTAGTATCTGTTGGCAGGTCCATGTAATAATCGACTCTAGGGAGCATGAACACTTTTTATAGAGAGCTGTGTCTTAAGAAATAGATTCTAATCATGTGTCAGTTCATAGTTTTCACATAGAGGCATATGCTAGCAGAGGAATCTTGTTGAGAAATTACTCATGGGCGTAAGTTTTTGCAGGATCAAAGAATGCATACTTGCTATAATATTTAGCAAACATAAAAATACTCTAATTTTTTAAGAGTTCCTTTCAATTTTTTTATTTTTTGGGGGGCGGTGAAAATTTAGATTAGGAAGCTAAGCCTATTGACAGTGGATTTGCTGGTATTAGTCATATCATGAAGACCTCTTCGAAGTAGTCCGTATACCCCACCCTTCTTTCTGCTGCCCTGGGAAGGTGTGAAGCAGACAGAAAATAACTGTGTTAGACTGGAGGAGACATTAAGACATTCAAGAGAAAGTGGTCAATTTAATAACTAAAATCATTAACTGACTAATGTAATTTAAAAAGTTAAAGGAGATTTTGGACTGTGACATATGCAGAAGCTTATTGAAAAGATTTGCATATAATTAATACCTTTTTTATATTTAGGCCTCCTAGTCAAGTGTATGAAAACTTCCATATTCACTCAGTGAGTATGTAATTTTCCACTGACTTTTCTTGTAGGGATTTAGCATGGAACAAAATTAAAATTATTCACCCCAATGCCTTCTCCTCTTTACCATCTCTGATCAAACTGTAAGTATTTGTATATCTTGTACCTTCAAATGTTCCCATTTTTCCTGCAAAATCCTGCAAAAATATTAATAATTTTGTGCCCCACTCAGCAGAAACTGGGGCTTTCTCCATTCTAATCTTCTGATCTGCTGAATCCATGTTTTAATGCCTGCTTTCTTATAGTTTACACCTATAAGTACTATGGCAAAGGTTCATACAACGCTGTGCAATGAGAATGATTTGGGGTTCATGAAGCGTAACGGTGTATCTGCCTTTCTTCTTTCAATCTGTTAAAAGTGGGGAATATTTCCTGTTGTGCATCAGGGCTAAAGATTTGGATTTAAAATTAAATAGGGAACATTTTCCAGTAAGCATCTTTATTTCATTGTTCCTCATTTGATGGAATAGTTTGTCTTCTTTAGTAACTTCAGCCAGAGGAGTCAGTGGTCAGCAGTCCAGTTTTGCAGGCCTTGTTCACAAGCACTTCTCAGTCCTTACTAACTTCTTGCTGTTTCCCATTGTCATTCTGATGCCTCTTTAAGGCAAATCCCTGAGAAACTGGGTGTATGGGAAAGATGTGAAAAGAAATTTCTCTGGAGTCATCATACTCCATGGTTGTCACAAAGATACACTGCTGGGCATCTGCTCACAGTAGCTGCTGGGAAACCTAGATTTGGAAAGGGTGTTTGTTTTTGTTGATGTGCAAATCCTTCCTTCTGTATGGTGCACAAAAAATGTCAATAAAGATAATATTGCCTATGGCATCCTTTCTTGGAGGTTCTCCACAGGACTTTCCTACAGATGGAGGGGTGAGGGAACGTCATGCTACCAGAAATAAATTGTAGCTTTGATGAATAGCCCAGAACAGTCAGGGAGTGTTAAAAAAGAAAAGCCCTTTAACACACACGCAGAGCCACACAGCGTACTAGTGTTTCCTGAAATGCAAGTCTGTAGCCCTGGTCTAACTGCAGCCAGCGGTCATTTTTACTGTTGCAATAGGACCGGTATCA
>VZTM01012497.1:0-42180 GCA_013400555.1 Jacana jacana | reverse complement strand
AGTATCTTATGTTATGTCTAGCCCCTTAGATTTCAGTAGACAGTCCAAGAGATAGGAGCTTTGCTGGTGACCCATAAAAGCATCTCAGCAGCATCAGACTCCCCTTCTTCTCTTCCTCGACTGTTGACCATCTTAAGTATTGCAGTGTAGATAATTGTGAAGAGGACTGAAGATACATATGGAATAAATGGAAGAGAGAGGAAAAAGTAGAGAATAGAATACCTTTGGAGTTCTCCCTCTTTGATTACTTTACCATTTTCCTTGATGACAGTCACTTTTTCATTCACTGGTTTTATCTTCCCCGTTACGTATCCATGCTCTGTGCTATCTTTCTTCAGCTCCTCAAACCTCAGCTTAGAATTGTACCCTGAAATGTATGTCTTCCCCTGGAGCTTTCAGGACGACCATGCTCTCTAACATTCCACTGAATCTTTTAAACTGTGGGAAGATGTTTTGCTACTAGCTACCATCATTCAAGCAATCTAATGAATGGATTTACAATTCATTTGCTAGTCTCAGAACTGCCACTATGAATGTTTGGAGTCAAAATTTGGCAATAGAGATTTAGCTAATTGTTCAGTATTACTGCTAGTTTATGCTAGACGCGTAGGTGCATTCTCCTGAATAGCACTGACTGGGGACTCTGTTTAATGCAGTCATTTTTGATTGAGTTAGAAAAACCTAACCTGTTTTTCCAACGTGACACTTCTAGTGTGAGAAGAAAAAAAAAAATGAAAGCCCATAAGCTGATTTTTATTTGCTGTTATGCAGGGATGTGTCATCCAACCTTTTGTCTTCTTTTCCTGTGACGGGGCTACATGGCTTAACTCATTTAAAATTAACAGGAAATCGTGCTCTACAAAGTTTGATATCATCTGAAAATTTTCCAGAACTCAAGTGAGTATATCATTAAAACTAATAAGCCACATTTGTGTTCATGTGCAATGGAAGATGTGTCAGAGAGTAACGCATGTTACTTCATATTGTCAGTCTTTGATCTGTGCTATTAAAACTAAAGCAAATATGATAAAAATGATAGACTTCTTTTATTATGCTCACTTTTAACTGAAGAAACTATGAAAGGTTTTGAAATATTAACCCCAGTACTTGCTTAATATGAGCCACATCTGCTTCCTGGTGATAGGTTTCAAAAGCTGTTAAAACAATATCACTAGCCCCTTAGTGCTATGTCCTTCTTCTACTGGATTGTGCTGTAGAACTTCCATTATGTTTAATGAGAACACAGCAAATATCAAGGGAAGAAAATACTCCTGAAGTTCCAAAATTCTTGGCTTCTTTTGTTTGAACATGTTTTTTTCTGAAATCTTTTGATTAAGATTCAGATATCACTTTGCCATTATTACTAAAACATTTTGATGCTAGTAATTTTCTGCTGGATGTTCTGTAATACAGGAAGGAAATGTTCTCTAGAGATCATTTACAGCTCTGGCAGCCGCTGGATGACCATAGAGAAGTCACAGTAAAGAGAGTTTTGCCTCTGACTTCAGGGTATTTGGGAATGTCCCCTTGGTTTTTAGATTTTAAGTAGAGAATGACAAGTGCAACTTACATTTTTTCCATGTTTTACTGTAAAAGGTTAGATAACAAAATTTCGAACAATTAAACAGTGTGTGCATAGTTACAGAATCCCAGAATGGCTGAGGTCAGAAGGCACCTCTGAAGGTCACTGTGTCCAACCCCACCTTGCTCAAGTGGGGTCATCTAGAGCCAGTTGCCCAGGACCACTTACAGACATTTTTTGAATATCTCCAAGGATGGAGACTCCATCACCACTAGATTTGCCCTTTGCACTGGAAAAGTCTCATGAGCCGTAGCAGGCAGACAGCTGAAGGAGACTAATGAAAAGGACTGAAGTGTTTGAGGTTATCAATAAGGGAGTCACAGCAGAAGTGTGGAGATGATTCAACTGCTGCATATGGCACTGGAGGGATCCACAGTGAAACATTCTTATGATGGCATGCTAATTTAAAGGGTTCCAAGGTTAGGAAACAATGCTTTAAAAGTTCTAATAAACGCAATATTTGTGGTTTGTCACAGAGGAGATTAGGCAGTGACTTCATCACAGTCTATGAATCTGTAACATAAACATTAGGAGTACTAGAGACCTTATGCCTTTCTTACACTATGCCTTTCTTGCTTCAGGTGGGTCTCAGAGGTTAAGAAATCATGAGCCTCAACCAGAAGAAATGGTTGAGGCTGAGCTTCTGCCATAGTTTTTCTTCTCTCGCTGACTTTGCCCACATGTTAAGGCAGGTGACAATTCTAAAATACCTGAAGGTCCTTCAAAAGAATGTCAACACAAGAAAATGGATTCCTCCAACCTAGGCTATATAGTGATAGCTTAGAGGGGTGAGAGGTGCTGCAGTAGTCCTAGAATAATCCACTATTCAACTGAATTATGTATAATTAAGATTTTTTTAATTCTTTTATCAAAATTATACGATTTTTCAACCAGTACAATTGTTGTTCAAATGCAACTACAGTGTATTTACTCTGGGTAAATAGTTAACGGGGTTTGTCAGGCAGTAGCCTAAGTCTTAAAAAAAGGTATAGAAAGTATGATGATAAAAAGATAAAAGTATATCCAGAGTTGATTAACATTGGTAAGAACAAATCCTACACAGTCAGGAAAGAATGGGGTAGAATCCTGACCTGGAGTCTTCAGGACTTTTACCATGAACAAAATGAGGCCAGGACTTCACACAGGATCACTGCACAGACAATGCATGAAGCACCAAACTTGAACAGAGATCTGAAAGAAAACGAAATTTCAACCTTTGTAGCTGTTGGAACTAGACACTGGTTACAACATTAAAGACAAATTCCAGTATAAAAGCTTCCTGCTCATCTAAATGGGTCATTGCTGTTCAATACACAGACACATCAAAGAGCTGAGCATCCTCTGCCCCACCTTCAGCAATGGCAGGAGAACGCTCTACAGAGCCAAGCCCAGCCTGCTATGGCAAGCTATGAGGAAGTAAAACTCGGGCCGCCAGCCACTCCTTCCTTCTTTATCTGATGCTTTGATGCAACGCTGTAAAGAACTCACTGATTTTCTCCATCCATCATAACCGTGCCTTCCCATTCACCGTCAACCCCACACCCTTGTGAGGTGGAAAACAACCTTGTGTTCTCAGCTGCTTAATCTAAAAACAGAAAATAAAGGCATTCCTTGCTGCAGGGAAAAAAGTTATCAAGGGTACAGATACCATCTGTAAGATAAGGAGTATATAAAAATAAATTGAGCCAGTGTTTCTAAAAGAGTTTAATTTGACAAAGTCCAAATCTAATCACCCACATCGAATAAGCGGCAGCCATAAAAAGCACTGCTTCCAGCACCGGATGGCTGAGAGCTGCTACCTCTTTTGTTGTTGCTATTAACAGAAGCTTTTGCCAGAAAGACATTATTTTGTCACCGTGGAGAGCTGATAACTCCTTTTTGTGCACTGCAGAGTACGTTTTGCCCTGTGTGCTCTGGGTCCCAGTCATTCTGTCCAATTATGCTTTGCACACGGATGCAGAAGCATTCGGCAGTGTGAGGCCTATGTGTATATCTCAGTAACCTGAGGGAAAAAACTAAAACAAACGAACACAAAAGTGTTCAGGTTTTAACACAGGATACAAGGAAGACCTGCAGAGAGGATAAGAAATGGGAGTCTTGCTCTTTAAAGATAATTTAAAAGTGGTGGGGTTTTTGGCTACTTCATGGGAGCAGTGGACCAGCACAATGTGAGAGGTCCACAGTGTATGACAGGCCAGCAGGCTGGTAGAAGCCTAACAGCATTTGGAAATCTCTTATTATTAAGCACACAGAGCTGTTTGAATAACCAGAGAATAAGTATTTGTTAGTCCCTTGAGCCTAAAATAGCCACGAGCTGTTCATTTCCCCAGCTGTATTTATATCTTCAAAAAGGTCTGAAGCCACAAGCTGCAGTGATCACCTTGTGGAATTGTCAGTGTTTCTTTTGATAAGTTTTTTTTGTTGTTTGTGGGATTTTCTTCAGAAAAGAGGCTTTTCTAGTTGAGGCTTGGATTTAGCCCAGGTGACTAACTATGGGTTAGTCTAGTAATCTATGGGTTTAATAATAATCTATTTAAGAAAGGCTTTGGGAAATGTGTTCAAAAATGTTTAATTGAGATAATCTTATTTTAAAAGATGGCATGCACAGAAATAAGAAATTAAATATTTAAATCTGCTGGCATGAAGGTGCTTAATAGTTAGATCTTGGTTACCTTGAACTTTTATTGCAGTACCTTAAAAATACTTTTGTATTGGATACAAGGGTACACATTATTTTTGCTAATTCCCAATAGAAAATAGAATCTAAGTGCCCCAAAATGCACTAATTTAAAAATTATTTGATAGCTTAGGGTTCCGTTTGTTCCTCTTTGTGCCAGGCCTTTGGCTCGCACACAAGCTCAAGTCCTGTTGGCACCGGGCCTGATTCAGGCTGATTTCTTTGCAGATTTCCAAGGGGGTTAGAGGTTGCTTGGAACACTCATTATGTTAATTCACATGATTAACCTGTTAAAAGTAATCTTATAGGAGGATATAGTTCTATTTTATTCCTTTTAAGATAAGTCAGAATAAGTTCTAATCACCTTTTCATGTTTGAATTTTTTGGTTTATTGGGCTTTTGGAATTAAGCTGAGATGTTAGGTTTCACTGTGCTCTGTTGGCAAACCGTGCAAATTAAATATCTGTGCTTTCAGAGCACAAAGTATGTCTAAGGAATAGGAGAAGTAGTTTATAGAACTTGAATATATCTAGTTCATCTGTGCTACCCTGGAAGTTGCACATCCCCAAAGGGATTAAATTCAAAACATACTGTAAATGAGCAATTTTCTGACAAAAGAAACTCTCAAAATCATTGAAACTCACTGACCTATGTTCAGTTATATATTAGGAATACTGATGATCTTAAAAGAGTTAGGATTGAGCATCCAGTTAGGAGTGAGCATCCAGTGTCCTGCAATAATCATGAAATTTCCTAAGACTATTAATAAAGGAAACCTTTTCTTCACTGATGTCTGTTTTCACACCTGGTGCCTTTCTGATTCATTCACCTCTTCATTTAAAACACTCTCCTGATCGGTCTATGCACAAGAGACAATCTCCTTTTTGCCATTTTACTGTGAAAAGATTTGGATGTGGAAAGAGGTGGGTAAAGTTTGAATTCTAAAAGTTATCATTCTCTCCAGACAGGAGAAATTCCATTTAGGAAGTGATGTTTTGGTTTTGCCTGTTAGATAGGCAGATGCAGTTGTGATGTTTGGAACTGCTTTTTAAAAAAAACAAACGTTAAGAAACTAACATGGAGAAACTGTTGAATTACACCGTAAAATCATTCAAAATCATGAAGCAGAAATATAGCTCTAAGAGTAGTATTCAATCAACTGCAAGGCACATACCTCCCACTTCTGTATCTCTCAGGAGAGTGCATAAGAAAACTTCTTTGTGCCTTTACTAGAATTAGCCTAGACATCATCTGAGTGTCTGATGTGGAATTTTGTTTGTGAGTCTTCATTTTGTGATACCATGACTAATTTTTACCCACAGATACTTTTACTTTCAGTTACAGTTATTTAAACAAGTTCCTTTGGGCGAACTGTAGAGGAGCAGTACCCAAGTCTAGTGCAAAACCAGTATCATGGCATACTTTTTCCTTATGCTTCTCCAGGGTCATGGAAATGCCTTATGCTTATCAGTGCTGTGCCTTTGGAGCTTGTGAGAGCCACTACAAAATCTCCAGCCAATGGAACAAAGATGAGAATAGCAGCATTGATGATTTGCACAGGAAGGATGCTGGGTTGTTGCACATTCAAGGTAATCACTGTCTTTCCTTTTAAATATACCTGAAGGCTGAGAGCAGTCTGTGATGTTAAACAAATCCAGTATTCCAGTCACAAGAGGCAGCCTCTCCCTTTCTCGCCTGATAGTATATTATTCAAGCATTCCTGTTTAGCAATCTTATTTTTTCAGGTCTGCCTTTCAAAAATCTCACTTGCTCATCTTTCCATCCACATAATAGCTATAATAATGTGGGAAGTGAAACCTTGCCTTTATTTGAGAGGCAGGGAAGTGGTGCTGGTATGTAACCCCATACAAGAGCAGTCCAGCAAAGATCCAGTTTCTTGCCAGCCTTGGAAGTAGTAACGCATCCTTGGCTCTCCTGCTGTCCACATGCTTCAAGATGAGTCACAGACCTTATGTGGCTACTCTGGCGTACCTGCCAATATTTTTTCCTGGCATTTCCCATGCACCAGAGAGTGCATCTGCTCTCCAGGGCACAAGACTACTTCCCCTTCAGCACAAGGTCTGTTACTTGATCTGTTACCTGTTTTGTAGGTGCACACATACATGTTCTACCATCCTGGTGCTTTCTGTGCTATCTCTTCTACTGCAGACCAGTAAATCTCAGAGTTCAGGGCTAGCCCCACCAAGAACAGAGCCAAGAATACATGGTAGAGTGATGAAATAAGAAACACAGAAAAACTTGCATTAATTTACCTGTCTGCCTCACCTCTGTGGCTGGGAAGATCATGGAACAGATCCTCCTAGAAGCTATGCTAAGGCTCATGTAGGATAGAGAAGTGGTTTGAGACAGCCAGCATGGCTTCATCAAGCGCAAGTCCTGCCTGACAAACCTGGTGTCCTATGATGGAGTGACTACATCAGTGAACAAGGAAAGAGCTATGGATGTCATCTAGCTGGAATTCCATGAGATCTTTGACCCAGTGCCCACAACATCCTTCTCTCCAAATTGGAGAGAGATGGATTTGATGGATGGACTGTTCAGTGGATGAGGAATTGGTTGGATGGTTGCATCCAGAGGGTAGTGGTCTGTGGCTCAATGTCCAGATTGAGATCAGTGACAAGTAGTATTAGGAATCCATACTGGGACCGTTACTGTTTAATATCTTCATCGATGGCATAGAAAGTGAGATTGAGTGCAAGTTTGTGGATGACACCAAGCTGAGTGGTGCGGTTGACACGCCTGAGGGTGGGATGCCATCTATAGGGACCTTGACAAGCTCAAGAAATGGGCCTGTGTTAACCTCATGAGGTTCAACAAGGCCAAGTGCAGGGTCCTGCATCTGGGTTGAGGCAAGTCCTGGTATAAGTACAGGCTGGGGGACGAAGGGATTGAGAGAAGCCCTGTCAAGGACTTGGGGGTATTGGTGGATGAAGAGCTAGCCATGAACCAACAATGTGCACATGCATCCATGCATCCCCCAAGGCCAACTGTATGTTGGGCTGCATCAAAGTAAGTGTGGCCAGCAGGTTGAGGGAGATGATTCTGCCCCTCTACTCCACCCTGGTGAGACCTCACCTGCAGTACTGCATCCATCTGTGGAGCTCTTAGCACAAGGAGGACATGGACCTGCTGGAGTGGGTCCAGAGGAGGGACACAAAATGACCAGAAGGCTGGAGCACCTCTCATATGAATAATGGCTGAGAGAGTTGGGGTTGTTCAGCATGGAGAGGACAAGGTTCCAGGGAGACCTTATAGCAACCTTTCAGTACTTAAAGGGGGCCTTATCGGGACAAACTTTTTAGCAGGGCCTGTTGCAACAGGACAGGGGGTAATGGCTTTAAACTAAAAGAAGGAAGATTTAAAGCAGCTACAAGGAAGACCTTTTTTGCAACAAGGGTGGTGAAACACTGGAAGAGGTTGCCCAGAGAGGTAGTAGTTGCCCCATCCTTGGAAACACTCAAGGTCACTCTGAACAACCTGATGTAGTTGAAGACATCCCTGCTTGTTGCAGGGTTTGGACTGGACCTTTAAAGGTCCCTTCCAACCAAACTATTCTATGATTTTTTCTATGAATTCTTAGTAGTCTGGCACAACAGCAGAATTCGTATTTTACACTTCTTCCTGGTCAGTCATCACACTGCAAATCACTTAATGGAGAACGTACCTGTAAGCAATTAGTTTCAGGGAAATGATGGTGCTTACTGTTTAAGTAATCCCAAGTACAGTAATTCAAAATCTAGTAGGCATAGGTCTGCTTCTGCTCTCAGTTTGGCAGGCAAAGGGCCAAGACCAGGTGGCCCTTAAATGGCACAGATGTTTTTGCAATTTGTACTAAAAAGAAGTTTTCCTTAAAATTGCAGTATCAAAACTGGGTGTTTTCTTCCCCACAGATGAGCGTGACTTTGAAGATTTTTTTCTTGACTTTGAAGAAGATTTGAAAGCTCATCATTCAGTGCAATGCTCACCTTCTCCAGGTAGGAAACTGCCAGACAGATAGGAATCCAAGCACAGTATTACCAAACATTCTAGATGCAGAAGAAACTGAGTTGGATACTAGGACTGTAACATGATATTTTGCAATAATTTGATAGGCCTAATACAAATACATTGTGTAATAATATAAAATTGAAGTCCATAAAACTGTTCAGCTACTAAATTCATCTAGGAGCCTAACAAAAGTTATACCCAGTCCTCAGGCAGATCCTCATTCTGGACCCTTTTCTCAGGAACTGATTCCTCTATCAAGGGAATGAGAGGGCAAAGACTGTGTTTTACCAAGACACAGGTGATAAAAGGGGAGTAGAATATTAGCTTGCTCAGTCTTTTGCAATGCTAAAGTAGTGCTTCTGATCATCACTGAATTATTCTACACCCGAGCTTCTTGAGCAACACACAGTTTGGTTCAAAGTATAGGAAATACCAAACGTCACTGTATTGATGTACAGAGCCCATCAAAAGGACCCACAGCACTGTCATTTTCCTTGTAGAATAGCACATCCCTGGCTTCACCATGCAGCAGAAAGGAAAAAGAAATATCTTGACTGAATTACAAAGCTACAGGCCACCAGTTCCACTGAAAGTTTCCTTAAAGGCAAGGAAAGAAATAAGAGAGGTCATTTCTAGCTTTAGCAACCTTGGTCGTAAGTTTTGCTTGGTTGATGGAGCTAGACTCTTTTCAGTGGTTCCCAGTAACAGGACGAGGGGCAATGGGCACAAGCTGGAACACAGGAAGTTCAGTTCCATGTGAATATGAGGAAAAACTTCTTTATGATGAGGGTGACAGAGCACTGGAACAGGCTGCCCAGGGAGGTTGTGAAGTCCCCTTCTCTGGAGACCTTCAAGACCTGTCTGGATGCAGTCCCGAGTCATGTGCTCTAGGGGAGTTGGACTAGACGATCTGTAGAGGTCCCTTCCAACTCTGACAATTCTGTGATTCAGCAAACATTTTCCCTAGTCACTCTTTCATGGTGAAACATGAACAAAAAAACCCACATGTGACAACTAGTACATTCATTCCAAGACAAGATTTTTGTTTGTAGCAACAAATAATAATATATTTTTAAAAGTCACATGAAGAGGAACAGAAAAGGCAGGCAGCCAAAGAATTTAGAACCATTTGACCATCAAATATTCTCCTATGGCCTACATATAACTACTGAGTACACAAAAACATTGCTGTTATCAAGGTAAGGTATCACCAGACCCAAGAGAAAATTTAGTTTCCTCATTGACTTTCAAATGGTATCTTAGAAAAACTTGCAAACTGACACAATACATGCCTTTGCCTATTTGATGGCAACAGTTGTAGTCATATGTCTCAGCTGTAGGGTTTGTGTCTTCATGGAGAAACACAGACCACTGTGAAGGACTTGCTTTGAGAGAGCATAGCTGGCTTGTACCAAGATAAGTAATGGTTCTCAGGCTGCAGAGCATTCAGCTTCAACCATACAGCACATGCACCTCAGTTATGAGAATACACAGCAGGCTTTAATCATAATGACCTGGCTTCAGCCACAGGTCGATCAGAAGCCCCTCCAAAAAGGCAGCGCTTCCAAATGGAAAGACAGCCTCCATTTTCTTGGACTGTGTTATAAGGTAGCCAAAGTGCATCTGTCCATATCCATTACATCACACTTCACCAGGACTCATTAGTAATTTGTCTAGATTACTGAGAGGTGTCCTTTTCAGCTTTTTTCACACACCAACAAACATCACAGCATTTCTTGAAACTGCAGACTGGGCATTTACGTTGCAATTGGACTGTGAGACAAAAATAAGAAACCCATAGACTATTCAGGTTGAGGGACAAAGACTCTTGTGTACCAGTAATACCACATGCATATGAGCAGCACGTTGTCAAGGTCTCAGATTAGTTCAAAGGAAGAGCAGATTTTCAGATCCCCTATGGGATTGAAATTCACAACTGAGAACCTGCAGGAAGCAGGAAATTTAATGTCTTAGAAAGCACAATATTTTTGTTGGTTTTTTTTTTTCATTTACATGGGTTTCCCTTTTTATCTTCTCATTTCAGGTCCCTTCAAACCATGTGACCACCTGTTTGGTAGCTGGCTGATCAGAATTGGAGTGTGGACCATAGTGGGTTTGACCTTCGTTTGCAATGCACTGGTGTCTGCTGCGGTTTTCCGATCTCCATTGTATATGTCCTCCATAAAACTTCTGATCGGTTTAATAGCTATTGTAAATGCCTTGATGGGTCTGGCCAGCGGAGTACTGGCAAGCGTGGATGCATCAACCTTTGGTAGCTTTGCTCAGTACGGAGCACGGTGGGAAAGTGGAACTGGTTGCCAAGTAACTGGCCTTCTTTCCATATTTGCTTCAGAGGCTTCCATTTTCCTCCTCACCCTAGCTGCGCTTGAACGTGCGTTCTCTGTCAAGCACGCTACAAAGTTTGAAACAAAATACTCCGTTGCTAGTGTAAAAGTTGGCATCTTCTTCTGCTTTGTGTTGGCACTAATCATTGCAGTGATCCCACTCCTCACTGGGAGTGAGTACGGGGTGTCCCCGCTTTGTTTACCGCTGCCGTTTGGAGAACCCACTGCAATGGGCTACATGGTGGCGCTGGTGTTGCTGAACTCCCTTTGTTTTCTGGTAATGACTATTGCTTATACAAAGCTCTATTGTAGTTTAGAAAAGGGAGAACTGGACAACATTTGGGATTGCTCTATGGTCAAACATATAGCCTTGCTACTTTTCACTAACTGCATTCTTTATTGCCCTGTCGCCTTCTTATCTTTTTCCTCCTTACTAAACCTCACTTTTATGAGCCCAGAAGTGATTAAGTCAATACTGCTGGTGATTGTCCCACTGCCTGCATGTCTAAACCCACTCCTTTATATACTTTTCAATCCACACTTTAAGGAGGACTTGGGAAGCCTGCGAAAGCAAACTTTGTTATGGAGGAGATCAAAACATGCTAGTCTGATCTCTGTGAATTCAGAAGACATAGAGAAGCAATCTTGTGACTCAACACAAGCTTTGGTAACCTTCACAAGTGCCAGCATATCCTATGACATGCCTGCCAGCAACTCACTAATGCCATCGTCTTATCAAATGACAGAAAGCTGCAATCTTTCATCGGTCGCATTTGTTCCGTGTCACTAGCTTCAGTGGCAGTACAGAAAATACCTATGTTTACAACTTTTTTAATCCTGAAAGTAAGTATGGGGGGGTGTGTACAAGCTAGAGAGTGCCTCTGATTTATTGTTACACACGTCAGAAAACAGACAATGGCAGAACTTGCAGCAGGCTGAAAATCCAATACTTGAGCCTTCTCAACCTGCTTCCGACATGCTGAGATGAAGGGAGAGGCTGAAAACTGCTGCCGTTTGCGCGGTTGTGTCAGCTGCTCTCTTTTAAAGTAGCACTACTCAGATAGGGCATCACTTGGTCAAGAAGAAAAGTACGACACTAAATTGGTAAGCTTGGGGTTTTTTTCAAAGCGTCACCTGGTACAGTTTGTTTTCAGGGGGTTGAGGGTTTTTTTCCCCATTTATTGTAATTTGGTTTCAATAATAGGTTTTCAGTGCCATGATTGCTTTTAGAAGCATCTGAGTATGACCCTTATTCAGTAAGGTATCTAAATGGAAGAGTAGTCCTATTGAAGTCCTAAAGGTTTCTGCAGAGTAGACTTTGGTGGAGTTCCATGTTTGGTAACGCTGACTTAAGAGTTTAACTGGCATTGGGTTTGGTTTTTAGAAGTCACTGGATTCGACAAAGCATTTTTAATTGTCAGCTGCATCTACAAAATTAATACGGTGCGGAAGAAGTTGATCAAGATCCTGTTAAGCACTTAAAATGTCATTGTAAATGGCAAGCTATGGTCACGTGGAGTTTTCTCGAGTGAGGTTCTGCACAGCTTGGTCCTGCATTGCTACCATGCCAGTAGAATTACTCCCAGGATCACTGCTGATAAAATTGGCAGATGACTCATAGAATTTGAGGATGGAAAGTACTACACAGAAGGTTATCAATACAAAAGGACTGCCATGCTGAGGACAATTAAAGAACACTGGAGACGCTCACAAAGAAACATTCGTTTAAGGTCATTTGTCAAGGGTCAAAAATTGTAGTCCTGCTGGTGGCATGATCTCAGTCCTGTGAAATGGTTTGGTTAGAAAGCCTTTAGTTCATGATCACTGAAGATTTAGTCAGCTGAAGATTTAGAGGCCACTGTGTCCATTTGGCTAAGGAGAGCCAATATCCTTAACCAAGCCAGCATCAAGTAGGACTGGAGAGGTTGTACGATCTGCGTTCTTAGTGCTGTTGCAAGCGCTGCTGAGATACTTCAAACAGTTCTTGCATTTGCATGCTGAAAAGAACATAGTGAAATTGAAAAGGATATGAATATCATAAATTTAAAGCAGCTTAAGAAAGAAGTGATTTGATCACTGTTTATAAGTAGCTACTTCTGGGAAACAGAAGTTTGAGAGAGGAGGACCACTCAGGCAAGAGGAGAAGAATCCGGTAAGATCAACTGGACTTGATTAGGGACATGCAGCATAGAAATGAAGGTGCAAACTGTTGGCAGTGATGTTTATTAGCTAGGGGAACTATCTGTCACCAAAAATGTCTGAATTCGAATTGGATATATTGCCAAAAAAGGTTTTGGAGCAGCTATTGGAATTCAGGAACTTCTGATGACTTTGGTTTAGGAAGAGGCTAGATTAAATTAACAGAGTTCCTCTCTGGTTTCAAATTTGTTAATACCTTGCTAAATCAATGCATGTATGTTTACACATCAGAAGCATCCCAATTTGAAAGAAGAGACTTCAGGTCTTTGCCCAGTCTGCTCTCAAAATGTTTCAGACAACAGAGCCACCTTCACTTCCCTAGAATATCAGTCTTGGACCTTGGCCAAGCCATCAGGGGACATTCCAGTGTTCCTTTCTCAGAGCTGGCACCTTTTGCTCAAGCAAGCTGATCACTTAAGACATGAAAGTGCAAAAATTTACTTTCTTTTGTTGTGAAAAATAGCTCCCAGAGGAGTGACATTTAATAGCCCAATACTCATTGCTCACTTAATGGCCACTCAACCTCCAGGTGAATGAGACTAATTTTTTAACATTACCAAGGTTAGGCCAGCCCAGTAATTAAGGTAATCAGTTACAGATGATCTCTGTTGTTCATCAGTTACTGAATCTACAATTCCTGGGACTCGGGGGATGGATTTTCACAACGAAGAGTCTGTTGCCAGCAATGGATATGCCTTGATTTTCTTGTCCATTTACACTGGCATATTTTTAGTTTTGCAGTTGTAGATGGCATCAGTTGACTTTGGCTGACACGTTCATCCTTCAGGAAAAAAAATAAATAAGTGAACCAATGCCTAAATTATGTATGATAAAGTCAGCTGGGTACTTATCTTAATCCTTTATCTCTTGTGGCTTTTAAAGCAGTGCAGCGTACAGCTGGAGAACGATGCCTGAAACCACTTTGGATTAAATGGAGGATCAGTCAACCATTGCACAATACCTATTACCATGTTTACTTAGCTTTAATTTAACTGGGGCCCATCTGTGCTGCGCTGCTTAATGTCAGTGAAATTCCTTTCGGCTCGCTATATTTAAGAAGTTTGTAAAGTGATTTGAGAAGCAAAATAGTGTTATAATTCTAAAGGCTAGTTTAAAGAAAGCTTCTTTTATCAGAACTTTTTTAGCTTGCAGAAGGTCCTTAAAGGCTTTGTGTCTTATTTTTATAAGCATGTTTGAAATATTTTGATCAGATATTTTAAACTTGAAATTCTTAAAATTCATTTAATAGATTTTTAAAGTAAAATGTGTAAATATAGAACTGTATTTATTATTACAGTGAAATGCAACCACAGTAAAGGACATGAGATTAAGCCCTGTACAGTTTCATATTGATATTTGCTATATTTTTTTGCTCATATATATTACTAAATTTGTTATCTGTAAATAATATAATGTAAATGTCTAGTGATTGTAAATAGGTGACATGCTTTCTTTTCTATCAGTGTTCCAAACATATGTAAGTTGTAATAAAATGTGACTACGCAGTAAAGAGCATTTAATCAGGACCTAACACCTCACAAAATTGTGTGCGTTCTCAATTAATCCTTCCCAAGTTATTGTAATACTTCCACTAACCACCCCAGATGTCCGAAATTCTTGGCGAAGTCTAAGTTACAAGTTGCGTGCTCTCGTTGGGTGCCCAGGGAGCAAAAATAAAAAAGAAAAATAGTGTTTTATTTCAACACAGACTAAGCCTTTTACCAAAACCGCACTCCCAGGCCCTCGTGAAGGGACCCTGCTCCGCGTGCACGCTCTCCATATCCGAGTGACAACCTCTCGCATTTGCCACACGCGAGGGGGGCTGTCACCTCCAACCGTGTGACAAGGGCATGCATCGGCTGAGGTGACGACTGTGCGTGGTCTGAAACCAGCAGGTTTCAGGCCATATTGGACCACACAAGAGATGAGGTTCTGCTGCACTAGGCTGCTGGTGAGACAGCAGACTCTCCCAATATAGAATCATAGAATCACAGAATCATTTCTGTTGGAAGAGACCCTTGGAATCATGGAGTCCAACCATCTGCCCTACTCTACAAGTTCTCCCCTACACCATATCCCTCATGCTTCCTTATTTTCCCTCCCATCCCTTATGTGGCAGATAAAGCTGATCATGGAGTTACCAAACAGCTGGCAAAGTTCATCTGATACAAGACAGAGAGGCAGTAGTACCATCAGCTAGGAAATGCATAGGATGCAGACACTATGGGCAAATGAAAGGTGGGGTCCAAAACATGGGACTTTGCTCAGGCTGCACTAGAAGTTATAGTGGTGCCTCCAATAACAACTGAGGAGAGTTTCCTACAGACTCATGCGATGGGTTATTTAGGTAGAGCAGACAGAGCACACCACCTGCTCACTACTCCAGCACACTCTTGAGTTTTATCTGGGAGCTGGGTTCTCAGGGAAGTTGCAGATGCATGTCTGGCCAAGGGAAAAGGAAGGTAGTCAGAGATACAAGTGAAAGCTGTGAAGATGGGATCACCTCTAAGAAAAATGGGTGGGGATAAAGGCCAAGGCCTAGCAGATGCTAGCAGAGAAGCACAGAGAATAGTGCTGCAGGAGAAATGCTACATCATCTGGGTATGTGGCTTCACACCTCGTTCCCAAAAGCAGGGAGAACATCCTTGGATAATCTGGTGGTCATACTTGATCTCAAATGGAGACCAACCACTTGCATGCTCCTTGCTGTTGCTGTGTCTCTGTGTTTGCTTTCTGCCTTAGTGACCTACGTACAGTAGACAGCAAGAAAGCTGCCGCCACACAAAGTAACTCCTGTCCCTATTCTCTGTAAAGGAATTTCAGCTTTGCAGTATCAGGCACCACTTATTTCCTCTCTTTTATGAAACACTGGAACAATAATCTAATAATCAGACTTTTTTGCTGTCATCAGTTTAGGTTCCTGTATGAAAATTAAGGTCTTGCTGAAAACCTCATAACTCAACCGCTTAATAAAGGCTCAAATAATTAAAAATGTTTGTAGCAAAATTAACGTTCTCCCTTCAGGAAAGCACTGGAAGACAAGGAAGCAGAGGCCAAAGACTAAGAACATGACTAGGGGAAAGCTAACAAGAACTAAGGAATCATAGCAGCAACAACAACCGTGTTAGAAGATCTTGTCCAGATCCATGAGACGCAGTAACTGTGCAGATGTTCGGGTGCTGCGGGAGAATGTGGCTCTCAAACTCCAAGAGATCTGTGCTCCTTCCACCAGCCAAGGAGGGACCGGCATCTCCAACTGCAATAAGAAGCTCATGTTCTCTTTCAAGAACATGTGTTGTCAAGGGACAAATCTGTCATTCTCCAACAACATTATTGTAAAAAAAAAAAGATTTTTAAAAAAGTATGTTATCTAAACTAAGCCTAGGAAATTGATTCAACTTATTTTCTCTCTTTGCTTGAACAGAGTCCTGGCTACATGAGATCAGAAATTTTAAAGAAAAATGCAAATTTACCTGTGCTAATAAACAAAGTAGAAGGAATTCCGTGTGCTATACCTAACGCTTGGGAGCGGACCGGAAAGAAAAGGCAGTATCAACGTTACCAACATCTTGTTCACATAACGAGAATCACAGACTTGTGCTCCAGCGACTCTGGAGACATAGGAAATATGAGTAGGTTCCCTCCATAAAACAATTTGTTGTGGCATTGTCAAAATTATCTAAGGATCCGATCTCAGTCATAGGAAAAAACAAACATTAGGAATATTCCTCTGGAGAGCTGGCCCACAGCCAGGATTTCTGAAAAACCCAGTCACAGACAAAGAGCCCACTCAAAATCCCTATTTAATCTTTTCACAGGTGGCAATATTTTCCACTTGTCAGGCAAAAAATACGCTTCATTAACAAGGGAAAAAAAACCCTGTCCATCTGTGAATCTAAAGACTTCCACTAAGTATTATGCATACATATACCAAGAGTCTTCTCCAACTGGCTTTGAAAATCTCACGACTCCAAAACTAATACTTGGAGGAAGTTTCAAACATCTCCTTTTTCGTCCAGTGTCATTCTTGATATGTAATCATTGTTTTGACAGGTGCCTGCAGTTATTAGTTTAGTTCCATGCATAACAACAGGTTCTCAGGACTATCTGTAGATGTCACTGCCATTATTAGCAGCATTTATAGTTTATGACCTGACCTTCTCCTGGAGGAGGGAGCTTTCTCAGCCTTCTAAGAAAAAAGGGAATGGGGAGATTGTTCCAGAAACAGGGCCTTCGCCTCCTGTAGGATGTACTACTGCCCTCTGTGAAATCTTCCTAGGCCTGTTTTCTAGTTAACTATGAAAATGAACCCCAGAGCTTTGTGTGGCCAGGGAATGAATTCTAGGCTATGAAATCAGTCTGAAGTCTGCAAAGTCAAAAAAAATGCCTCAACACTTCTCTCCCTGAATGTTGTCATCAGTCAGAAAACAAAAGAGGAACCAAGATCATTGTTCCAGGCAAGTACATAGAAGAGATGATTGATGAGAACATGTCTAAGCCATGGCAAAGTAGTCAAGAGGAAGAGCCAGCCATCAGCATCTTAATTTATGAAATGGGAAAATAGTTCCCTGACTTAATTGAATACCTCACTGTGAATGCAAAATGTGAGGTGTTTTGCTTTATCTGATATATACTTGTCCCAGTATACAGACAATCCTCCTTTCCGGATTTCCCTGTGGTGGTTTTTTTGAGGTGGTTTTTTGGTTTTATGTGGGCTTTATTTGTAGGCTTGAGCAACTGGCGATATTCTGGAGTTCACACAAATTTCAGCATATTCCTCAATACTGAAATGTAACTGCATACAAACCTTATACACGGATTTCTCTGAGCTGACTGTCCCTCAAGGAAACGGGCCACTGTTTGCCTCTAAGGAAGCCACAGCTCTACGTTAGCTCTTTTGTTTGGTGCTGACGTGATATATTTGAGACTTGTTAAATTCAGGTGAGCAAGGTGCAAAGCCTGTTTGTAGAACTGAATGAGACAGAAGGATATTTCCTAAAAACGGGGTTTCCGTGCTTACCTCAGGTTTCACCTACAGCTACCTGGAAATTGTAGGAACCTTGAAGGAAATAATCAAACATCAAATTTTCAGCTGGACTTGTCTCCATTTTGCAAACAAACTTAACATCAGCCCACATGTATCTCCACATGTATCTCCACATGTATCTCCAGCCTGTGGAATATAGAGAGGCTTGAGATGCTCCAGTTGCTGTAACAATAATTTCTTATGTTCACACTTGAAGATCTAAAATCCATCATACTAGGTCCTACCCAAAACACACGGCAATATAGCAAGTCAAAGTTTGCAAGACCCGCTCTGCAAGAAAACAACTTGGGTCACAACTCTCAGGAAGTCTTTGATCTAGCAATTTGCTGACAATATTTTAAAGGGCAAAAATAGGACTACATTCATGAGAGTCCCTTTAATGTCATTCAACTTTGGTATGAAATTCTTGTGGCCAAGGCGTAGTTCTCCCCACCTCAGGCAGGGCTTAAGCACTTCACTTACAGGACAGTCTAACTCCAGCGACAACTAAAGTCGAACAGGAATCTCCATGTGCCTGTGCAGAAACTCCCAGTCATAATTTAAAATGCCCTGATGTGGCACAATGTCCTGAGTGTGTAAGCCCAGTGCGGAGGGTACACCCTCAGAGCCTGAGATACCTTTTTGGCACTATCCCATTCACTTACTGCACACACTAAAATGCTGTCTCTCTGTTACCTTCCTGCTCGTACAAAAGCTGCTTCTCTAGGTGATGCTGGTACTTCCTCACTGTCACCTCTACCTGCTTCTCTGTCTCTCTCCTCTCGTGCTTCTGACTAAGAAATCCCCAAGATGTGCCTCTGGCTCATTGATTTAGATTCCAGAACGCTTTGCAGTTTTGGGGACACGGGCTCTTGCTTGCATTTATCCTGGTGAAGGGGACTCTATACCACCTCCTATTTTCCAGTAACTTTCTTACCAAACTGCAGAATAATGATGCAAATTACTAGAGCTGTTGATGGTACAGGCTCAAAGTCCCGATGTCCAGCACACGTGGAAATGGTACCATGAAGTCAGAATAGGCTGAGGCAGAGACAGGAATTACCCAGTCCTACACTTGAACAGGAATGTGGCTTGTACAGAACTGCAATACAGGTCAAAGTAAACCACCAGTATTAATCATTTGGTTCTATCCCTGAATACTGCATTTCTACCGGCAAGAATTACTAGGCCTTCCCCTGAAAAACATTCCCTCTCCTTTTCCCATACTCTTGGCACTATTCTATTCACAAGACTGCTGGTGTAAATAGGCCTTTCCAGGTCTTCAAGTACATTTTCCCTCCTCAGAGGGTTTTACAACAGTAAGAAATCCGTTTTGTGAGCCATAGGTGAACCGTTCTCAGTATTGATCTCTCTCTGCTTTTATGATTATCTGTGTTAGGAGAGCACTTTGGAGCTTTGGTCATGGACCAGCATCCCACTGCTCTAAGTGCCACATAAATACAAAAGGAAAAAGGCTGCTTGGATTCTCTCAGGGCTAAACTCTGAATAAAAATATGCAAAAATAGAAAGGGGAAAAAATGGGTAAGAAAGCCCAAGGCCTTTCCAGTGTGGAATTCAGAGGCTTTGCAAGGACCTTCTGCATGTCAGTGGATTTCAGCAAGTTTTTATTTCTGTACCAAAATGCCTTTTTCCACAGTGGAACTTCTTGCTTTTGCAGGCAGTGAACTACAGCATAGTCCTAAAAACTGTTGCTTTATGGTACAGTGAAGCATTTCTCACCAAATCTGGAACCTCATAAATGATACACTAGGTCTGATTTTTTTTATGGTTTTTTTTTAGAAGGTAAATAAGTGACAAACAATAGAGCCATTGTCCACTAAGTACCATTCTTACACCAAAAACCTTTCATAATGACAGCAGCATCATAAAAATGCTTTGATCTATGAAGGATCAAATATCTTTGTTTCCTATTAACATAACTTTCTTTCCCACTGGAGCACAGAGCATTCCTGATAATGGCACTCTATTAGGATAATTAGAAAAAGATTGTTCAGCTCTATTTCTCCCTTAGAGCTCCCTGGCAAATTTCTCCTTTCGTGTCATTCAGATTTTCTACCCCAAATACCTCTGTCATAAGGAAAAAATTTAAAAGGTTCACATTTTATAGCTCAGAATTTTAGGCTGCCAATGTGATGTTAAACAGCCATTAATAGATTCTGAAGAAGGACCCAGACTGAAAATTAAGTCATCACCTTTTAAAAAGACTATTAATTTATTATTTTTTTTTTTTAATCTGAGCAAGATTTTCAATAACTATGTCAAAGATCTTGTAATAAGGTAGCAGAAATGTGCCCTGGGTTTATTTGCAAGGGAGGGATGAGAAAGCATTACAGGAAAAGCTTGCCCTGAGGGATTTGTGGGTGCAGTGTGACCAGAAGCAGACTTCGTACAACAGATGACAAATGAAGTCACTTGCTAGGAGAGTATTCCCAGACATCCTATTGGAGACCTGGATTTCTTACTTTGTCTTGCCGTGCAATACTCAGGCTTTTGCCTCTTCCATTAAAGATGTAGATCTGAGGTCTCAGGCAGCTGGGGCCAGCCACAGAAAGTCTTTTTTCACCTGGTACCTAGTGCCACCATGTGCCCAAGTGTGCCTCGCTGCTGGTGTGAAACACTTACTTTCTTTATAAGTTTCTGGTCCAATAAGTCATTCCTCTTCCAGAAGACTCAGAAGGGCAATTTGAGGAAAGTCAGTCCCTGGGCAGATTTTGGGAATTCTGGTGGAAAGGATGCTCCCAGGACCACATTGGTGGTGGTGGAGACAGGAGACAGGCAAAAGGCTGACAGTGGAACCCCTTGGACTTCAATGGTTTTCCATCCAAAGCACAGCATCCTTGATCAGCAAGATGGTTACCAGTCATGACAAAACACTCTGAACAGCATAAAGAAAATAATCATTGAAGACATCATAGAATCATGGAATAATGGAATCATAGAATTATTTGGGTTGGAAGGGACATTAAACAAGTTCCTCATCTAATTCCAAACCCCTCTGACATCAGCAGGGACACCTGGTTGCTCAAAGCCCCATCCAGGCTGGCCTTGAACACTTCCAGGGATGGGGCATTCACAACTTCTCTGAGCAACCTGTTCCAGTGTCTCACCACTATCACAGGAAAGAATTTTTTTCCTAATATCTAACCTAAATCTCCCCTCTTTCAATTTGAAACCATGGTCCCTCATTTTATCACTACACTCCCTGATAAAGAGTCCCTCCCCATCTCCCTCCCACTTTAGGAGGCCATTATAAGGTCTGTCCAGAGCCTTCACCAGGCTGAACAACCCCAACTCTCTCATCCTGTCTTCATAGAAGAGGTGCTGCAGCCCTCTCATCATCTTCATGGCCCTCTGCTGGACTCACTCCAACANAACTAAGAAGATCTGGGAAACTGGGAACTAGGAAGTCAAGCAGAGAGGACTCTCATGTCCATACAGAAGAGTGGTCAGGAAATCCAGGCAACTTAGTGTACTGGGACTTACTTTTGTTCGCATCTATGCATTTATTATTCTATAAAAAGTACACGTTTCTGTTTGCTTTAGCTTTATCCCAAAGTATTTGGAAGGCTGGAAATGCGACAGGGATGTCCTGAACCTGTTGAAGTGTTACAGTTCCCAATTCCAAAATCTAAAGGCAGGTGGGACATGACAGGAGCCAAGAAAATGGTCAATGCTGATACCCACTTGGAAAGCAGTCTCCCAGCCCACAAGTGCAACCTAAATACTGCAGCCCAGCAAGTGTGCAGGTGGGCAAATTACAGCAGTATGACAAGAGACATGCATACCTCAGAATCAAAAACGTCCTAGAACATACCACAGTCTGCACATGCTTCACTGCTCAGACAGGGGACTTCATTGCCATCACCACCACAGTGGTGTGGAAATAAGCCATGTGGAAAAATAATCACTTTATCAGGAAAGCATCCCCTCTTTCGCCCTGCGTAATTGTTTACATACTTGTTACTTAATCAGTACGGTTTGAGAAGGTTGACATGCTAGCTCAGGGGACCTGAAAGAAAAGAGACGTGAGCTCCACTGGGCCACTTCATCTGGAACAGCAGTGCCAGTGGCCCAGCTGTTGCCTTTTGCTGCCTCCAGGAAAAGACATCAGGATCCATTCTTCAGCAGTTTGGGCATTCAGGACTTCCAGGATCCCAGCTCTATCCATAAAAAAGCAGGAGGCTCTGGACAATGTGCTTGGCTCTATGAGTTCCTCTGGCTCTAGACCATCAGCACACAACCTAACTCAGCCTCTAGTCACAGTGGCTACATCTGTACTGTGAATTAGATGATCTGGGGATATTCTCTGTCCTGATTCTNGCTCCAGCACCTCGAGATCTCTCTTGTGCTGAGGTGCCCAGAACTGGACACAATACTCAAGGTGTGGCCTCACCAGTGCCAAGTACAGGGGACAATCACCTCCCTACTTCTGCTGGTCACACTATTTCTAAGCCAGGATGCCATTGGCCTTCTTGGCCACCTGGGCACACTGCTGGCTCATATTTAGCTCCCTGTCAACCAGCACCACTGTGTCCTTTTCTGCCAGGCAGCTCTCCAGCCACACTTCCCCAAGCCTGTAGCAATGCATGGGGTTGTTGTGGCCCAAGTGCAGGACCTGGCACTTGGCATTGTTGAAGCTCCTATCATTAACATTGGCCCACTGATTCAATCTATCCAAGTCACTCTGCAGAGCTTCCCTGCCCTCATGCAGATCAACACTGCCATCTAACTTAGTGTCATCTGCAAACTTACTGATATTACTCTCTATATCCTTGTCAAGACATCAATAAGGACACTAAATAGAAATGGTCCCGATACTGAGCCCTGAAGAACACCACTTGTGACCAGCCACCAGCTACATTTAACTCCACTGAGCACCACTCTTTGGGACCATCCTTCCAGCCAGTGCTCAATCCAGCAGATCATATGCTCATCCAGGCCATGAGCAGCCAGCTTTTCCATGAGAATTTGGTAGGGCACAGTGTCAAATGCTATTTGAAAGTCCAGGTATACAATAACCAAAGCCTACCCCTCATCCAATAATCAGGTGATCTTATCATAGAAAGATATCAGGTTTGTCAGGTGGGACCTGCCTTTCATAAACCCATGCTGACTAGGTCTGATCCCCCAGTTGTGCATTACATGGTTTGTGATGACACTCAAGATGATCTGCTCCATGATCTTCCCTGGTATCTAGGTCAGACTGACAAGCCGATAGTTCTCTGGGTCCTCCTTTTTGCCTTTCTTGTAGATGGGTGTTATATTTGCTACCCTCCAGTCCATCAGGACCTCCCCAGTTAGCCATGACTTCAGGAAAATAATGGAAAGTGGCTTGGCAAGCACGCCTGCCATCTCTTTCAGCACTCTTGGGTGTAACCCATCTGGTCCATAGACTTGTATCCAGTCCCATTAGACTTGTGTACTCTTGTATAATCTAGGCCTACACACTTATACTTCCTCCTGTCTCTCTTTCCCTCAAAATAGAGTGATCTTGTCCATAAAAAATGTTGGCAACAGGGTCTGGTCCATGTTAATTCAGCAAACAATACCTGTAAGAGATGCTGCATGGGCCAAAGCCATGCTAGCATGTTGAATTGTCAGCTTGTGCTTGAGTCTGCATCTTGCTGAATCACTCTAATACAACCAGTATTTCTGGAGTTTCTGGAACAAATCAGACAGCTCACAGAGCTGTAGAATCTCCACCCTACTCCATCCTCCGTGTCACTTTGCAAGCAATTTTATAGAATCATAGAATCATTTAGGTTGGAAGAGACCTTTGAGATCATCAGGTTCAGGGGGATAAGGCTCGGGGTCTAGGTTTAGCACCTGATTGATATGTCCAGCAGACCTGGAAGCACTAAATCCCAGGCAGGCATGTGGATTTCTGAATTTGCTTAGAGACTTTCCAGCTCATTCCATTGTTCAGTTGCCTGTGATCTACCAAATGCAAAAAAAAACCAGTTTTGGATAAGGCCAGTAGCCCATCACCAGGTGTTCTGTGACTGGCTCAAAGCTTCTTGACCACAAGTTACTATGGATGATTTTTTATGCAGCCATAGAGACAGGGAACTACTAGAGAGAGTCCAGCACAGGGCAACAAAGATGATTGAGGGATTGGAGCACCTCCCTTATGAGGAAAGGCTGAGGGAGCTGGGACTCTTTAGCCTGGAGAAGAGAAGGTTGAGGAGAGACCTTAATACTTACAAGTATCTAAAGGGTGTGTTGAAGGAGGATGGAGCCGGACTCTTTTCAGTGGTTCCCAGTGACTGGACAAGAGGCAATGGGCACAAGCTGGAACACAGGAAGCTCCTTTAAATATGAGGGAAAATTTCTTTATGATGGGGGTGACAGAGCACTGGAACAGGCTGCCCAGGGGAGATTGTGAAGTCTCCTTCTCTGGAAACCTTCAAGACCTGTCTGGATGCAGTCCTGAGTGATGTGCTCTAGGCAATCCTGCTTTAGCAGGGGAGTTGGACTAGATGATCTCTACAGGTCCCTTCCAACTCTGACAATTCCATGATTCCATGGTTAGTTCCAGTTATGATTTAAGACTTGCACTACATCAGAAAGCAGAGTATGTACAACACAGGGAGTGAGCTCAGGTCCCAGCACTGTTCCTTCATGTTCTGCACCCAGCTACATGTTGGATAAGAGAAGGCCAGGCTGAAACAGTTTTCATTGCTCCTTTTCAACAAATGCTTTTCATAACTTAAAGCCTCTGGACTGCTTAGTAGAATTGGACAGGAGAAAAAAAAAAAGGCAGAAAGATATACAAACATAATAATCAAGCCTAACCTTTGATCTAAGTTGATCTGATAAAGCCCTGGCACAGGGCCTTCAAAAACAACTCAACATAGCACTCTGGAAGGATTATGCTGAACAAGTGATAAAAGCACAGGCTTTATGTTCATTGGCACTTTACAGACACTGACCCATTCACGTGCTGATTTCAGACAAAAACATTGCCTCACAGTTGAATTCCACCGGTCATTTTCCTATCTCCTGTCATGCAATTATAAGTCCTCTTACATTATTTATGGTGCGATATCTTTCTCTCTCCACGCTATTCTCCAGTAAACCCACTAGATTATACTGGGGCTTTCTAACCAGAAAATGTGAAAGTAGGAATTACTACTTTCAGAGTCAAAACTGCTCCACACAGAGTCGGTGCCCAAGTGCCACATGCAAGTCCCCCCAGACGTTGCCCTGATGGAGCCAAAAACCCCACTATAAAAACAAGGAGCAGAATTTCCGTGCAGTCTAAACAAGACTGTTGCCTGTAATTCAGTCTTGGACTTCATTTATCCAAGTCTCCCACATTGGACTTCTGACAATTTAGCAGAAAATACGCCATGGTTTGACGGCTGAAAGAAGTTTAAGGGCAAGAAAGTCCTGCCTCTGTTGGTTTTTTTTTTGTATCCAAGGAAGAGGGGAAAAAGAAAGAAACGATATTCTTCCCTGAGTGCCTTGTCTAGTCCACAATGTTTGTGCTGTAGGGAGCACAGCAACACCACGAAAGCCTTCAGTTTCAGATCAGCAGGAATGAATGTACCACAAAGACCAACAAAGTCCTCATTATAATAAAAGCTCATTTCTTTCTCAGATTAGGCTGAGATGGTGGGCAGGGAGCACTAAATGCTGTTGTGACTGGCTGTTCCCAGTGTAGCACATGTATCTCAAAGCCCTCGCCAACATATTCTGGAGTTCACCACAGCTTTCTGAGTCCATACTGGGTGCTCCTCCCAAAGACAGCACAGACTGTCCTGCTGACTGCTAGCACCAAGGGCTGGTGTGGGGCATGGGTGCTGACCTCTCTAAGTTCCTTCTGCAGTAACATAAAGAGACATAGGCTCCTCTAAGGGAATTGCTCAAGCAGGGAGCCTAACTCTAATTCTTTAATGAGTGCCTCAGAGTAGCCAGGTACATCAGAATCCTCCTCCCATTACCCTCTACTGGAAACTTTGGCTCTGAAGGCAGAGGGGTGTCTGTGCTGCCAATATGGTACTGGAATATGCATCTGGCACAGAATCTGGTCTTGCTGTATCTCAAACCTTCTGCATACCCTGTGCTGAGCGTAGCATACCTCAATATCAAACCCTCAGCATACCCTGAAGCTAAGGCATAGCCTTAGCTATTTCAAGACAACTTTTGTGAATATAATTTTTTAAACCACTGACTTCATCCTTTGTGGACAAACGCTCTGTAGGTAGATTTTTAAGTTGGCCCTCCATTTTTCCAGGTATGATGGTATTGTACCTCTAAGCACAGAGTTTAGAGCCACTGCCCTTTTGAAAGCATGCTTCAGTCTTGTTGGTCTATCCAGGGCCAAGTAAGGATTCTTTCCTGCTATCCCCACAAGAGATTAGACAAAGTTTGGCTTCCCCTGACAGTGCAGAGATCTGAACAGCACAAGTCTTGGTGGTGAACTTGCTACAAAAATCTACCTAACTATTCCTGGCAGAAAAAGGCTTATTAACATCTCTTCTAGAAGAGAAATAAAGTTCGCAGAAGACTTCAGAATGAGAAGGAAGCCTCAGGAGGGAATGGTGAAAGCTGATGTGAAAGGCGGGTACGATTACAGGGGTCAGGGGCTAAAAAATATGGGCCATTGCTGCATCACATTATCATAACCAAAACTCCCTAATGCAGCATTGTGGGCGGTTCTTCTGCCTTCCTATTCCTGCTGTATCAATACAAGAGAAATCATTGCTCTCAAAGACCTGTGTTTAGAAGTTCCCAACCACCTTTCCTCAGCCACAGGGTTTTCTCAAACTGACCAGAAAAGGAGCTGACCTAACTACAAAGGTGACAAAAGAGAGCCAGATGGACAGTCGCTATGAAAATGAAAAGCAGATACAGAAATCAGTGAGGATTATCATTTCAAAGAGCAAATGTTCCTCACAGAACACTTATGGCCATCATGTGCTGGAGTAGCAATGAGAAATTAATTCAAGATCATTCCCTTTTTTGAAGATACAGAGGTTTCCCCAGCTCAGACTCTTTGTAACCAGTCACTAACACAATGGCATCACTGTCTTTTCTGTGCTATTTTCTGCCAGATGAGGCCCTGCTCTCTGCACTGAGAGGCTTCCTCCCGTTTACTCCTTATCAGCATTTTACTGAGCCGCGATACGGTCGCTTCTGCCAGTACCCCAGGTGCAGCACCACAGACTTTATGATTGGATTTTATGCTCCCATTAACAGAGAGCAAACATACACGTAGATTTTACAAGGTTAAGTTCCAGTTACAAGCCATCCTCCGCAGTATTATCTGCTACTCAGGTAGGACAACAACAAATAGCGGCGCGCAATAAAAAGGAAAAGTAGCAGTTAACGTTTATATCCAAATTTTGATCTTGGGTTCCTCGCAAACACAAAGTCACCTTACAGATAAGGATAAGCTAACACCCCTGCTCTGTTCTTCAGAGCAACAGACATATCCCCTGGCATGAAATACCGACCGCCTCGGGAAAACAGCCCGTTTCTCTGCTCTCATCTCACCCCAACCACTCCCTAAAACCAGTGGTAGGGTGAACCCCGGTCCCAGGTGAAATGGCAGGACGTGTAAGGACATCTGCAGGTTTTAGTGTAGGTTCTTCAGGTCAGACACAGCTCCATCTCTTTCTGTGCACGCTAACCACCTCAGTAAACTACTTAGAATTTCCACAGGATTTGAAAGACGCTGAAAACATTTGAAGTCAATGCCGTTACATCTCTGTTTGTACTCCAGCCAAGCTAATTAGGAGCATTGCCACATCTGCAATTACACTGTCACTGCAGAACAGAGATATAACTCACCGATCATATATGCTAGGTGAAGCAGGTTCAACTAACAGCGTTTTCTTTAGATACATAACCCGCTAAATCATTATCTTGTAACCGAATTCCACCAAGACATAGATGCCCACATTCAACTCACTGAGAAACTAGCTTTCAAATTTTTCAGACGCAAAGATGTGACGTCGCATCTAGCAAAATTATTCAAATGAGTTCCTTTTGATATTCCCAGCACCAAGGAAATACATTACTTTATTAAGTAGATGTTGAAAGGTAACATAGGTTTTAAGAAACAACTGAGAAGGAAAATGTAAAAGCATAAAGGGTCTTGCTTACATGCAGTTTGGTAAAAATCCTGTATTCCTAAAATGTTGTAAATACCAAGCAGTCTCCCTGCCTGGCCAAAATCAGTGTCAGTGAAAGCCTGTCATTTTCTGTGGAGAGGCAAATGGTCTCCTTCAAACCCAGAGGATGGAATTCAGTTTGTTCCATGACAATTCAGGAAGATTGTGGATATCAGTACAGGATATCAAAAAGACGAAACCCAAAGCACAGAGTCAACCCATATGAAATCTGCAAAGGGAAGGGAGGCTGAGTAGCTGACCGTCTACTGGGAAGCTTCTATTTGAAATCCAGAGAAATATTACTAGTGGGAGAAATTGCATTATTGATCAAATTGTGTTTCCATGTTCATATGGAAGAAGTCTGCTCATAATGCTAAAAAGCTGATCAAGTGACCGATGCACTCATCCCTCAGCTGAGTTGTTCCAGGGCATAAATCTGGGTGATCTGACTTCTCATTTACTTGCAGAAAACAGAAACTTTGTTGCCCTGGTATTCTAAATGACATTTAATGAGACATGAACTCAAATTACCTGTGAGGAGGAGGGGGCTTAGCCAAGATCTGACAAGCTTAAGGAGAGATGCAGGTCCATGAGCGATTTGGAGCCTCAGGGACACGAACCTATCACAAAACCCACCACAGCTATAGTGATGGGCAAGTCAGGAATTAGGCTTTTTCTTCTATCAGAAAATTAATTTAAGTCCATCCTATTAAATAACTCTGCTTGATAAATACAATCTATTTTCATAATTTCCAAAATCTTGAGGTGGTCTTTTTTTATGGATCAAAAGAAAAGCAAAACCAGGCAATGTCCAAAATTGCTAGAAAAGAGCAGAACTGACGGAGGGTCAGACCATGTGATTCTCAGGAACAACAGCTTCTGCAAATATGAGATTTTTTTGTTTTGTGTTTATTTTCCTCCTTCAGTGATCATTTACCTGCTTCCAATGGGCACCTTTCTCTGATTGCTGCCTGTCCATGGTGAATGTTTTCTATTGCTCCTCCTCAATAAAGGCCAGAGTCTTTGATGTTCCTCTCTACATGAAGGGCTCCTCCATTTTAATCATTGTGTGAGTATGTCAGAGGGCAGAATTTATCTAGAAATTTGCAGCTTCTTTGAAAAGTACAACTGTGATAGCAACTGCAGTGACAATGAAGAATTTACGTATCTTAAAAACACATCAGGACCTTCAGTTACTTCCTCAAACGTGTTACAAGCTAATTTTGCTTGATCAAGGAAATTTCAGCTCATCCATACATCGCTATGCGTACTTTGCCAGGATAAATGTGCTCCCAATCGTTAACTCTACTGGGATAATTGCACCTCTGTAACAGTCATCATGGGTTGCAATTTTAAAACAGCCCAGCTCANGAAATTTCAGCTCATCCATACATCGCCTTGATCAGAGTATTCCAAGTCTGATCACTTCTGCTTGTCTCAGGAAGGCTTCCTTTGATGCTTGCTGCGTACCTAGGGTTTGGGGCATAGGGGTGAAGTGGCAGTTTGTGCCCATTGCTTCTACTCCTGTCACTGCACACCACTAAGAGTTTGGCTCCATCCTCTTTACACCCTCCTTCTGTACACATTAATAAGATCTTCCCATAAGCCTTCTTGAGGGTGAAGAGTCCCAGTTCTTTATATGCAAGGTGCTCCAATCCCTTAATTACCTGTGGCCATCCATTCAGTGGGCTCCAGTAGCTCCATACCTCCTTTGTATGGGGCGGGTAGGTCAAACCTGGACACATCACTCCACATGTGGTCTCATCAGTGCTGAGGAGAAAGATCACCTCCCTTGACCTGATGGCAATGCTCTTCCTAATGGACTACATGATTCCCACCTTTGCCATAGGGGAACCTTTGGCTCATGTTCAACTTGGCATTCACCAGGAGGCCCAGGTCCTTTTCTACAAAGCTGCTTTCCAGCCTGAACTGTTGCCTAGGATTATTTCTCTCCAGGCATGGGCGTTTTCACCTCCCTTTGGTGAACTTCATAATGCTCCTGTTGACCCATTTCTCCAGCCTGCTGAGGTCTGTCTGGATGGCATCATCACCCTCTGGCATATCAGCCACTCCTCAGTTTTGTGTCATCAACATGCTGTGGGCACACTCTGCCCCACCATCCAGATCATTAATGAAAATGCTAAACAGGAACAGACCCAGAACTGAACCCTGGGCTACACTACTAGAGACTGACCACCACCCTCTAGACCCAGGTATTGAGCTAGTTTTCAGTCAACATCCCTATCTGCTCATCCAGTCCATACATCCATCAGCATCTCTATGAGGCTGGCATCCCACTTCCTATGACTATTGTCCATGGAAGAACTCTGCATCTTACCCCCGCATATTCCTGCAAGTCCAACTTCCTCACAGACACCCGACTTGGTGTGAGATTGACATCTTCACAGTGGCAGTTACACAGGTTGTCAGATACAAGAGAAATTGGTTTTGAAATCTTTGGTATCAAATACTTAAGAATTTGTAAGTACTGGTGGGGTTCTGATGCACAGCTCTAACACTTCTTGTAGTCTCAATACAGATCAGTGCTCCAAAAACTAATGGTAGCAGACTACTAATTGTCAGCGTGGATGAACAGGAAGAAGTATTTTTAATTGAATAAAAAGCCCTATTCTTTATGTGTCTTTGTAGTTTTACATAAACCAACCAGGAAAAACTATCAATAAATTAATGAGCTGGCCCAAGGCTTTCTTTTCCCTCCCTTCACTCCTTGTTCAGGGCTTGTAATCCGGATAGCAAAGATAAAACAGCTTGTCCCTATCTTTACAATATGTCCCAGAAGCACGAAAAGGGTAAGATAAAGCAGCTCAAGAATCTCCCATCAAAGCACAGAATGCAATTCATGTGGGAGTAGCATTAACTCAGCACTTCGAGCAGAAATAAAAGCCAGTTAGGTACAGTTGTATGACCAACGACTGCAATTCAGAAGCCTGGATGCTGCTGCAAAAAAACCCAAACCAAAACAACTTGGTAGACATGGAGGCCAACAGCCTTATTAAAGCATCTTACTGACATCTCATGTATCAAAACTTAAAAAAAAGGAAAAGACAAGTCTTGGTTATCTCAGAAAGGTTCAGACTGCCTTAAGCCTTTTTAATTTCTTACCTAAACAATTCTTTAGAACCTTTCAGCTCCCCTCCCCTTATTGCTTCCCTCCGCACTTACCGTCCAACACGCCTTCCCCTCGTAGCTGTGATGACCCCATCTCTAACACAGCTGGGTTCAAATTGAACCTGTGTGACAAGTAAAGAGCGTGCCATCCCGTAAATCGACCACTGTCTCCACAAGCACTGGAGCGATTCCGACAGAGATGACTTTAATGGAGATCTTCACCGAGTGTTCTAAACAAAACAAACCGTAACTTCCGTTTCTTTTTCTTCCTAACGAACCCAGCTGAAAGTTTGGTTTGCATCCCTGTGGCTGTGCAACAGCTGGGAAATGAGCAGCAGGGCAGCAGGAGTCGGCTGGTGCAGTACTACTGAAGGCCTAGACTTTGTTTCCAGAAAGATTGAAGCCAAAGGCCAAACCAGCAGAGCAGTGTTCCTAAAGTAGTCAGCCTGAGCAGAGAACAAGGGGCAGCATGCTTTTATGTTAAAAATCACTGTGCTTTCCTACTAACTGTATTTTCCCCCTTAAGCAGCTCACATTTTGCTCGATTGACTGGAACGGTCCTTTCTTTGCAGCTCTGCACCGTTATTGCTCATTATCTGAAACGTGTTTCTTGCAGAACAGAGCCCTCAGGAAAGATCATCACCAACTTTAAAGACTAACACATAGATTAACTAAATGGCCTTGGTTAAATCTCATTCTTCCCGGGGATGAATTGACGAAGTTTTGCAAATGACAAAATCACAGAATCACAGAAAATCAGGGATGGGAAGGGACCTTGAAAGATCATCTATCCAATCCCCCTGCCGGAGCAGGAACACCTAGAGCAGGTCACACAGGAACCTCCCTGGGCAGCTCATAGAAAGAAAAAAAAAAACAGCCTATGCTTGGTTTGTTTCTCAACTGGAACACCTTTTTTTCAGCACCAGGGTACCAGGGCACAGAGAGGATTCAATGCCAACAGCAGCCCCATGGAAGCTCTAACCCCTTCCCAGCAGTTCTATGTTTCCCAGCACTACCTTCTGTTTCTTCCTTAGTGGGAAAAAAAGTGCCTGCACTGCTCTAAGGAGTACACAGCTTCCTCACACTTCTCCATCGCAGCCCCTAAGCAGGCAGTTCCCGTTACGACTAGCTGCTTTCACATACCATCAAGCCAAGCAAAATTGGGCCAAGAGGCCACATATAAAGCAGGAGTATTTTAATTAAAACAGCATGGATCAAGGCCAACAGAAGACAGAGCACTGCGGAGTTTCGGTTTCCCCCTCCCCTTATCTCCAAGTATGTGAGAAGCCATTAAAGGCAGAGTACTTATGACTAATCCTTAATGAAAATGTGAAGCTGAAGGTCTCCTTAGAAGGAGACACTACGCTTTTTATCATAAGGTCACTGTGGAGCAAGGCAGGAAAGGTAAAAAAGTAACAGGCCAGAGTGCAAGACCAGGCTAGGCCGGGGAAGGCCTAAGGCACCATCAGAAGTGCTGTAACCCTTGTCAGCCTTAAACCCTCCCATTTTTAACAGCAGAATAGGTGAAATGCTATCATACCAGCACAGGGACTGCAGGTGTTTAGGTGTTGCCCCAGGAAATTATGAACTGTTTGTCAACAGCTTTAAAGAATTTTTTAAGATGATTTGAGCAGCATTACCATACTTGGAGTGTTCTATTAAGAGACTTTAATCCTCCCCTTTCACCATCTACACCATTTTCATTCTGAGCTGCGCCAGGTCAGTTTGAAGGAATCAGGCTATCACTCTACCCCCATGAAGAAGGGGTGTGAGCCAGCTTCTGGAGTATCTCAAGTTTTACTTACTTTAGAATTCACGCTTCAATACAAGTTGACTTAAGGTGCAGAATCACCCTCCATTCCCCCAGGTGAAAACCAGTATTTCCCACTTCACCTTCCCTTAGGGAGCTGTTTCAGAGGTAACTCCAGACAAAAGTAAGGGCTTTCAAAGTTACTGGAAGTTGTAAGCCACAACCACTTTGCCTCAGACATGAGGACAACTCATCACTGGCCTTCATCACGTCCGCATAAGTCACCTATGCAAAAGCCACCTGTTGATGTGATTTGGCACAGATGGAAAACTAGGTGAAAAGCCAAGCTGATGTGAAGAGCCCCACCACTGGTTCCACAGGCTGACAGCATCTCTCTGCAATGTGCACGTGGTGGCTTTGGAAAGGGGGCCTCATTTCATCACAGGTGAAAAGGACAAAGCATGAAGTGTACTCTCCCTCACAGACACGGTATTGACAGGAAGAGCCGCTATGGGACAAACATCTGTCTGCGTGAGGAAGGGGAAAAAAACCCACTGTGATGTAGTTATTCTACATCCACTACAGGTGGCTCCACCATATTTGCCTATACCTTTTGAGCAAAATAACCAAAGACAGCAGATTTATTTTATTTAAAAGGTCAGCTTGTATTGAAAATAGCTCAGTAAAAACACCTGCAATGCTACAGGGAGGTACTAATACAAACCAGATCAATATTAACTTTCTTTAAACTGTTAAACTTTATTATAAATTAAAATTTCTTTACAAAAAATTGCACATAATTGACCACTCTTATGTTCTGATGCACTGGCATTTGCAATAGTTTCTTTAATCTTCAAGTTTAATAGTCTCTGCCGTGAGTCCAATGCAGAAAAGGGCAGTAAGCAACCCTCTTAGAGCCTTCAAGTGCAAGAAGCATACTTGTGGCCACGGCAGTTACACTTTCCTTAAGAGCGGCTGCTTTTGTTTTAAATCCTGTAATGAAAAAGTCTCAAAAAAGGTTTAAAAAAGGAAAACCCCAAAATGGACTACTTGCTTTTTTTTAACTGTAAACACAGCCCAGTAACTTAATCCCAAACACAAGCTCTCAGGCATCAGCGAGAGTGTCAAGTGAATCAGGAACAGCAAAACAAAGAAAAGAGAAAATAAAAAGAAAACATAAAAAAATAATGTCTGTCATTTTGATTAACTATACTTACGTACATGACGTTATGAGAATCTGGCAGGGCCCAGAAGCAAGGCCAGACAGGGAGTTCATTTTTCCAGAGGAGGGTCATGTTAATTGTTTCCAGGTTGAAGGAGAGCAGACTGGAGACTTGATACGCTCAGCAATACTCATCTGCCTTACACAGATCCTAGGCACGGATCAGCCTGAAGAACCATTCAACTGGTTTTGGCATTTAATAGGACTTATGGCTGACCGTACCCAGCGTTCAGGGATTCTTGCTTTCTGTTCTGTAAGTGTTTAAATTTAAAAGCTCATCTAGGCTGACTCCAACCTCTTGGCACTTGGAAACTAGTTTTCTCAGGTTATCAGTTTTACCTCCTCCTGATGCTTCAAACAAGAGTTGCTGCAAGAGATGGGGAAGCAGATATAAGATTTAGCCAGAGCTTGAGCATCACCACATCTATGGATATGGGATATGCAGAAAATTTAAATGAAACCTCAAACTGAATCATAAGGAGAAAACATTACATCTTTCCACAGTGTTGCACATAGGGGTAACTTCTGAAGGGCTCTCTGATATAAATGATGGACCTGTAAAATAAAAACAAGTATTAAAAGCCAGCACAAGTTCGTGCATTCAAAATGAGTGATCTGAAGCACAGAAGTCCCTTGTGATCATTTTTTACATCTGCTTTTCGAAAGTTTCAAAGTCAAACATTAAGTTGTTACTAGAAGCAAAGGCAAGTTTACGTCTGACCTTAATTCTGACCCTCGTATGCACATGGTTAATTACGTGAGGACATTCTATTTTTCTTCACAAGGTTCTTGCCTCACTCATTGCACAGGATGGAACACACTCAGGGAATGAAGCCGCTTCCTGAGTAGTTCTCTTTCACCACTCAATATGTAGTCTCAAGGTCTTGCTTATTGCATACCATCCCAACCCTGCAATGAAAATAACTGGATCATACAGTTTTTTTGTTTTGCTTCAGTATCTATCTGTGCTTTAACCATCACATGTGTCTTTGCAACTGTCTAAAAAGAAAAAAAAAATGGGTTTACCATTTTATGGTTGGAAATAAAAGGAGCAAAACATTTAATGCAAGTATTTACTCAAGTCTCCTTCAACTACTGGCATCTAAAGTATCAACCTTTATCAGAGTCATTAGGGGAGGTATTCGTTGACATTTTAAATACTCATACCCTTTTGTATACTATTTTAGCAAACCTTTACAAGACCTCTGAAAGGGAATAAGTAATGGTTCTGCAGAATCTGAACCACAAGGCAATTTAAAAACAGTATCTAACTTGTTCACTAGAAAATCCAGTGATCTAGAATGGCCACTGATTTGTGTAAAGAGTTAAGTGCCCACTAGATCCCAAATTAAGTCTCTCCCCCTCAAATCCCTCAACTGCTTAAGAGATTTTACTCCACACCGTATAGTCAGGTGGTTGCAGAAGAAAACCATAAGATTTCTTCTGGGTGTAATCCAGCTATGATATTTTTACACAGGCCTTCATTCTAATTGGTTCCTTTTCTTTAAGGACCCTCTTTTTGATTCATTTGAAATACAGTTTTCTAACCAAATAAAGCGGGGATCTTTCAAGTCACCAGCCTCACCACAGGCAGTGCCTTAAAATGTAGTCCATCTAATGCAATGACTGAAGCAGGGATCTGTGACTAATTACAGATTACACCAAACCATCAATACGGAGACAGAATTAAGGTTGAATAGGCAGCCGTGCCTTTGATATCTCCTGACTTTGAACTATTTGATCTCACAAACCAAATAACTGTCTACTTGGGGGGGGTGTTCTTTTAAAACATTCTAGGAGACAGTAAAAAAGGAAAGCAAAGATTTCACGTGAGCCTAACAATAACCATGCTAGCCATTAGGAATCAGCCAAAGCTTTAACACTGTTTCTAAGTAAGACTAACAGAACAGAAGGATGCTGAGAATCAGCCACTACAAGAACGACCCAAGACAAGACACAGCAGAAAAGTAGCTTGGACGATGACAAGCAAGTGGTGTCACAAACCCAGGGCCTCAGCAGCCCCACAACACACAGCATCTTTCCACTGGCAGGAGACTATTCTGAAGGTGACAGCAACAATACCAAGAAGATACATTCCATTTGAACTGAAAAATGACTTAGCTGCTGTCCCAAAACCTTCTTGTATTGGTATACAGAGTGATACAAATATCTCCTCCCCAAAGTACCAGTGAGTGAACTTGTTATTTTTGAAGTGTTTGTTTGTATGTCTTTGGTGGAGTCAGGAATTCAAACTCTCTACATAGACTGGCCTGGCAGCCCCATCCTTCCAACTACTTCTGAAGATAGTCATCAGCATCTTCCAGCAACAGCAATCCTTCCTTCTACTGCCTTTTAAGTGCTAGCAATCTCCAGGTTGGAAAAAAAATAAATCTATGTATCTATATAAATATATTTATATATAAAGTGGGAGAATGCAGCCCCCTCACCCCTGGTGAGGGAAAAACATACACTAACAGTACACACAAGTACTCGTGATATAATCCACTCTACCTTGATTGTCAAAGATGTATTTCTCACACCTGAGGCAAATATTTTGGTGTTTTTACATCAAGCTTTTCAACTATCTAGGAATCTCGTGTTTAAGACATGACTATTGCTTTGGATAAAGCCACAGTATGAAAAATCGTACAGCATTTTTTTATTACTCATTTTAGTAAGCTGTGTTGACTTACTTCTCTTTGTCCCATTAGAAAGCACTCGGCAGCAATGGCTCTGAGGAAAAGAAATATATGAAAAAATATTTATTCTTGAATGATTTTACATGCCATTGGTGGCAGAACACTGACTGTGGAATGGAATTACAAATTCTTTGAGAAGAAACTGACTAACTTCCAATGATGTTAATCTACAGTGAAAAGATAAAAATAGCCATTTTTTAAAAACAACCTTACATGAGCAAGACATTTCAGTGGTTCCCCATTATGAACAAACACTGAAGAAAAAGATCAGTTCAGCATCACTTGATAATGGAGATTACTGCTATTGTGATATATAAAGGGGGGGGTAGAGAGGGGGAGACAGAAGTCAATAGTTGAATTAAAAAGGCAACTTGTAAATACATCATTCATATTTATCTGCATAATATCCATTCACATAAGTTTCCCCAAGAGAGAAATTTCATTTCTCAGTTTCAAGAAGTGACAGTACCTCTGTCTGTTGTAACCAACAGTTACTGTTTAAATAATAAGCTAATGCAAAAGACTTCCAGCATAAGCCCAATTGGAAGGACGTTTCAGATTTACCTTTGTGATGTAAACCTTATAAACAAAAGCAATATCTATGAAAACAGATGTATGACTGTTGCATTACATTTTCCAGATGGCCAGGCATGTTGGGATATTATATGTAAACATCTTGGCTTGCAGTTTCAGAATCTGAACATTGCTCTCCTCCCAGTATTGCAGAAGCAGTCTGTAAAAGGCATTCATGAGAAAGGAACACTGCTCTAATCACTGGGAACAAAAAAAAAGCAATCCAAAGATACAAAATACATTATACCAAAAAGTTGCAAGTAGGAAAATAGACCAGGGCACCATCTACAATATTGACTGAACGTGCTCCAGAACAAAACAAAAGCAATACTATCAACTTTCTGAGAATAACTAAGAAGTGTGAAATCAGAGCAAAAATACAATCTCTGCACGTCACAAGACCCGTTTTGGCCATGCACAAGGCAGCTGTGTATTTGAAGGAAAGCTAATTAGTTTTATAGTTCCACGGCCAGGAGATACTGCTCAGTCAGTTCTGCTCTCCCATCTCACGGAGTATCCAGACTGTCTAAGGAAGCTGCAAGTTCCACCCAGAGAGAATCGCAACTCGGTTTTAAGACGCAGCCATTCAACTTTCTGTGTGCCAAAGGCAGGCGTGTCATACTCTCCCCACTCCCCCAGCCACACACACCGATTTCAAGTCTTGCTCTGAATTCCTTGAGGTCGCTGTTGATGATGAACAGGAAGTGTTTGGGGACTTTTGAAAGTTATTCAATCCAACCCTCATGGGCTGACTGCAGCTGAATATGGCAAAACACGGACTTTCTAAATCCTGGGAGAGTACAGTTTTAAATACTGCTCAAGTAAGAACCAGTGCAATGCTGACATTAACTATTTGGTTCCACATCATTTTTTATTTTCTTTCAGAGCGGAGAATGGCTTATCTTTCCTAACACGTGTCAAGCTGTAGCACTGTTATACGCTGTGGTATCCATTTTTGGTCATTCTATACTGGAACCATGCAGTTAATAGATCATTAGCAATAAGTTTTTAATAGATTTCTGACATTTCTCTACACACTTGAAATTTTGATCATTTGTACTCATCATGTACCACGCAGGGTTAAGTTCTGTATAATTATAACCTTTCTGTAGACAGAACACAACCCTGTCAAATCAAAGAAAAATTGAGATGATGTCAGAAGGCACAATATGCCTCAAGCACCATGCAACAGCGGAGCAAGCATCATAGAAAGCAAATCATGCACGTATCACCCAAAAACCAGTAGTTATGTTAACTGTTAGTCTTGACTACAAGAATTCTACATACCTCTGTGCAAGTCCAGGATTAGCAGGCATGGTAGAACAAAACCGTTCCAAGGTTTTGGAATGCTGAGATTTTGGAATGCAGCTCAAATAAAAAAGAATTACCTGTAGAATTTGAATTATAAACATTAATCCACTTTATAGCTGTCTAATTTTGTGAAGAATAATGGAATGATAAACTATGAACATGACTAAAGTGAGTTACTGCCTACCAACCTTATCCCTCAGGGGTACAGAAATTAATTTGTGTAATAAAAAGTTAGTGTCAAGTTTCTAACACCAAATATTAGAGTCCTTCTGGCCTGCACTTAGTGCATAAAGAGAAACACACTGGATGTTAACAAAACAGGAACCAGGATTTTTTTTATAAGCTTTATTCTGCCTGTAAATGTTCAGATTGTTTTTACTCCTACTTCTACCTTATTTCTTCTGTTTCTCAACCACTGTAATTTCCATGATCAAAACCGACAGCTTAAATACTGTTTCCATCTGCCAGTGTTACAGCTCTGCAGACCCCCTCTTACTCAACCACCTCTTCCCTCCCTTACACGTTTTCTCTGGGAAAGAATAGTTTGCCATTAACAGCCCCGTCCACAGCATTAAAGCATGCCCTAAGAAAGTTCCTCTTTGCCTTACACACCCTTTATTCAAAAGGTCACTGCCAGATAGTCTTCTGCCCAGAACACTACTCCCCTGATAACTGCTTCTTTTTCTACTAATTCGTAACTCTCTTCATTCATATACTATTGGTGCTGTATTTGAACAAGTAAATTACAGGTACCTGCTAAAAGGTCAGCAGCCTCTTTTAATTAAAACTGTCCACAGACACATTTTTACCTTATTATGAAACTCATAATTGGTCCAATAATCAGCAGTACTAAAAGGAATTGGGTATCGTGTGGGGACTGTAACCAGACATCTGTTCACTAGGTCAGTAAAAAGCTTGAATTCTTGAACTTTGTTGTTGGATCCAACAACTTTGCTATTGATAAAAACAAGGTAACTGGAAGAAAAAAAAAAAAAGAAAGAAGGGTAGATGGTTCTGGTAGCCTTCACTTAATAGTTCTGAGATTGATTTACTTTCCTTCCTTAAGGACTTACTCCAGCCAGATGTTCTGGACCATTTCCTGCTGCATCACTGCCCCCAGAGCTGCTTCATAAGCATCCAGTGCTTCACCAACACTTGCATGAAGAGACTGGCACAAACTGTTTATATTAAAAGTTAGAAAGTGTTGTACGTCATAAACACATGCACCTTCTTATATACGAAGAGTATGAAACAAAATTAAGAACTTTCCCATTCTGAGATGCAAGGAAAAAAAGTGCTTTCAGTTTAGCAACATTTTGGACTACTGTATCAGTCAGCTTCTTAAAATGTGTCTCAGCTGCCAGTAATAGGGAATAATACAGAAAAGGTGCAATTTAAAATGCAACTCTTGAATAAAAATGAAATATGAACTGGCTTCTACTCTTGTAAAACGCCCTTTTACTAATCCTTGTAATAGAGATGCTCTGACTGCTACAGAAGGGAGACAAGTCTTGAACATTCATTTGGAAAGCTCCAGAACAATAGAACTTCAAAGTCAGATTAAAACCACTTGAGAAATGGTTATCAGACTGTAGCACCACAACAAGTGTTCTGAAACACAGAATGTAAGTGGGGTAGATATGTACAATCTGTGTCAGGAAAAAAAAACACAACTGACAAGAACAGTAAAAATACTCCCTTAATTTTGTTCTACAGCCCTTCAAACATATGGTCAGACCAACCATACAGGACCTCACCAAAGACAGAAGTAGACACGCTTTTTGACCAAGAGTCAGTGAACAATTCTTATTTCAAAATGTATAAAGCAGCAGTGAAAAGTAAGGTAAGACTTTCAGTAAATTGTAAGAGGAAAAAACAACAAGCCAAACAAACCACATGAAGGAGAACAGAAACACACATTAAGCTAGGGCTAATGTTGCTACCTTACTACAGAATCCTCCTGATGAGGGTCACAATCAGGGTGTGTGATTCTACACCTGCTTTCTGAAAAAACTATAAATAGAATGACCAATTTGCTACTCTTTCTAAAAATATGTGTATATGTCTGTGTCCACACCTACAATGATTCTTTTCAAGTAAAACATTATTCCTTGAGATTTGAAGCTTTACTGATTTCAATCTGACTCTTTCCACTTGGTAACAAGTAAACTTATGTCTTCTGTTCTCTGTACCCAAAAAACTGACATGCAGGTACATAGGATCAAATAGCTAGGCAACTATTGTACAAAACTCAACCACAAAACCACTCAATTAGTAGCTCTGAAAGAAATTTAGGCGCTTATTTCAAGAACACTAGTTCTCCTTTTAGAAGCAGGTGGTAAAGTACAAGAACATCTGAGCTTAAGGTCCCTAATGACTACCCACTGACCTCAAGTGTTTAAGTGTTTCTACTGTGCAAGTACTAAAAGTTGAATTAGTAAGGATATATTTTCTAAAATATAATTTAAATTGGTGTTAATGGATAATATAAAAAAAATTAAGATAACTTAATCTAAACCTTATATAAAAGATTTTCTTGGAAATCATACATTTTACCTGTAAGTTGTTCACAGATTAAAAACTATAAGCAACAGTGTTGTAGTTCTGAGGAGTCCTCACTCAGTATATGAAGCATTATCATCTTTGCCCCTTTACTTATCTGAAAAGCCAAATAACTATTTGTGAAGATTGACAGACCCAGACCACGAAGTGGTAAACTTTCTAAACGGCTTCAGTCAGCATCTCAGTAACCACAGTTGTAATAGTATAAACTATAGATGGCTAATACTTTGGTGCTTGTCAATCCTGGATATTGCTGCTATCAAAGGGAACAATGGAAGAAACAAAAAGAGATGGCGCATACATGAGAAGGATCCATCACCTTTGCAGTCTCTTGCAGAGGTAAAGGCCAGTTTGCTGTATTTCTTGGCTACAGAGGGGCATCTGTGGGTAGTTCCAACTGTTCTAGCCTGTTGAATAGTAGCTCCATAAATAGCTGGAAGTGAGTCAGGAAAGGTAGCAAGACCAGGGCTAAACAAAGTTCAACAGAGTGGGGGAATGATTGCAAAATAAAAGGGAGACAAAGGAAAGCCAGAAGAAAGAACACTACAAGCAGTCGAAAGCTAAAACACAAGTAAACAAAAAAAAAAAAATCATTTTGTGAGATGAACACACCTGTTACTGCTTCCATAGGGCAGAATTTCTGAAAGATTTCTCAAGTGGTGAATTTAGGTGACGTGCAATTCACAGTTCCATAAAATTGTCTCTGTTGTGCAGCAGGCAGGCAGGGTCTAAGGCCTGGCAGATCATTTATTGAAAGAACCCAAAGTGATACACCCTCAGGCAAATAACAAACGTTCTGCTTTTGAAAATGCAATTTATACAGACCCAATAGCTGTTTCTCAGAAATAATTTAGATAGTCTCACCAGTAGATCTGCCACAGATATGGGATTTGCTGGTTTACAACATCATCTGTAAGATGTTCTTTAGAGAGAGGTGATGTAAATTCAATTGGCA